>OZ010577.1:55336121-55423621 GCA_963932145.1 Acanthosepion lycidas | reverse complement strand
TAAAACAAACAAACACGTAGTTTATCAGTTAGCTTTCTGGTTTGTCTATATTTTTTACGTATCTGTTTATTTTTTTTCACTCAAAGCAAGGCGATAAAGCCCCTTAAACGCAAAAGATTACTGAAAGAAAATGAGAAAAATCTATCTATCTATCTATCTATCTATCTATCTATCTATCTATCTATCTATCTCATTCTCTTCACTATCTTCGAATCCCGCAGCAGGATTGGAAAGCTTCGCACGGTGGTCCCTTGCACATTGTAAAAAAAAAAAACAAAAAACAAAAAAACTTCCGGTACACCACGTCAGATAGTTTGAAGAGCATCGATCGACAATATATTCTTAATTTCCTTTTTTCTAAACCAATTTTCATGACAAATTTATTTTATCTCCAGAACCTCACTTATCTATAAGTCTACCATTCGTCCATACTTAGAATATTGCTGCCACCTATGGTCCTGTGGCCCTGCTATTTTCCTTGATCTCGTTGATATAATCTAAAGAAGTATCAGCAATATTATATGTCCCTATCTGGCGGCTCGGCTTCAGTCACTTTCCCAATTGTTCGGGTGAGCTCTTCGCTATGGTACCAAGACCTTTTTTTTTTTTTTTAAATTTAAACGTAGTACTAGACTGGCGTTAAGATCTCATCAATTTACAATTGAGTTAGCTTGACGTAATCGTAAATTCTATGCTAACAGTTTCTTTTCTCGCGCTTGTGGAACTCCATTTCTAGCTCCATCTTTTCCGGCCAACTTTAATCTGCAAAAATTTAAATGCAACATCAATCGCTATCTACTGTTCTCCTGATTACCCTTTTTTACTTCCCACTTATTATTAATGTTTCTGTTCTTAATTCTTTCACACCCTGAAACCCCTTGTGTCTTAGTGGCTTTATTGCCTTGCATGGAGTGACACCTATTAAAAACAAAAACAGAAAACTGCGTATCATCCATGGCAGTTAAGAAAACTTGGAGTACTCTAACATACCTTTATTTTGTACGGTAGTGGAAACGTACACAGTGGATGAAAGGGAAAATGTTGTTCACCATTACGACGCAAGGATACAGCAAGAATAAAACAGGTCTATTCTACTCCAGCTGCTATATGCATATGACTTTGTATCAAAATATTACCTTTTTCGGTTCGCTGCAAAACGCTTTGGCAGGGAAAACTTTCTCTAATGAAAACCAGTTCATCACTTTATCACATCAATGGTGAATTTTACTTAAAAGGCATTGTAAATCTGCCTGGTAGGTGGCAACAAGTCATTGCAAATAATGGCGAATATTTAAGTGACTAAAATGTAATCGCATTTATATTTGGAAAAATAAAATTGATAAACAAAACGGGGAATTACTTAGGACTCAACCTAATACAATAATATATACAATATGTGATAATCTATTATGTATAAGAAATAATAATATACAATACAATATAAGTTAATATAGAAATAATATACAATTATCTACAAAAAAGATCTGATGGTTACTCTTTCTTCATGCAGAATCTTGTTGAAACACGTTTTCTGGATGGAAGTGTGGCTTGCCGACCGTTTTTTCCAACCGAATAACTCCATTCAGTGAATTTGACAGCTCTTGGGTAAGAATTTCAGTACGCTGACATGGAGTCTATTCAAAGCCTCTAAATTCTATATGTGGAAAGACGACATAAGCAGAATTAAGTGTTAATAGAACTTATTTTTGGCGGTGAAGTAACCTGGGGAGCCTGAAAATGGAAAAGCATGAATAGATTGCCGCAAAGAATAGCAAAAATTAAGGGTTTTTTTGTATCATTCAATTTCTGCTTGAATAAGCATAAATCCTTCTGAAAATATTAACCCTCTCTTTTACAGGAGAAATGTGAGAGAAATAAAGTTATTTTTAGATATGTTCTGGAGCTGCCAGTATTGTCATAGCAATCGTAATGCTTTTACTTTTTGACCAACTTGATTGAAATTCATCATCACAAAACTGATTTCAAAGAAATTACTCTTAGTCATTAAATATCAAAAAGTATCTATCTATCTATCTATCTATCTATCTATCTATCTATCTATCTATCTATCTATCTATCTATCTATCTATCTATCTATCTATCTATCTAGGCCCATATCACATTGAAACACGTGTTCTCGTATAATCAACGAAGTTAAGCACCTTCGAGCTGAGTCAGTACCTAGATGGGTGACCTCTTGGGAATACCAGGTGATGTAAATTTCAATGTACGGGTGGAATGGATAACGGCTTCGAATTAGAAATTTGAAATCCAAGTTTCAATTCAAGTCGGGTTATTTATACCCGTGCGCAAATACCATTGGGAAAGGTATGAATCCATTTCCATCCACGCCCCCCTACATAAAGGTGATTTAGTAGGACTTGTATAAGTAAATCATTATTATCCCGAAAAGATCATTACGATCTAAAAATATTTTCTGGCTTTAAATAACCAGCAAATGATAAGTCGTAAAAGCAAAACAATCAGCCAATCTTTCTATCAGGTTGGAAAGAAAGTCCTGTCGCATTTGAAGATGGACAAAAATTATCTTAATTGAAATGTTTAATCGAAGAAATTTTGCCTTGATTAATTTATTTAATCAAGGTAATTATTCCGCTCATTATCAGTAACATAATACCATTCATTTGGCAAATTGTTGATCCCCCCGGCGTACAGTACATCAGATTTCCACGCAAAGAAACACTCAATAACAATTTCAACCTCTTTCCAATTAATGAACACAATGTTTAAGAGGTCTTAAAAGATGATAGCCAGGTCAGAAGCGTAAGGAGGAGGATGCAAAATTTCCGTATTTAGTGCCATAATTGTTTCCCGAGTGTCTAGAGCAATATGTTGCTTGTATTTATTACTAGAGTTTTCCCAATATAATGATCGAGAGCCTCTCAAGGAAGAGATTTTATTTTAAAATAGTTATGACCAATGAGCTGTATGATATCAATAATAACGCAATGCATTATCGTGTATGAGCAACACGCCTTTACGATTAACCAATGGAGGGTCTTTCTCTCAATGTATATCTTTCCCTACTCTGGCGTACATCTTTTTTATTCCTTTCTTTACGACAAAAATTATTCGCGTTGTCTGTTTTGGTTTAGCCCTTCATTACGAACAACCACTTTCTTATCCCACCAAACACAGAACATAACTTTTGTTTAGATGTAGCTCTGATTTAGGAATGAATTCTCTTTTTTTCAAGTCTTGTTAATAAATATCGGTCGACCAGTGAGAATCAAACTCTCCCCTTTACTAGTAATGTCCCCCGCCACCATATGATCTCGTTAACCATTACCTCTTTCCATGTTTCCCAAGCTTATTTACTAAGCATAGATTAGTTTTGACATATGAACAAGGGTATCCGGTGAGGATCGAACTCTCTACTGATAATTTACAATATGAAATTACTACCTGTCTATATCTCTGAGATGAAGTATTATGATTACTTGCATTATTTACATTATTCAGACTGTTATCCTCATCTTCATTGACATATTCACAACATTTCGGCCGTTGTATGCTCCGGCCTTCTTCAGTGGAATTTCTTGACTGGAATTTCGAACCGAATCCTTTATTTCGTCCACGCGGTTAGAATTTTCTACTTCCACATGCCAAGCCTCTTACGTCTCAGTTATTTCCCTTTATCTCAACTCTCCAAGTTTTGGTTCACCACTATCGATTTTGGCCTGGTATTGATACTCACATATAGTCACTGGACCTAACCATCGTCTTTATCCACTGGACCATGTGTCCTTGAGGATATATGTGTATGAATTTTGGGGATATATAAACCCAATGTCTCAGCCACATATTCTTACCTGTGCTCATATTGCAATTTTTTCTGTTATTATTCTGCCATTTTTTACCAGAGCTTATATTGCAATTATTGTTGTTATTCATTGCTTTTCTCTAGCACTCCTCATTAGTGGTTCCTATATTGTATTCATTTCCCTGCTTGGTCGGTTCAAGAGATTTTTGTGGCCTAGCATATGCGCTGATTCCTTAAGTTTTCGTATTTTCCAGCGATGCTCCCTTTCTATTATTTCAACCTCATCCCACGGAAGGGGGGGGGGCGGTGATCTCCCCTTTCCATCTATAAGTGGTCAGCTACGACTGATTCTTCTATTTCCCCTCGTGTTACCGCTTTACGATGTTCTTGTTGTCTTACCTTAAGAGGCGACCTTTTTCACAACATTAATGGGTCGATTATATCTATTAGTAAGCCACTCAGAGCCTTTGCAGCCAACGATCGGCCTGAGCGGAACATCGCCTTTGTGAATATTTGGGAGACCGTATATGTGAGGTATCTTGGTGCAACACTGTGACAACTGCCTGTATATCTTAGGTGCAAAGTGGTCCTTGTTCTTGATTAGGATCTGCGAGATTTTGTGTTCTGTTTTCCTTGTAGGATCTTTCTTTACTGTAGCTACCATTTCTAATGAGGTCTTCAAGTTTTTTGTATATTCTGATTTATTCATCACTACAGTTGCATTGCCTTTGTCAGCTGGTAGTATGATGATGCTTTCATCCTTCTGTAAGATTCTGATTACCAACCTCTCCAGTTCCGCGATGTTTGATTTGGGTGACTTAGCTTTATCCAGTGTCTGTCTCACTTTCCATCTTAGTTCATCCGCTTGAGCCTGAGAGAAGTTCAAGGCTGTTTCCTCGATTCGAGCAATGATATCCAAATATGATATTCGCCTGATGGTTGCTGAAACATTAGGTTTATAAGTCCCCAAAATTCATACACAGATGTCCTCAAGGACACATGGCCCAGTAGATAAAGACATTGATTAGATCCAGTGACTGACTTCTGTGTGCAACGTCCCTTCAGAAAGTGGGTGATCATAGCTCTCCACACCGTCCAATCCATTCAGATCTTAGTAATATTCTCTTTTTTATATCCCCACCATCCATTCACACAAACTTGTTAAATAGTATACTCGCTGTTTCCCTCTGCTCATCAGTATGTCTTGTGGATGTCAAATTGTTAAAATCCTTTTCCCTCCATATGTAACCAGAGGAACCCGGACGAAGCTCCGCCGAAGGGTAGGGTTTCGTTGGTGGAGGTTGACGGAACTGGCCCGCCTCGGCGGGTTTGGATGGTTATTTATTTTTGGCTGGGCCTACGGGCTCGGAGATACTCACATTAAAAAGGCCTTGTGCCATATTCGATCCCCGTAGGTGTATTGATAAATACTATCTATAAAAAGAAGAGCGGGTATTCTTTTTTATAGATGGTATTTATCAATCCACCCACGGGGATCGAATGTAGCACAAGGCCTTTTTAATGTGGGTATCTCTGAGCCCGTAGGCCCAGCCAAAAATAAATAACCATCCAAACCCGCCGAGGCGGGCCAGTTCCGTCAACCTCCCCCAACGAAACCCTACCCTTCGGCGGAGCTTCGTCCGGGTTCCTCTCTGCAAGCAGAGAGTTCGACAGACACCCGACCCGGCAGCTCACAAAGCGCAGATACTACACTTTGATCCTAGCCGCCGGGCCGAGCGTGTATTCTTTTTAGAGATAGATATTTATTTCGTATAAAATACAAAATTGTGGCACAAGGCCGAAGAAGGGGGAGGGGTAGAAGGCTGGTCTTCACTAACTATCTTATACCTAGCTAATCTGATTCTAGACCCATTCGTACTTTACAATTTACCCATTCACCACAAGAACTCGTCCGTCGCCAATCCATGCACCATAATACCGCATCCGCTCAAGGGAGACCTACAAAACGCGCCCCGTGTCTTAAAAATTTAATGATACTAAAAAGATATATACAAAATTCTATGATGAAAAGATGAGAGGGGAGGGAGATGAACCCAATAACGAACTAAAATATATTAACACAATCAAAATTAAACATAACTGATGTTAGTAGGACCCGTCCAACCCTTAAAACAGAGAGGCCACTGTATTCTGCCCCTCAGAAAAAATCAAGCAGCTCTCTCGCTAAGGAAGTGAGAAAAGGATAAAAAATTATACGGGCATGGGAAAATATAAAGCTGACCCAGTCGAGATAGAAAGTGGGGGGCCAAAAACAAACTGGGGAGGTCGGGAATCTCAGGATGGATCATAACTAAAGAGCAGCCGGGATACAGGCCGGGAACAACACTCACTCACATTAACTAGGTACACAAAAGCTTGTCTAACCTAACCAAGGGGAGCGGTCCACAGGAAACCACCCCGATGTAACGTAGGCTTGACCTAAAAGAGAAAATCAAGGCTAGCCCCGTTCACACGAACCAAGATCGCCTCAGTCACCCACCTTTCGCTGAAGACTGTCGAATGCAAGCGTTTCCTATCAGTTCTGATCATCTTGAGCTAATGCTCAAAGAATCGGAACAGATCCTGATGAGAAAGACGGATACCCCGCAAGACTTCCTCCTGTCGCGTCGTCCATATCACCATTCGGGCCGTGGCTAGCACCGTGAGAAACACCGCCCGTTTCACCCCGGAATACGGGGGCGACACATTGTCACACGCGTATGCGCGATCAATGGGCACGAGCTTTTCGGGAGCGAGACGAGCCGTCAGCTCGCCGACATGGTCCCATAAGGGGTGGACCCGGAGGCAATGGTAGAAGGCGTGCGAAGCCGTTTCCTCTAAGCCAAGGCCGCACCGTTTGCAGTCTGGCAAATCCGCCAAGCCCCATATGAAGACCTTGTCATTGAGAGGCAGCCGATTCCGAGCCAGTCGCCAGGTAAGCGAAAACTCAGGGTTACTGAGGTAATCCGCCACTGGCGCCCAAGACCAGTAAGAGCGAAACTCGTCCTCCGACAAGCCGAGATCCTCGCGTAGGGAATCCTTTGCGAACCCCTCCACGAACAAACGATAGAAGACATTCCTAGGCCGAGAAAGGTCACTGGACCGAGGGACGGCCAGTAAGGCAGGCCGACCGACACTCGCGAATGAAAACCGATTGCTTCCGGGGTTTACGATGGCGCTCAACCCGGGAGATGGGGGGAGTGATAGTAAGGCAAGGGAACGTGTCCCTAACAATCCCCGCCATAACCGAATCTCCTGTCAACGCGCGGCGTAGAAAAGCCAGCCTGGAGGCACGTTTGTGGCTCACCAAGTGCGGTATTCCCAGCCCCCCATGACACGGACACTGTGCACAGACATCTCTGTCGACCCGATTCCCGCGTCCCCTCCCCAAAATGGAGGATAGCGAGCGCTCGAACGGCACCCTATGGTCGTCACAGAGAGGAAGTACGGACAATCGATAAAGGATCAGAGGGAAAATGTATGTAGCACACACCTCCGCCCTGCCCTTCACAGACAACCTCCGTCGGCGCCAAGTCTGACCGGCTGCGTCGGCCTTTGCTCGTACTTCAGACCAATTCTTCTCCAGCTGGAGGTCGGGTCCAAACCACACTCTGAGAATGCGGACAGGACAGTCCGTCCAACCGAAGGGCCCCGGAAGATCGACCCCCTTCCAGGCACCTAGCCGCAAGCCGGACGACTTGTCGCGGTTAATCTTGGCCCCTGTCACTTTTCGTACCGATCAAGCGCCTTCAGCACCGCCTTAATGTCTCTGCGGGACGACACGAAGGCAGTTACGTCATCGGCGTACGCGGAAACCCTGGCTCGAGCCCCGCCAGCAACGGTGATTCCGCGCAGGGCCGGACTGCACGCCCTCTCCCTCAGCCGGCGAAGGAGAAGCTCCAACGCCAAAGCGTAAAGTAGGGGCGACAGCGGGTAACCCTGACGAACCGACCTAGACAGCGCAAAAGCACCCGACAGCTTCCCGTTCACCTGTACCACAGCACTGGGGGAGCGATACAGGAGGCTAATCCAGCGGCAGAAGTCGGGTGCGAATCCGGCGGCCTGCAGGACAGCAGCCAGGTAGCGATGGTCAACCCTATCAAATGCCTTGGACTGATCCAAATTGATCAGCGCGGCTCTCTCTTCGTCTTTTACTCCCTCTATGATCGTGCGGATCAAATGCAGGTTGCTCTGAATTGTTCGACCCCTCACAGCACAAGTCTGCTCGGGACCCAACAGAAACTCGGCAACTGACTGCAAGCGCTCCTGCAGGATCTTGGCCAAAATCTTTAACTCTGTGTTTAGCAGAGTTATGAGCCTGTAGTCGTCTAGGTTTCCCCCGACACCCCTGCCCTTTTTCAACCGCGTGATCACACCCCTGGAGAACCGGTCGGGGAGGGACCTCTGCCGGAACCAGATGTTGAACACGACCGTCAAAATCGAGACAAAGATGTGCGACAGCCTCAAGTACACTTCATAGGGCAGACCATCCAGACCGGGCGACTTGCCTCTGCCGACCTTCTTCAAAGCCGCTTAGACCTCACCCTCGGTAATCTCTCTCTCGCAGCTAGCCGCTTCGGTCGGCGAAAGCCGAGGAAAGTCGGCCAAATAGCTGCGAAACTCGTCCTCACGAAAACCAGGCTCCCTGGTAAACCGGGTCTCGAAATGCCGCCGAAACGCCTCGCACATGCCGTCGGTGGCCCGAAGGGTACGCCCCTCCGGGTTTTTGACTTCACGAATGTAACGATCGCCACCTCGACGGACCTCTTCCCGGCGCAGATCTGCGCCCATGTTCACGGCTTCGGAAGACATCTTGCTTAACCTATGTCTAATTACCTGGCCCATGTAGCGCTCGCTATTCAAACGCTCCAGGGCCTCCCTAGCTAAGGCTATCTCTAGCGGACCCCCCCCAGCGCCCGCCCGGGAAAGACTAGCTTTAAGCATCCTCACCTTATCAGCTCTATCTAGGGCGAGCCGTTTGCTGAAGTCAGTGGTGAAGGACCTAATTCTACATTTAAGTCTGTCCCACTACCTATTCCCGGTAACCGACCCCACTAGCTCCAGCTGCACTAAGCTAGTCAGCTGCTCCGGGAAGTCCCGCCTCTCCAGTAAGGACAGATTGAACTTCCAGTAGACAGCCATTCTAGGCCTATGTTCTAACGCCACACGGGCACAAACGAGTTTGTGGTCCGTGTAGCCTACCCAGTGGAACGTGGGACAATCTAACAGATCTGTGTCGGCCCTTCTCACTAACATTCTGTCAAGGTAGCTAACCACCTTGCCAGCTACGGGCCCACGTCCACATTTTCCCCCCGGGGCGATCGACCCGGTATCTATCAACGAGACCGAAGTCGCTGATCAGATCGACCAGGCTACGATCGCCCCTTCTCCCGCTAGCACCCCGCCCCCGATCTAACTTGGGGTCCAGGATGGCATTCCAGTCCCCCATTAGAGCTAAGCGCGTCGAATCCACCAGGAAACCGAAAAAACAAAAACCCGCTCCTCCCGGTCGTTGGGCGCATAAACCGCAACGACCCTAAACGAACCACTTTTCTTTTTAGAGATACACATATTTAAGTAAATGCTCTGTTTATAATAAACAGTATTAAACAACATTTACCGGCCTGAATGTCCGAGAAATTTTTATAAACAGAGCATTTACTTAAATATTTGTATCTATACAAAGAATGTATAAACATAAAATGTCTTAAAATAATTGTCGGACTTTGTCCATTTCATAATATATATATATATATATATATATATATATATATATATATATATATATATGTATATATATACGAAACTAAAAGTATGAAAGTATTACTAAACCTATTCAGGGAAAAATGTTTCAGTCTTTAACCAAGAAGTAAACACCGAGACTTTTTCCACCTGATATTCACTGCAACAAATACACTGTTACACACATCGTGTTCACTACGTCAAATCTATTCAATTATCTGCTATCTCCATAACCTACTTATAAATTTCATTTTAGAATCAAATCGCTGCGACGTTTATTAAATTCTTGTTTTCTAGACATGAAAGGAAATTATATATCGAGTCATACTGCATCCTTTAAAGGTCAAGTGATGTGTCCAAGAATTTCTTTCTGATATTTGAAATGTACCAGACGCTTTTCGCAATCGTTTTGCTTCTAAGAAACTGAACATCTCCAAAAGCAATTTCGCATTTAGTATGAATAATCAAAGAAATTGCACGGATTTCCTTGGGGAGCGAATACCGATATTATCAATTCAGGTCGATATTAACATGTGTCGTATCTGTCTCTTGCGAAAGATACATGGGGAAATTATGGAGCAGTGTATATTTACGACATCCGAAGATGCATGCAAAGCACCTTGTAATTATAGAAAGGGGATAAATGTGTCTCGAATACATGATAGTCTGTTGGAGGATGCGATCAAATCCTTGGACTGCATAATATTAATTCGGATACTTAACTTCATGTATATATATATATATATATATATATATATATATATATATATATATATATATATATATAAAGGTAAGTTTATACATACATATATATATATATATATATATATATATATATATATATATATATATATATATATATACACGCGCTCATATATATATACATATATAGACACATATGTATTCACCTATATATATATATAAACCATGTATATATATATATATACCATACATATATATAAACCATATATATATATATATATATATATATATATATATATATATATATATATATATATATATATATATATATATATATACAATTAATGTTTTTATTTTTAATCTGACGTTTTTATTACTTGTAATTATAGAAAGGGGATAAATTTGTTAGGACTGCATAATATTAATCCGGATAGTTATATATATATATATATGTGTGTGTGTGTGTGTGTGCTTGTATAAAGTAATTATACATATATATATGCATATATATATATACGCACATATAAATATGCACACATATAAATATACGCACATACACACATAAGAACATACATATACATATATATATATGTGTGTGTCCCTGTGTGTGTGTGTGCGTAAATATAAAGAATTAATGACTTTATATTTAATCTGGCATTTTTATTACTTCAAAAGTTATTATAGTGGACACTCGTATTTTATACCCGGGAGTATGACGTCAACTCTGCTTCACATTCGAAAAATCATTAGATAGCTAGCTACCTAGCTAGATAGCATAGATAGATAGATAGATAGATAGATAAAATGCCACTGAGTAGATAAGATAGATAGATAGATAGATAGAAAGTCACTGAAATAGATTGACCGATAATGAATGATAGATAGATAGATAGATAAAAAGTTACTGAATAGATAAGATAGATAGATAGATTGATAAATAGATAGATAGATATATAGATAGAAAGTCACTGAAATAGATTGACAGATAATGAAGGATAGATAGATAGATAGATACAAAGTCACTGAATAGATAGATAGATAGATAGAAAATCACTGAAATAGATTGACAGATAATGAAGGATAGATCGATAGATAAAAAGTTACTGAATAGATAAGATAGATAGATAGATAGATAGTTAGATATATAGATAGAAAGTCACTAAAATAGATTGACAGATAATGAAGGATAGATAGATAGATAGATAAAAAGTCACTGAATAGATAGATAGATAGATAGATAGAAAGTCACTGAAATAGATTGACAGATAATGAAGGATAGATCGATAGATAGATAAAAAGTCACTGAATAGATAGATAGATAGATAGATAGAAAGTCACTGAAATAGATTGACCGATAATGAATGATAGCTAGATAGATAGATAAAATGTCACTGAATAGATAAAAGATAGATAGATAGATATATAGATAGAAAGTCACTGAAATAGATTGACAGATAATAAAAGATAGATAGATAGATAGAAAGTCACTGAAATAGATTGACAGATAATGAAGGATAGATAGATAGATAGATAAAAAGTCACTGAATAGATAGATAGATAGATAGATAGAAAATCACTGAAATAGATTGACAGATAATGAAGGATAGATCGATAGATAGATAAAAAGTCACTGAATAGATAAGATAGATAGATAGATAGATATATAGATAGAAAGTCACTGAAATAGATTGACAGATAATGAAGGATAGATAGATAGATAGATAGATAAAAGTCACTGAATAGATAAGATAGATAGATAGATATATAGATAGAAAGTCACTGAAATAGATTGACAGATAATGAAGGATAGATAGATAGATAGATAAAAGTCACTGAATAGATAAGATAGATAGATAGATATATAGATAGAAAGTCACTGAAATAGATTGCCAGATAATGAAGGATAGATAGATAGATAGATAGATAGATAGATAGATAGATAAAAAGTCACTGAATAGATAGATAGATAGATAGATAGATAGATAGAAAGTCACTGAATAGATAGATAGATAGATAGATAGAAAATCACTGAAATAGATTGACAGATAATGAAGGATAGATCGATAGATAGATAGATAAAAAGTCACTGAATAGATAAGATAGATAGATAGATATATAGATAGAAAGTCACTGAAATAGATTGACAGATAATGAAAGATAGATCGATAGATAGATAGATAGATAAAAAGTCACTGAATAGATAGATAGATAGATAGATAGATAGATAGATAGAAAGTCACTGAAATAGATTGACAGATAATGAAGGATAGATAGATAGATAGATAGATAGATAAAAAGTCACTAAAGAGATAGATAGATAGATAGATAGATAGATAGATAGAAAGTCACTGAAATAGATTGACAGATAATGAAGGATAGATAGATAGATAGATAGATAGATCAAACAAGTAAATGCGATAAATTTTCGTAATTATTATAATGATAAGATAGTATTATTCAGCTGAAAAACAAATTGATTTGTAATAAATTGCAAAGCCGATAATTTAAACAATCTGAAGTATATGGTTTTGTAAACATGCAAAGTGAGCAAAAATTTTGAATCGGTCAAATTTAAAAATCAGCGGCAAATAAAATTCTTTGACGTCAAGTACATAAAAAAGAATTTATGAACACAAAGTTTATAGTCCAAGAATTTATTGTTTTGATCGCCAGGCACTTTGTGTGAAGGTCAATATCGGTTCTCTAATATTCGCACGATAATGAATCTTGAGGTGCGGTAGGAGTCGGGCGAAATACATATAAACGGGCGCTTAGGAGACCCAAAAACCAGAAGCTGGTAGAAGCCAGGAGAAACCAGAAGAAACCGCGTGACCTGCTGCCGTGAGAATTCCCGACTTATTTTTTTATCCGATCCAAGTTTTAAAAAAAAAACCAACCCCCACAAAAAAAAAAAAAAAAACAACTAAAAAAAACAACCCCACCCCACCAAAAAAACAGTGTCACGATGGAGATTTTGACGGGAAGGATTAATTTTGTTGTATCAAGAAATATATAAATCAATCGAAAATTAACCCGGCGACTTTCTTCGTTATTTTGTTATGTTATTTTTTATTTTCGCTAGCGGAAAAATTCTTTCTCTTTTGTAGCACGGTTTCGCCGCGGTTCAAACCAGCGCTCGAGTACGGACGAAATTCGATCTTCACTGCTCTGTGATCAAGGAACATAACGTGGGTGGGTGGGTGGAAGCAGATGAAGGAACGAAGCGGCAAGCAGATAACCATCAGTTGACCAGTGGCAGTACTGACCAGCTTTGGAAGGACCCAGAATCGAACTGGACAAGCCATATTATACGTGGGCGATCCTATCCTTGTAACGTTAAGCAATATTAGTTTTTTTACTATCTCTATTACTCTATGTCTGCTCCCCATTTACACAAGCTCGTCAGTTTGGTAACTTACTGTTTACTCCTGTCTCACTTGCATTTGATATATCCTGTAAATGTCGAATTCTCTAAGCCGAAGTTCAG
Source organism: Acanthosepion lycidas (assembly GCA_963932145.1). Taxonomy (NCBI): domain Eukaryota; kingdom Metazoa; phylum Mollusca; class Cephalopoda; order Sepiida; family Sepiidae; genus Acanthosepion; species Acanthosepion lycidas. The sequence goes on along the minus strand of OZ010577.1, from coordinate 55,409,906 downwards.
CACTCTTTTCATTGTTTATAATGACATTTTCCTGTTTCTTAATATAATACCTAGTCCTTGCAGGGTATTTTCCGCTAAAAATTGAGAGCACCTTGAAAATTGCAGGTAAGTGGCACAAAAGAAATATAAAACTAGGCACATGAGCGTATGAACATTTATACACTGAGAACCGTGCAACCTATTTTCGTACATAATAGACGGAAATGGTTAAAATGAGAATCCAAGTAATAATTACTGATATCTGCAAGGATAGGGAGAAGAATACTGTAGATTTGCTACCACTCAGTGTTCAGTGGCAACTACTATAGAACTGGTGTCAACATACAAATGTAGGAGATAATGATGATGACAATAATATTAATGAATACTCGGATGCTACCCCTGGGCTTCAGGTTACTGTATATATAAAGCAACCTTGACGTACATCTGAGCAATATGCAAAAAATCACAATGGTAAAAAAATATCCTTAATTCTTCTTTGTTCGTTTCATGTGACAGATATATTAGGTTGGTGCAAAAAATAATGACGTAATAATGTCGTTTTTTGACGTATTTTTGAACGTCAATAAACGACATTATTACGTCATTATTTTTGCACCAACCTAATATATATATATATATATATATATATATATATATATATATATTAGGTTGGTGCAATATATATATATATATATATATATATTAGGTTTTGCACCAACCTAATATATATATATATATATATATATATATATATATATATATATATATATATATTAGGTTGGTGCAAAAATAATGACGTAATAATGTCGTTTATTGACGTTCAAAAATACGTCAAAAACGACATTATTACGTCATTATTTTTGCACCAACCTAATATTTCACTGCATTCCCCAGGTTACTGTTTTACCACTAACGCCATTGCCGTTTAATTATGTTTATTTTGTAGTTTCCAGACATTTTGTAGTTTTCGGACATTTTTAGCTATGATGGACTAACAATATACTCATTTCTTTTACATTACCGGTAATACTACTACTACTACTACTAGTAATAATAATAATAATAATAAGTGCCCTAATGCTGCATCGTCCTGGGTATGAGGATAAACTACATCCAGCAGCAAGGCATCTGATCGGAAGCTTTTGTGGAGCTTGGAAGCACCTCTTAATTGCTGGTATTCCTAGGTCCATCCTGATCCGGGGTAGTAGCAGCTGTTAGGGTGCCAACTATACTTAACATCCAAAGTGGGGTCAAGACACTATGAAAGTGTAAAAAATAAGTTTTAATACCAAAAATAATTTGGGAAAATTTATTACCAGCAATATATTATTACCAGTAATATATTTTTGAAAAAAAAAAAAAGATTATCAATACATTTTTGTAAAAGAAATATTACCAGCAATAAAAATCGGCATTAAATAATCCATCGAGGTTGATATGCCGTAAACCAAACCAAACCAAATCTAATTTTGCAACAGGCACGATCCTCAAGGCTTCTGATTTTGATTTTACATGATAACATGCAAATTTTGCGAATTAAGATGGGCTACAGTGAATATCCCGTTCAGTACCAAGACTTGCTTGTTAGTTGCCTGTTCTAGGGATCTGACGTATTGTACATCTCTGCTCATGATCGGGATTAGTACGAAAGTATCATAGTGAGATGTCCAGAGGGTTGTTTTTTTTTATTTATTTTAGCTTAAAGGATGTGGTAGTCAAGATAATTGTCAGTTCCTAGTTACCTGGGAAAATCCTCAATCAAAGACAGTCTGAGTGAACATAGTTATTCAATCTGTGAAAAGCGAAGAAAAGAAATAATCTTCAAACACAGATCTACAAATTTAAATAATTTGAGATTTAAATAATTTGAGATTTAAATAATTTGAAAATTGAGATTTTTAGTGATATTACTTAAATTTATTGAAATTTTTCTACAATTTCAGATGGGGCCCACAACTCTATACACGGAGAAGATTCTGGGAAAATTAGACGTCCTATTAGATTCATTACTGGTGATCACAATCTTAACATATAGTATATATACTACCTAGCCGAATGGATGGCGGAACAAGTTTACGAGAGATAAGAAAAAGACAAAATTTATTAAGAGACACAAAGGACAGGCAATTGTGGAGAGCTATGATCGTCAACGTTCTCAAGGGATACGCTACATAGAAGAAGTTCTGTATATAAATATGCATATATAACCTCCATGTGCATGTTAAATTCACGTTAAAAGATTCCATGGCCGTTACAATTGATAACCCTTTTCCTGACAGACTCTAAATATATTGATATTATTCATTGCTATCTACGCTATTTAGTTTAAAACTTGTACGATTCTTTAAACTGCTGATGTTGATGATATTTTCTCAGATGCCACAAGAATTTTTATTATTACCGAAAATGTCTACCTCTAAAAGAACTGATAGGTGTTTAGGAACATCTTAATTTTTTTCTTTCAGAAAATCTGCAATATTTCATTTATTAATTTTTCTAGTTTTAGCCATGATTTATTTTCTCAACCAAAATATATTTTTCCTTAGATTACATTAGAAAAGTAGGAATAAATAAAGGTCAAAACATGATTTTCGATTGTCTTGGTAGCTGTAATTTAAAATGGCCGCTAGGCGTTCAAGGGAGGTAATATTCAAAGTTCTTTTTTATAATGATGAAGTAGGGTCTACATAAATTTTCATATTGCAAGAAGAAAACCATCTTTTTTTTATAAAACATTACAAACATAGACTTGCAATAGGATAGATTTTTTCATGTATCTTAAGATCCCAATCACACACACACACACACACATATATATATAAACAGGTCAGCCATTTTATATAATTTTAGTAAAATTTACATAATATATTGAAGCAAATATTAACTTAAAGAAAACGCATCCACAAAGTATACAGTAGGTCAAGATTCACAGGAAAATATTATTGTTCCCATTTCAAAAAATAAATACGGTACACAACCAAAATATGCAAAGAAGAATCTGCACTGTTATTGGCTTTGACCTGGCATCCCGGCTTCAGTTACCTTCCCATCGCCGTCATGTAATTGCACTGTACCTATTTTTTATAAATATTTTCATGGTAATTATTCTGATGAACTATCCGCTATGGTACCTAGACTTTATGAATTTAAGCGCAGTACTAAATTGGCGGCAAGTTCTCATCCTTTTACAGTTGAAATAGCTAGTTGTAACCGTAAATTCTATGCTAACAATTTCTTCTATCACACTTCTCGCTTGTGGAACTCTCTTCCGGCTTTTTGCTTCGCAATCAACTTTGATCTTCAAATTTGTAATTTGTAATCTTCTGTCTTCTTAATTATTGTTCTTTTATTGTTCTCTGTCCTTAATAATGCTTTTTTATATCTCATATTCTCTAACATTCAATAACCCCTTGCCTTGCATCTGAGTGACTTTATTGCCTTGCTTGGGATGAAGGATTATGCAAGCAGAAAAATTAACTGATAACATTTTCTTTTAAATTAATGTCTTCGTTTCTTAAAAGGGAGGTGTCGATAGTGTAAGGTTTATTCTGTTTTATTCAGTTTGTATTAATGCCTCTAGAAAAGGAATGGGCCCATTTTTCTTCACTTAAGGCAGTGGTTTCCAAACATTGTTATATGGGCCGCATTTTCTGAATGAAAATTTTCATGCACTTCACCAAATTGTATGCGATAAAAAGTATGTTTAAAAATAAAAAAAAGGCAGAGAAAGATTTAAAGGGAGATAATCACGGATTCGAAGTCAAAACATTATCATTGATAACACTCTCCTCCAATTTGCGGACCCTAGTTACTATATTCTTAATACTTGATATAATGCAAAATATCAGAATGATAAAATCGGTCACTATTCATACTGGAACTCATGCATGCAATTAAAAGTAATCCATAATAATATTTTACATTTTGGAATCATATTTATTTTTGGCATATGAATTTTTGAAACGGTTTCTAAATCTTGGATTGTCTTTTAATCATTGCGCCTCACATGCTATCCTCATCCTCCGTACCTATGAGGCGCTCAGCATCGTTTTGGATCCACTGATCTAAGAGTTCGGTAGTAGGATAAATTGGGACCTCTTGCCCTGAAGTGGCAAGCAGTATAAAAGAAGGTAAACTTTGAATTCAAAACCAGTCCGAAAAGGGATGGGCACCGTTAGGCTTTCTTGCTACAGATACACCACTGCTACTCTAATTGCCGTATATGTGGGACTCCAAGGACCACAACGGATTACAGGAGTCGTAACGTCACGATGTCAAGTGACGTTTCCCAAAAGCATTCGAACGACATTGCTTGAAATTCGTAAGATCAAGCAAGGCATACTAAGACTATTAAATGCGTATTAACAGTAACCGAGCGTGTAGGTTCTTCAAGTTCCGTGCTGATTTTCCCTCAAAATATCACATCAAACAAATCGGCCAAAGAGGGGTTACTAAGAGGGGACTAGCTCGACGTTAAATGGGTACGTGGCCAAGTGGTTCAAATCTCACCATGGTCGATCTGTTAGGAAGATGACGTCTTGATGTTATGGGCTTGGAAGCGATCCCAGCGTGCGGTACTTGTTGGAAAGTGGCTGAAAAGTATACCACGTGTTGACCCAATCCTTGTGAGAGAAATTGGCTAGACAGAGCCTTTAGGATCCTCCTATCGTTGCGTTAGTACGAAGTCAGAAGTCATCATGACCGAAGGTTTGAGCGTGCTGGTCTTGTTCAGATTGTGGATCCCGCTAAATAAGGCACACTCTCCCAGAAACTGTAACTAAGACCCACTCAGTTTTAGGATGGTGGGATTTGTGGGTGATGAACAAACACAAATGTGCCTGAGTAGGCGTCTGCAATGGGGATTAGCTATCTGCCCTACTAGATTTGCATCCTCGAATAGTTGTGGTTGTGTCATTTATATTACATTTCGCCACTACCCTAGGTAGGCTATTGATTTTGTTAATATTAAATGACTGAATGTATTCTGGACAGGACTTGTATCATGCGGTTAGCTTCCCTGTATTTATGTATAGCTTCTTGCTCGTCTTTGTCGGATCAGTTCAACATTTACAAGAATAAGTCGAAAGAGAAATAATTAACTTTGTGGCCTGCCTCGTAGCTAATAATATTCGAGAGTAATATCTATTCCCAGAGGATATGTTATAAATGTGGCCATTCACCTGACAACGATATAATAATGATTGCTTAGACTCACCTGATAAACACCTTATTTATCGTAATGGCCGGTTTAAATTTATGAGCAGACAGTGTAAAATAGCAATATAGTTTGGAGAATTTAAACGAAACAGACGAAACTTTGTAAAGAATGGTCGTATGCTATTTAGAAACGCATGAAACGAAAATAGAGATGTTGGGTCGTATCGTCATTGATAAGATAATACTACATTGACATAAAATGCCGAAAAGCAGGAAGAGAATATGACAAAAAAACAAAAAAAAAAAAAAAACAAACAAAAAAACTTAAGGGAATCATTATTGATACTATCTAATTCGGTTCTCTTTTGCTGTTTTCAGTCTGTTCAATTCCGACAATTGTAAAGAGAGTAAGGATTCGATTTTCTAATTGTTGTAGCATACCTAGAGAGGATAATGGGTATGTCCCCATTCACATAAATACAGTAGTAAATACTGTATGTTGGTCTGCAGTTGGAGATGCGTCTCCAGTTGTGCTGGTAAAACTCTGCCTCTGGGCAGAGAGGATCCCCAGACGAGGCTATGTCGAAGGGCAGAGTCCCGTTTGTGCCACATCTGACCGCATGGGGCGGTTGGTAAATATCCTGCAATTGAAGATTCGTCTCCAGCTGTGCTGGTTAAACTCTCTGTCTCCGGACAGAAAGGATCCCCAGGCGAAGCTCTGTCGAAGGGCAGAGTCTCCTCTCGGGAAACAGCTACCTGACCCCGTTTTATACGTGATCTACGGGGAATTTTTGGCCTTGTGCCACATCTAACCGCATGGGGCGGTTGGTAGATATCCTGCAGTTGGAGATTCGTCGCCAGCTGTGCTGGTCAAACTCTGATTTCGGGTAGAGAGGATCCCCAGACAAGACTCTACACTTCACAGAGTCTCGTCTCGGGAAACAGCTGCCTGTGCCCGTTTTATACGTGGTCTACGGGGAATTTTTGGCCGAGCCTATGGGCTCGGATACCCCACGTTAAATTCTGTCTTGTGCCACACCTGACCGCGTGAGGCGGTTGGTAGATATCCTGCAGTTGGAGATTCGTCTCCAGCTGTGCTGGTCAAACTCTCTGCCTCCAGGCAGAGAAGATTCCCAGACGAGGCTATGTCGAAGATCAGATTCTCGCCTCGGGAAACAGCTACTCGGTTTCGTTTTATATAGGTTCTACGGGGAATTTTTGGCCGAGACTACGGGATCGGATACCCCACATTAAATTCTATCTTGTGCCACATCTGACCGCGTGAGGCGGTTGGTAGATATCCTGTAGTTGGAGATTCGTCAACAGCTGTGCTGGTCACACTCTCTGCCTCCGGGTATAGAGGATCCCCAGATATCCTGCAGTTGGATATTCCTTGTGGAATTCACTTGACTCACTTCTAGCAGTTGACTACTTCTATATGCCGCTGGCGAATTTTACATGTGTTGTTCTTGTTCTAAATATTATCGTTCATTACCAACCTTCTGATTATTTTATTCAGAATCTTCACTAATATTAAAAGGATTTCATTATAAATATTCCATCATGTATTCTAATCTATAATAGTATAAGGGTTCTCTCTTTCTTCATGGTTTCAAACTTCATTCTCAGAAATACCATTCTGGAATTTCTTTTCTTCCTGTCTTTAGATGACATTCAATATTCTGAAGCAATATTCTGCATGTTGCTTCATTTCTGAGTTTGAATGTCATAATCTAAGAAAAAATAAATTGCTTGTTCCTGCTCTTTTCTTTGGTTTTAATGTTATGCTTTAAGTATTAACAAGGGAAACTTGAAAAGTTCGCCTATCAACCTGTTCACACTCATCCCCGATCATTTGAATAGTAGTAGATGTTTAGCTCATGTTTCCTGTTTAGAATTAGCGTTTCGGTTCTTTCTAAAGTATTCTAATTCTCTTTCACTCCCAGTAGCTCCTTGCATTTTAGTGGTGTTATCGCCTTGCTTGGGGTGAATTGATTAAAAAATATATTCTGAAAGTTCCTTTCTTGTGTTTGAATGTAACGCTTCAGTACCGGAAAAATATTCTGGTTCTTCGTTTCTTTTTTAGTTCGAATATCACTTTTGGGTAATAACAAAATATTTTGTTTCTTCCTTTCTTTTTGAATTTGAATGTCACGGTTTCTGTAACAACAAAATGAGTTTTTTTTTCTATTGGAACCAGCATAGTCGTAAAAATTTACTTCAGGGAATCCACTCGTAGTTCAAATCTCTGGCTTAGAGATAGAAATGTAAAGGAAATATCCATTAATAGTCATTTAATTGTTTATTAATAGTCATTTAATTGATAAAATTTATAATCATTTATTGGAAATTTAATGAAAATTAATAGTCATTTAATTGTTTTTTGAAATTTAATTAAGGTGAGAATTTCATTTAAAAGTATGAAAATCAAATTTAATATTTAAATTTTTTTTATCCAACGGCATAATTAACTTTATAATGCATTTAACGCATTTTTTTCACAAATGTCAACCCTGTACAAGGCTCAAGAACCACTCGAGGTAGATGGTTACAAAGTAAGAGGTACAGCTTATGGGGATATGTAGAAGATAAATTTTATCCCTAGACTTGAACAGGTTAAGATTGTAGTGATCGGAGAAGTATCCTCTTGGTAGTTGGTTCAGTTGGCAAACCTTCTCGAGTGGAACTTATATCTCCTCAATGGAATACGAAAGGAATGAGGGTGGTTCGCTACAATGTGTGTGGCATAGCGTGTCGTAGTCGCGAAGGTTAGTGTACAGTTGACTCGATAAAAGCCAAGTCAGCCCGGTATTTATCAATCCACCCACGAGGACCGAATGTGGCACAAGGCCGGTTTAATGTGGGTATCTCCGAGCCCGTAGCCTCGGCCAAAAATATAGCCCTTGAACCCGCCTAGACGGGTTCAGGCCCTGTCTACCTCCCCGAACGAAACCTTGCCCTTCGGCAAAGCCTCGTCCGGGTTCCTCTCTGCTAATGCAGAGAGTTCGACAGACACCGACTCGGAAGCTCACAAAGGCAGCGTACTACCCGAAAGCCAAGTCAGCCCTCCCCGACCCGATATTCTAGCAGTATTTATACTGGCCCGGGGACTACCGGTGTTCTTTAATTGGCGTCTCCGTGTCAACGGTCTTCCTGTATCTCTACAGTTAGTACTGGTGGAACTAAGGAATGTAGTTCGTTTGAACACTTTCCTTGGAAATCATATTCCATTTTTACATTTTGTTAAAACATACGTCACTTTAAAGTTTAAGCAATGTTATCATTTTTTTTTTTAAAGGATTGTTATATTCGGTAAGATAAAAGATGATTCAACAATGAGCAGCGCCGCCTAGCAGCTGATCTTACCACTGGCTTCGCTCTATTAGCTTAATAGAGTAAAACTAGCTTGTAACATTCAACATCTCTAAAAACAATAACAATTTTTATTACATACAGTGAATTATATATTATGTTCATAAGATCTTGAAGACAATTACTGTTCATCGCATGTGAAAAAATTTACTGCATTTTTTTCTTCTCTGAATTTAATATCTCAATAAAATTAGAATTAACAAGTTGGAAGTCTTAATAGAAACGATGATAGATTTTAACTTTAAAGCGACAGATGTCATATTCTTAAAATGCAATAAAATAAAAACAAAATGTTGTTTTAAGTGAGTTTAACGAATGGATATTATTTGAAAAAAAATGAAATTAAATGGATTCAATTCATATGATTGCAAAATTTGGAAACTTCTCTTTAACTGATAATATCTACATTAATTTCTGCTTGCATTCAAAGGTGACATTACGAATATGTAATTTCTATTCTTATCAGTATCTCGGGATTGGAATTATACTAAAGTCCAAGTGGGAGTCTATTTCAACAAGTAGTAGTTCTTAGGAAACAAAAAGAAGCTTTAGTAGTGGAATTTCTTAGATTTGGAATATGGCGGAAATAAAGGTGTCTTGACGCCGTGGAAATTTACCAGTAAATTTATACCTGGTGTAACTAAAGAGTGGAACTCTTCGGAATATTTGCAATGAAAACACAGATGGAGTAGCTATAGGCTGCAGAGTGGAGAGTATCTTTTCCCCTACAGCACTATTTAAACGGTTTTGTACTGGAACGGAATTTTTGGGCAGCTACAGTCCAGATATGGCAGTGGTACCTTATTTCTTGGTCTAATCTGATTCTTGTATATATAATGCATGGCAGAAAGAGACAGGTATTTCCAAGATTTATGGCAGAATTTACCTCCTCACCAATGCCCCCAAAACGAATTTTCTCTTTATGAGAGACTTCTTTCTGCAGTTATTAATGCTAACCTCCAGCAGAGTGGCTCGTTGTACTTTCTCAGGCAAACATTTTCTGTTAAGATGAAATGGAAAGAGTATATTGAACCGATTGCTAGGTTTGCTAAGAAAGTTGATGCTAGACAGTTTGTTTCTCCAGAATCTATCTTACGTATTTATAAGTCTACAATCCATCCATGCTTTGAATATTGCTGCCACATATGGCCCGGTGCTTTGCATTATATTTAGAGATCCTTCATAAAATCCAAAGTAGAATCAGCAATATTATTGGTCCTGATCTGGCGTCTCGGCTACGGTCACTTTCCCACCGTCGTAAAGTTTCTCCTATGTCACTTTTCTATAACTACGTTCATGGTAATTTTTGGTCGGGTTTAAATCAACCAATATTTATTTATGCATTAACCCAGTAAATGCTTATAGACTCAAATATAACCGACCAGTATTTACCTATTCATGAACCCAGTGAATGCTAATAGATTCAAATATAAATGATCAATATTTATTTGCTCCTGCACCCAGGAAATGATTACAGACTCAAATACAGGTTGAAGGGTGGACGTTTTTCAAATGGCTATTACTCAGCGGAGAGGGAGGTTTTTCAAATGGTTATTACTCAGAGGGAGAGTCCGATAGATACCATTGGTCCGTGGTGTCTTAGTATTTTTTCTTTTCAGTTGAAGCCATGGCGCTGTGGATGATAGAGGATCGCGTGTTCAAGTACGACAGTTTCGTGTATAACGAGTCTGTCACAGGAGTTCACCGTGAGTTTTGTCGCTTATTCAACATTTATCGAAACCAGTATGTTTCTACTCGTAAAAAAAACTAATGTCGTGTTAATGCACTTCGTACACGAGGTACTCTAATGAATAACAGACCAGTGAGGGCACCATGAACAGTATGTTTCCCAGAAAATGTTGGACGCGTCAGATAAGCTTTGCTTAGCAATCTGAATCGCTCTACTCGTAGGCATGCTACTGAACTTGGCATCGATAATCGTTGGGTAAGGCTTATTTTGCATGAAGAACAGCATTTTGATTCCTACAAATTGGCCCCTGGGCAACAGTTAAGACCAGGGGACTATGCACATCGGCTTAACATTGCACGTTAGATGGAAACAATTTTTGAGGCAAATGACAACAAGTGATGAAGCTCATTTTCATCTCAATGGCAAGGTGAATCAACAGAACTGTCGTTATTGGGCTCTTGAAAACCCGAGAGAACTGCACGAAAGACTACTGCTCAGTCCAAAAGTGATGGTTTGGTGTACTGTTAGAAAAGATGGCGTCTTTGGTCCTTATATTTTGAAGATCATAATGGAAATGCTGTTACTGTATACTCCATGCATTACATCAAGACGATAAACAACTTGTTTTGTCCTTGAATTACGACGAAAACTTATTCCTATTTGACGTGTATGGTTTCAGCAGGACGGGGCGACGGCCCACACAGTCAGTCCCTCAATGGCCGTTATTTGCCCTGACTTCGGTGTCCGCCTCATTTCCAGATTTTTCACTCGGTCCCCTAGTTTGTCCATGTGCGATTATTGCTTGTGGGGAGACCTCAAGGCACGTGTGTATGAGCATAAGCCCCGTATATGGGACGATTTAAAGGAAGATGTTCGCGTGAAAGTCGCCCAAATCAATGCTGGAAAGAGTGGAGGCCAACTTCCAGAACGCCTTCAGAAATGCATCAATGAAAACGGATTCTACATGAGGGATATTTGTTTTCCACTCTTGACTTTGTAAAATGCTAATTCAATACGAACATATTAATGTTAAAAAAAGTTTTTTTGAAGCTTAAATTAATGATGTGACTTATTCAAAAAACTTCCGTCCTTTCTGCCTCACTCTGTATAAACGACAAATATTTACCTATTCACGAACCAAGTAAATTGCTTGTAGACTCAAATCGAAAACCCAACATTTACCAATTCCTGTAGGCTCAAATAGACACGGTGAATATTTACCTCATCTGAAAACATTTATGTGCTCAAATATATTAAATCAATATTAATCTCTTACCGAAACAATATTTATCTATTCCTGAAAAAAGTCAATGTTTACAGACTCAACTCTAATTATCAAAACTGATTTCAACAGTAAATAACCCAATAGAGGTTGACAGGTCGTATAATCAACCAGCCAGAACCTAGAATCAGACGAACGTAAAAGTACAGATAAAAGATGGCAATGGTCAGGGGTCTAAACTTTAAAAGGGATAAACTGAGATCAACGCATGAATATTATTTGAAAAAAGTAATAAATACAAGGGATTAATTGAAATTAATTCAAGTTTTTAACATATCTTAATATTTTTTAATAAAATCTACCACCTGCATTTCTTGGATGCAGAATTATTATTACTGGCATTATTTACAGTCGAAACAATGTCGTAATCATTGTTGTTATTATGACAACGTTTTGGCAGCCGTGCTCACTAGCCTTTTTTCGGTGTCTGTCCCATGTGACAATAAGGTAGGTCGATTTTGGAACCGTAGTATTGCACTCAATTTAAAAGTTGAGGTTTGACATGATAAATAATGATACAAAATATTTTTTCCAAATTGTTAAGGTTTTTTGAAGAAACGAGTTTAAAGATTAAGTTTATGTTCAAAATCGTAAGGTCGGAATTTAATTCTGGTGATCAGTGAAAGCCTTATATAATTTACTGAAGCTTTACAAATTGTATATGGAAAAGCTGCAAGGCACATGCACATTACTAAATGATTGTGCCATCAAATAAGACCTTCATTTACTTCAAAGGGAAATTATACTGAACGATTTATGATGTAATATATTATACAATACAGTCGTCTTAGTGTGATGTTCAATAAACAATGCAATTTTTAAACATTTTGTCTTATAATTTGTGCCCAGCAGTATTATGGCGTTATATACACTTTTATCAATTTTTTATTTATTTATTATGATCCAGCAAATGATCTAACAAATCTTATTCACTGAGTAGCCTTTTTGCAACCTATTACAAATATTTTACACAGTTTTTACTTGTCCTGGGTATGACGATAACTACATCCACGTCCAGGGTAAGACGATAAACTACATCCAACAGCAAGGCCTCTGATCAGGAGGTTTTGAGAAACGTGGAACCACCTCTTAATTGCTGGTGTTCCTAGGTCCATCCTGAACAGAAGTGGTAGCACCTGTTAGGGTCCCAGCTATGGACAAATAGTTAACCCCAAAACTGAGGTAAAAAGCATTGTAAAAGTATAAAAATATATTTTAATACTAGAAACACTTTGTAAAAAATTATTACCAGAAATAAATTTTTGAAGAAAAAAATATTACCAGCAATGCATTTTTTAAAATAATATTACCAGCTATACATTTTTCAGGAAAAAAATATTACCAGAAATAGATTTTTGACAAAACAAAATATTACCAGGAAAAAAGTTGTCGGCATTAAACAACCCATTGATGTTGATATGCCGTAAAACACAACAAACCAGTTTTTACTTATCGAATACAGTAAAAATTGCATATTTTGCTTGTGGTCATTCATAATTAGAATTCTGGTTTGAATATATTTTCCATTCAATATATCTAATAAAAATATATTAACTTACTTGGATTTATTCTTGAAATAGCAACATTTTGAAGTGAGTTTGCAAGCAAAAACTTGGGGAAATTAGGTATTTCTGTACAATTGTTCAAACGATTTTCAAACTAAATGCTCAAAAACCGGTAAAATCTATGGATCTAATTTTTGGTGACAGTACTTATTTACCTCAGTTGTTATATTGAGTACAATGTCGATTTTCTAAAAGAAGTGAAAAATCAACCTGTCCTAACATAACAATCGCCTAGGAATTTAAAGTATTGATTCGTGAATTTCGAGGCATGGCAATTGTGAGTTCAATCTCTGGACCGGGTACTACAGACTCATACTCAGTAGCAACAGGAATAGCCATAAGTTGGCAATACTAAAAAAAGCAACAAAAATACAAATGTAACAAAGCGAGATATCCTTAAACATGGACAGAGTTCAGTTCGATATACTATGAGATCACTCGTTTCGGGAGAAATCGGAAGAAGGTCTGAGAGCAAAATGACCGAAACATAATAACCACAAAAATGACTTTAGCCCGACTGGAAATGAAGGGATATAATAATAACACTGTATGTTTAAGCAGTTAAGCGTTGGTTTCATAAATATAACAATTGTCCACCTTTGGTATATTGGTGGTTAGGGTATCGTGCAAATTCAAAGGGTTCGTCTCGATAATACTATTACATGGACATCCTCCTGATGACTACCCTGAGCATATAGAGAGTTTCATCTATCAAATTTCATTGTCCTGAACAGCATACTGAATGTGACAAATATTTGACTCTCAAAAGCTAGGCAAACAAAAGTGAAAACAGTAGGCAGAACGTAAGGAAGGAAGGAAAGAAAGAAGGAAAAAAAGAAGGAAAGAAGGGAGGAAGAAAGGATGTAATGACAGAAGACTGGAGGGAAGGAAGGAAGGGAGGGAAGAAGGAAGGGAGAAAGGAAGGAAGGAGGGAAGAAAGGAAGGAAGGAAGAAAGGAAGGAAGGAAGGAAGAAAGGAAGGAAGGATGGAATGACGGAAGATCGGAGGGAAGGAAGGAAGGAAGAAAGAAAGAAAGGAAGAAAGAAAGAAAGGAAAGAATGACGGAAGGAAGAAAGGAAAAAAGGGAGAAAGGAAAAAAGGGAGAAAGGAAGGGAGGAAGGAAGGAAGGAGGAATAATGGAAAAAAGAAAGGAAGGAAGGTGGGAAAGAAGAAAGGAAGGAAGGAAGAAATAAAAAAGGAAGGTACGAAGGAAGGAAGGAAAAAAGGAAGGAAGAATGGAAAACGAAAGGAAAGAAGGAAGAAAGAAAAGAAGGAAGAAAGAAAAGAAGGAAGAAAGGAATGAATGAAGGAAGGAAGGAATGAAGGAAAGAAGGAAGAAAGAAAGGAAGAAGAGAAAAATGGAAGGGAGGGAGGAAGGAAGGAAGGAAGGAAGGAAGGAAGAAAGGAACGAACGATTGATCGATAATTGAAACTTTTGATGTCTGCTTCATTCATCTTTTCAGTTGAGAATTTTGAAGATGTTTGAATGTCTGCTGTAGTCAATTTACTCGATGCATTTTTTCTCGCTTCCACAAGAAGCGAAAATTGTATATATCTCATCAAGAAGAATCCGAACGCTTTTGATAAAGCGAGTTCTATAAATCTCTATTATCTTCCTGTTTTCAGATAAAGATACAAACAGGACATTATTTTCGCCAGAATTTGTAATTAGTAATAGACGTAGTAATAAAGCAAAAATATAGGGCCACACTATAACGACGCTAAGCGCGTTTTCTATAGCAAGTAAGTTTTTACGATATAGTTCATCCAGGTTTGAATTCAATGTTGTCTCTCTTCAAGATTGGATTCATCCTGCTATTAACTCCAAGCTCGGTGGGTAGTAGAAGAGATAGGTATACATATTTTAAAATCATTTCACCCCAAGCAAGACAATAAAGCTACTAAGACGTAAGGGTTTACTGATTAAGAAAGAATAAGAGAAAAGGAAAAACATTATTGAAGAAAGAGAACGGTAAAAGAATTAAGAAGACATAAGATAACAATTGACATTGCATTAAATATCACATTGCATTAAAATTATTTGTGAAGATGAAAGTTGGCTGGAAGGCCAAAAGCCAGAAAAGGGTTCAAAAAGTGATAGGTTCGATAGAAGAAACTGTTAGCATAGAACTTACGGTAACATCTGGCCATTTCAACTCTAAAACCATTAAACTTTGCCGCCAATTTAGTACTGAATTTAAATTCAGAAAGTCGAGGTACCAAAGATAAAAGCTCATCAGAAGAATTACCATGAACATTTTTATAGAAAAGGCACAGGTAATCTACGTTATGGTGGTGGGAACGTCGAAAACCACTACATATGGTGTGCCTGCATAGATCGGTGCCAGAATCGATGAATCAAGTTTTATTTCTTATTGTACAAATATACATTAACTAATGTAAGCCAATGTTGGTTTCTTAATCGTTAACCAAGTACGAATGTTCATTTTTACAGTTACGTCTATTAATTATTTTGCTGTTTTCATATTTTGTAGATGTACAATAGACTGGTTGCATGTACACAGATCAGATGAGTACGTATTGATACTTTTCTTGGTACAAACTGTTTTT
This sequence comes from Acanthosepion lycidas, assembly GCA_963932145.1. Taxonomy (NCBI): domain Eukaryota; kingdom Metazoa; phylum Mollusca; class Cephalopoda; order Sepiida; family Sepiidae; genus Acanthosepion; species Acanthosepion lycidas. The sequence continues at coordinate 55,394,287 of OZ010577.1, read as the reverse complement.
GATGGATAAGCGACACGACGTAGCGAGTAGTGCTTAGCGAGTTAGTCTAGATAAATATTACAACTGACTAGTGTGTTCCGTGATCAGTGGGTGGCGGATAATTGTGACCTTGTGTCAAACTAAGCTAGGCTTCTTAATCAATAATTCTTTTACCGGATTAGACATGGCGTTTAAACATAACACCGACGAATCTCATATGTGCATTAATCACAGTGTCTTGAAAGTTGACATTTCTTAATTAGGGGTGGTTTTATTCTATGTGTAGCAGCTGATCAATCACTTAATTTCTTCATTTCTCTAAAGTTTTGTTATTCCATGAAATGTTTCTTGAAAATTTGTTTTGTCCACCTTAATTAGCAATAGCCTGTTTCATATTCCCAGTAAAAACAAGTTTAGAAATATCTAATTTTTACAGATTATCTCTTTTTAATGATTGCTGTTTTAATTTTTTTTTTAATTCTGTGATTCAAATACCATCTAGAAAAAATGATAACCAGAATAAATTAAGTAATATGGGAAAGAAAAGTGCTAAAAAACCAACCTTACCATTATATATATATATATATATATATATATATATAAAGAAATATAGTCTTAAGGTGTGCTATATTTATGGGATAAAGTGCTCAATATCAGAGATAGAGCGTGTGTAAATATAAAGGTGAACATAGAAGTCAACACTTAGAGGCGACAGTCTGTTTCATGCTATATGCAATCGTCAGGCCACATGTGGTATCAACAAATGACTGTTCAGATTTCTCGTTTGCGCTTTTCATTAGTGCAAAGTTGATTTTTTTTCATAGTGTGTGTGTGTGTGACCCGACGACTGCATTTAAGCATGAAACAGACTAGGCCCGCTAGGTACAGATCAATGTCCACTTTTAAAAAATTCAAAAGCAACCAAACTTCCCTCAGTAAGGGAAACATTGTTACTTAAGCTACAATGACCACTCAAAATACAAGTATATGATAATTCAAAAAACTTAACAACGATCCTTAGATACAATCTATTAATGCCTTAAAAAGGAATGAATTAGGTTAAAATGTCGTCATGGAAGTAGGTTTAAACTTTTATAATATTTTTGATTTTATATTATTTTTTAATTATCTAACCCTTCTAATATTAAACAATTTACTATATTTATTTCTATATTTTGACTTCTCCATGTCAATCCTATCTTATAACGTTTCACAGCTTTATGAACTCGCGTTTCTTTGATTATTTATTTTTTATCCTTTTATTTTTTTAAAAAGTTTTTTTTTGTTTTTTATATATTACTGGGTATGGTTTGTATTCTTAATAATTTAACTTATTTTTAATATTTTAGAATATAATTATTGTTATTTTTATTCATTAATTTTTTAAATATTTTCTTTCTTAATATAAATTATCAAAAACGATTTATTGTTAATCTTATTATATCTTATTTGTAATCATATTTTGGGAATTTTTAGTGGTAAAACTGCCGTGTTATGGGTTGAGCCTGTATCAATTTTTCAACTGCTGTCTTCATTAAATATTCAATTTTAAATCCTTCCGATCCTGAATGGTCCAACGTTGAATAAGTTGAGGCATTCAGCGTTAGTTGAAATAGTTTATACTCATGAGGTATTAGGTTGGTGCAAAAATAATGTCGTTTTCTCACATATGTTACTATGTAAGAAAACGATATTATTTTTGCACCAACCTAATAAATTTGGATTTCTCTGTTATTTAATTTATATGCTCTTTTATAATAATTACATTGAGCTCTTTTTGTGGATCAGTTTTAATATTTTATATTATTAGCATCCATTTGCATTATATACCAACGTATTTATTCCCTGTACTATATATATATATATATATATATATATATATATATATATATATACTGTGTGTATTTAGGCAGCATCTTTTCATTCATACACGTTTCATTAAATAATATAGACAAGTGTTGTCTATTTATTTTATGTAAATTTTTTTCGTAACTTCTGATAAATTAATAACATTATCGTTGAAAGAAGAAAGAAATTCACAATAGTGATCCATATTTTTTAATACAATCTAAGCTTAGATTGTATTAAAAAAATATGGATCACTACATAGGAGTCCGAAAGTAATTGGGTAAGAAAAATCTCTGGTGCCTTTCTTTATGAATTCCAAATTGGAGAATTGAAAAGGATCAGTATAAAAATAAATAGATATAATATGCCTATATTATTCAATGATGCATGTTTGAATGAAGATATGTTTGCTAAATATGCATACACGTATATATATATATATATATATATATATATATATATATATATATATATATATATATATATGTATATATATATATATATGTATATATATATATATATATATATATATATATATATATATATATATATATATATATCCACTAACCGATTTTAATCTGAATTAAGTTTAAGTGTCTAATTATTTTTTCTTTTTCTTTCACATTTGACGGACATTTGGACGATATTATTTTTCACGCATAATTACCATGACTTAAATAATATGATCCAATAGGGAAATAAATAAATTTTCGCCAATAGCACTGATTTATTTACTGCTGATTTTGTTCCGTCTTAATGAAACGACCTTATATATAATCCATCTTAATGAAACACCCTTTATATGTACATATACATGTATATATCTGTGTATGCCTGTCTATATTTCTGAGATGAGGTATTTTAATTATTTACACTATTTACATTGTTCGGACTGTTGTACTCATCTTTGTTGCCATATTCATGACTGTCCCATTGGATAAAAGCGTTGGTTGAATCCAGAGACCTGACCCAAAGTGAGTACAATACCTGGTTGCAACAGAAGTGAACTAAAACTTGGTAAGTTGAGTTAAATGGGAGATAACTGATAATGATATATCCGGATGAGGCATGGCACGTGGAACTAGAACAATCTAGCCCGGTGGATAAACAAAAGTTTCGGTTCAAAATTCCAATAACCTGAAGAATGTCCGAGCGCAAAACAGTAGAAACGTCGTGAACATGGCAACAAAGATGAGTACAATAGTCCGAATAATGCAAACAGTGTAATATATATATATATATATATATATATATATATATATATATATATATATATATATATATATATATATGTGTGTGTGTGTGTGTGTGTGAGTGTGTGTGTGTATGCGCGCGCGTGTAAAACTTTGCTAAAATAAAATATATATTTCTGAAACGTTATTTGAGAAAAATTAGAAAAAAAAGTTAAATTAATCTGATTTAAAACAAATATTACTTACTTATAGAATATAATGTTGTAGATAAATAATATTTAACTCATTGGGTCTTGTTTTTCTGACGTGTTAATCGATTTATTTACATTCGATTGACAGGCGAACGTGTTCAGATTTAAGTATAGTGAAGCAGACGATAAAGCTTTTTCGACGTAAGTGGGAGTAAGCCTTAAAACACGTAACCATTAAATGTTAGATTTATTGGTTTGTACATTTATACTTCAGTAATAACACATACAAAAATAAATCGAAATTCTTTTAAAAATATTCGCGGTTGTTTCACTTAATAACAATATATCCTAAGAACTATCTCATTAAAAATGAATTTTAAATGATTTAATATCTATTAACTATTCAATTTAAAAATGTAACAAAATGAAAAGAAATATTGTAAAAATTTATTTTTGGTCGAAAAATGTTTTTTTTTTCTTCAGGCAATATTGTCTTTACTATTAGGTTGGTGCAAAAATAATGACATAATAATGTCGTTTTTTGACGTTAAAAATACATCAAAAAACGACATTAATACGTCATTATTTTTGCACCAACCTAATATATAAACGGTGTTTAATAAGTTGGACCGATTTTAAATGCAAATAAAGTTTAAGCATCTAATGATTTTTTTCATTTTCTTTCAGATTTCTATTACCGCAAAAAAAAGAGGCAAAAACTTGCTATGCTTAAAGTTAGTACAACCGCTGACAGAAGAAAAACAAATTATTTAATTAAAATTTCGAATGTTTTAAAAAAGAGTAAAAAATTTAAATTAAATTATCAAAAAATACTTTGGTCGTTCCTCTTAATAATTTCATAAAAATTTTGACGATAAAACTATGTTTTCATTACGTTTGGAGTATGTTTTCATGATAGTATGATGATTTTTAGCGTTTTCGTGGAGGTACCTACTCTAAATAAATTCGGCTGATAAAAAATAATTCTATAGAATATATATGTAGATTTCAATATTGAATGAAATGAAAGGTTTAAAAAACACTTCTTTATTAAATTTTTGATTCCAGTTTCGCTTTTTTGTCGCGACTCAATTGATATCATCAAATTAAACAGTAAAAAGTAAAACTTAACAGAAGATGTCTATTTCCACAGCTAGATGTTTTGTTTACTAAGATGGTATATAGCACGAAAGTGTTATTCAAACAGATTATTATTCGACAGAGAACAACAGCCACAACCCCGATATGCCTTTTTAAGAGTAGGTTGAAATATGAGCTTAGATAAAGTTTCTATTCGCAAATAACTAAATTTAAATGTTATTTTACGTTATTTTAAATGACCGAATAGATTGAGCCAATTTCTTTGTATTTATTAAGTTCGAACCTGGAAAATTTAATGATGCACATGGTGAAATTTGAAACGAATTAATTTTGTTCAAATGTAAACACACCACGGAGATTTTATTCAAAGATTATGCTGAATTAATGTCTTAAAGAGTTTATTTAGAAAATAACCTGCAATTCGTTCAGAGGTTGTCCCCTAAATTTTAAAAATCGAACAAAGATACATATCTGTCTGAAATTTCAAGCTTGGTATTTATTAATCCACCCACGAGGATTAAATGTGGCACAAGGCCGGCTTAATGTGGGTAGCCCGCGAGCCCGTAGGCTCGGCCAAAAATATGACCTTTGAATCCGCCTAGACGGGTTCAGGTCCTGTCTACCTCCCCGAACGCAACCTTGCCCTTCGGCAAAGCTTCGTCCGAGTTCCTCTCTGCATTAGAGAGTTCGACAGAAGCCAGCCCGGATGATCACAAAGCACAGATACTACACTTTGATCCTAAACGGGCCGGGCAGCTTTCGTAACACGCTTATCTTAATTTCTAAAAATGTGTGAGAGACCAATTATCTCCCTTGCTTAAATAGTGATAAACTACGTTTCACGTTGTGGCAAGCTGCAATTTGAGGTTCTAGTGGTGCCATTACAGATTTTTATATAAAAAAATGAACCTAATAACAAAATGGACGTTAGTTTAACATGTATACAAAGTTTCCTTAATATTGGTTCACGGGTTTAGGCGGCAACTTGATTCAGACAAACAAACAGAAATTTTCCATTTATATAGATTATTTTCGAGCGTACATTAGAATGATGTTATTGTTTTCAATGACTGTTTTGTGTGTAATTACGAAAATATTTTGTAATTCCAGCGTTCTCACATTTGATAGAAACAATTTCAAGTCACTCAAAGTCAAACTGCAATTTTATTTGTGTGGATATGAGTTTTTTAAACACACTTCAATATACGGTCCCCTATGGAGTAAGTTACCTTTTTAATGTTTGCCGCGTCTCTCTTATTACAACAGCCCCCATAATTTGGAGCCTTTCTTTGCAATGTTTCTTGTATAAAACTTCGGTGTTACCTACTGAAATTTGTCTACTGTTAATATTATTTTGTTTATTTGTCATTCATCTATATGTGCACGAATTGCACAAAACTTTGACAAATGACAAGTTAACCTACGAGAGTGGCGCATGTTTGGCTATGGTAGAGATTTAAAGTTGTTAGTTGATTGCTATCGTTGGAGATACAATCTGCCAAAGGGCATAAGAATTCATAAGCAACATTATTTTCTATATAGGTTAGATATTTGAGGTGAATTATATCCAAGTATTAAATTGGAAGTTTCGAATTTTTTTTTTTTATAAGAGATGATAATTCTAAGGTATTTCTTAGGATCTGTAACTTTTATATACAGGCGGATTATAATTTTGATTTCTTTTTCGTCTTTCTTATAATTAGGAGGCATTGAGTTACAATAAAAAATTTAATTAATCTTTATTTTTATTTTTATCAATTTGGTTTCTGATATTATTTTTTTCTAAATTACTTTAAAGCTAATTTTAATTCTTCATCAACAACATAGTTTGGGAAATTATTGTTGATAACTGTTTGTTTTATCTTACTTAATTCTCTATAAAACAAAGTGTCCTAAAATGAAATGATTTTAGCACGATAATATATATATATATATATATATATATATATATATATATATATATATATATATATATATAAAGAAAGAGCAGTAAGATATATAATCCGGTGTTCTTATAAATATTTTTATTTTTACAAAATAGTGCTCAATGTAAATTTACAGAGCATTAATATTATAAATTGATTTATTTAAAATATGGTTTTTTTCGCTACACAGTTCTAACCATGTTTCAAAAATGGAAGCTAAAATTACGAATTTAATTTTATAATTAAATTAAAGACATTAGTTCCATTTCATCCTCAAGCGAATTTTGGAGTAACTTTTAAAATTACTGGGTTTTAAAGACACAGCTAAAATCGTGAATTATGATTTTAGCTGTGTCTTTAATTTAGCTGTGTCTTTTTAATTACAAAATTACATTCGTAGCTTTTAGCTTCCATTTTTGAAACATGGTTAGAACTGTGTAGCGAAAAATGCTATATTTTAAATAAATCAATTTATAATATATATATATATATATATATATATATTGGGTTGGCAACTAAGTTCCCGCCATTTTTTTAAATTTTGGAATCTTTTATGTTTTTAAATTTTGGAATTTATTTTTTCGAGAATTCGATTTTGGAATCATTTTCTAGTTTATATTGCTTTTTTTTCGAGTTAATTTAAGTTAATTTCTGTTTATTTTCAGATCATTAAAATGGAATGTCAAGTTAAGAAAAATGATCATTTTCGACACCTCCTTCTGGGAAAGGATTATCCATTACGAATTGATTGAACAGAATCAAATGGTCAACGTGGAACTCCATGTTCAGCAGATGGAACGACTCAACATGGCTATTCAAGACCTAATCGACAGCATGGAATTCTTTTGCTGCACGTCAACGCCCGCTATCATATCGCGAATAAGACCAAGGAAGCCATTCAAACGCATGACTGGGAAGTTCTGCTACACCTGCCGTACTCTCAACGATTTGTCACCAACGGATTTCCACATCTTTCGATCTCTTTCAAATGATATGCGCGGAGTTTCGTTCAATGCTGATGCAGAATTGAGAGCTTGGTTGGATGAAGTTGTCGAGTCAAAACACGGTGATTTCTACCAACGAGGTATAGAAAAACTTGTTGAACGTTGGGAAGAAGTTGTATACAGCAAAGGAGGATACATTATTGATTAATTAGCTGTTATTTTTTTTATTAATGTTTTAATTGCCAACCCAATATATATATATATATATATATATATATATATATATATATATATATATATATATATATATGTATTATCGTGCTAACATCAAACTACCGATATCTTCGTCTGCCAAAATAGCTATTCCCCAGATGAGGGGATTTGGGATTTTATTGTTTACTAATTATTTGCTCTGTAATAATAAATACATTGAACTCTTTTTGTGAACCAGTTTTAATATTTTATAAATACCAGGATCCACTTAGATTATATCCTAACGGATTTGTTACCTTTACTATATATATATATATATATATATATATATATATATATATATATATGTATGTATATATATATATATATATATATATATATATATATATATATATATATATATATATATATATATATATGTGTGAAAATATTGTAGAAAATAGGAAAGAAACTGGTTTGGTAAATAATCCAAAGTTCCTTAGTATTTCTGTAATCCATAGCCCATATACATAGTGTTAATACCCTACAAAAATTGATAACCCTTTATGAAGTCGTCAAATAACAAACGTTACGGCCTTTTCATATACACAAATCCCTTTCATAAAGAGATATAATAAAAGAATAAAATAAAAATAAATAAATAAATCTCCGTAGACGCTCAAGCCAGACTATGCGAAAACTTCCTCCGTCGTAAATTTAACCACCCCCACCTTACCGTGACCCGGCATCTATGAAAGTAACTGTATACTGATACAAATTATTAACACCCCACCCCTGCCGATTCTAAACAATCCTCCCTTGATGTTACCATGGACATTTTTGATTTCAATTCTGACCATACTATTAAAACTCGTAAATTTCAGAAATAAGTCATTCCCAAAAAATTTCGTTTAAAGATGGAACAGAGCTTACTTTAACTCAAGTTAATTCAAATATTATTTTGAAGTTTTCGGCTCTTGTTTTGAAACATGAGACCTCTTATGTAGCGAGTTGGAATCATATTTTTAAATAAATATTTATATATATATATATATATATATATATATATATATATATATATGTTTGTGTGTGTGCGTTCATACTCATAAGTTCTGCTGCAGTTTCGGCTGGGTTGCAGGAAAAGACGCCCAAGGTTAATTTCCTTTTGCGCCTAAAGTTCCACTATTTATCAATAGATGTGGGAAGAAATGGAGTCGTGCTGTCCTGAAACTCGTTCACTGATTCCATCAACTGTGCTAGTAGCCGTCAATTCACCCGTATATACATATATTTACATTGGGATATTTGTGCAAAAGCGTTCACTAATGAAATTTAATTTATTCTTGGTAAACCTTCGAGTTTCATAAGATAGTTTCTTGCTGCCATTATGCCCACTGGTTCATTGTTTTATTATTTCGACCAATGGAAAGAGATATTATGCTCAACTTAACTTTGTAGGTGGCAAATTAGGAGCAAGTTTTTCATTACAGTTATAAACTGTCCCGATGGAAAATAAGATAATTATATCCTTTCAGTGGTAAGAAAGTTGAAACTCTATCATTACATATATTTCTCAAGGGAATGCGAATATATGCAGAGACACACACGCACGCGCGCGCGCACACACACACACACACACACTCTGATTCTAATTCCCGTCCAGCAGACGTATACACACGGATGATTGAAACCGATCTTTTCCATACTTTCTACATTTTCGTTCTCAAATACTCTTGTCGACTCGAACGGAATATTACACAACAGTGAGTTTAAAGTCTGATCCCCATGTGTACATGCATAGACACTCAGGCCTTCCTATCTAATATACCCCTGACTCGCAAATTCCCTGTTTTTTTTTTTTAATTCTCTATGAAGAGCGGTCTGTTGGGATCCAGTATCTCACGTGAACTATTGCTATATTAAAAGGGAACAAATAAAAGGAAATTAAACATTTTTAATCACTTCAAACCAAACAAGGCAATAAAGCTACTAAGACCCATGCAGTTACTGAGTCTGAGAGAATATGTGAAAAAGAAACACTATGAAGGAGAGAGAATAAGAAAAGAATAGGAATTAAGACGACAGAATATTCCTTTTACATTTTTTAAGATGAACTTTGACTGGGAAGCCAGAAGAGAGTTTCACAAATGTGAGAAAAGAAACTGCGGTTAGAGCTTGTCATTTCAATTATAAAATGATGAGCCCTTGACGACAATCTAGTACTGCGCTTAAAGTCTAGGTACCATAGCGGGAAGTTCATCAGAATAATCACAATGAAAATATTTATAAAAAAGGCAAACGGAGACTACATTACGGCAATAGGAAAGTGACTAAAGCTGAGATGTCAGGCCTGGACCAATAATATTGTTTGAATTATATCAAGAATACATACCAGAAGCATCAGACCAGATGTGGCAATAATATTCAAAGGATGCACGAATAATTTTGTAAGATAAATTCTGTCGAGAAAATTTGTCTAGCACAACACAGTGAACCAGCTTTTCTAGCAATTGATTCAATATAATCTTTCCACATCATTGTCACAAGAAAACATTAGCTCGAGAAGGCGCAATGGAAAACAAAATGGCTTCTCTCAGATGATTAAAAAATAGTTTCGTTTTTAAATTAAAAAAAAACTATACGACTATTACCAGTTATAGTTTTAAATCTCATTCACTGTTTTCACTTATTTCAGGGGATATGAACAATACTTTTATTACCGTTTTAAAACGTTATGACTACTCTAAAACATTTGGGGTTAACTCTTTCATTATTTTCAAACAATAATTCTTAAAAATATATATTTCACGGTATAATTTCATGTTTTATTTTTCATACTGAAATGATAGATTTTTGAATCTCACATAAAGATATGACAGAATTTCTGCAAACTTTAAACATGATAAAATAAGAAAACACCCACTGAACTATGGTATACAGTGAACATTTTACAAATGCCAGCATCTATTACTTTCCGTTAACTCTAGTCATCAGGGATGGATATTACACTTACATTGAAATGGTGAAATTTTGGGAGGGCTTCCGGCAAGATATCAAATAAAACTATATGAAATTCACTCGGGAGTAAAAGTCAAAATTGTTCCTACCCCACGAACAGGGGAATGGGGTCAATTAAAATGACCTTTTAAAGTTTATATATAAAAGGTTTATTTTAAGTAACCTTGTTTTTAGAAAATTCCCAAATATTTAGTAGTGATCACTCTCTGAATTTCTGAGATGAGAAGATATTATTTACAATATTTATATTCGGACTATTGTCAACATCTTTGATGTTGCTTTCACAACGTTTCGGCCGTTGTGTCCTCCAGTCTTCATCAGTGTATATCTATCTGGGTAACATCATCAACATGTGGTCCTGGAATTTTAATCGATCACTTAACAATTGTTCCCTCAGGAAGGCCACGTGCCTTGAGCACCTATTGGGATTTAAACTCAGCCCACACAAGACCGACTTTGCATTTCCCAACTAATAAATAATAATCGATTTTTCATGCTTCTACGGCAGTTTTCATGTAGTTTGAGGCTATTTTCTACTAGCCAGGGTGAGAGCCAATAGCTGGCTGCCACGAATAGGTAGGAAGATTTTATTGGCCAACGTGAGAGCCAACAGCTGACTGACACGAATGTTAACTAGCATGCTACCATGCAAAAAAAAAAATCGATAGCTGCATTCGTCACAAGTGGGAAAAATTTAAATCTGCATGGCACTTTACTCCAATTGGCTCATTTGCTTGCTTAAACACAACCTTGATTCTGATTCCGCAGAACTGGGTTGGGTGTGAAAAAGTATTTGTTGTTAACATTATTTGTTCCAGTTACGAGTCCTTTTTTTTTTTTAAAGCTGATCGTTTTGTGTTCATTTTGTTTAGTTCTGTTTTCGTAACAGATTTAATGTTTAGTATAGAGCTTAGAAAAAATTCGCAGTGTGAGATAGCCATAAGTAAGGCATGTAGCAACATCAGCATGGCAAAGGGCACTCCTTTAAAGGCAAGGAAGGGCAAAAATATTTTAAGTCAAGTGATAGCGATTGCTGTATGAGTCGCACGATTTTTGAATCAAGCACGGGCAACGCCAGTCCATGATACTAGTGATTCTATACTCTCTTATTGAAATAATACATTTCGAAAACTGATATAAAGATTTCGGCACAAGAATTTCTGCAAGACTTTTATTTGAGATGATTAAACACAATGAAATAATAAAAACACCGACTGAACAATACTTATATATATTTGGTATACAAATAAAAATTCGATCATAACCATCGTATTCTTTAAATGTATATGCTTAAGTCCATATCACGTTGAAACACCGGTTCTCGTATGATAAGCAAAATCGAACCTTTTCCGTACCTAGATGGGTGGCCGCTTGGGAATACCATGTGATGTAAGCTTGGATGTGAGGGTGGTGTAATAAATAACTACTCGGAATTGGAAATCGGAGAGTCGAGTCACAATTACAGTTGGTTTCCTTATATTCATTTACGTGCAGATAATCTTGGAAAAGAAATGAATCCACCTCTTCTCCCCAGTTATAGGTTAATTAATAGAATTTGTATCAGTAACTGCAAAACTTCGCCAAACTCCTCCAAATCTTTACCATACAAAAAATATACTTTGGGTTTAAATATCCTGCAAAAGATTGAGAAGCCATAAAAGCAAATCTATCAATCAATCAATATATATATATATATATATATATATATATATATATATATATATATATATATATATATATATATTCTAAAAATATACAAACACCAAAAATTCATAGGGTAATAATTTATTTCATTCGGGCCGTAAAAACCGCCCTAATTATTCAGACCTTCAAATCTAAAAGAAAACGGAAAATATGTTTCCAGGTTTAAATAACGTAATTTATACTTGAAAGTGGGCGGAAAGTTAGAAAGATACATAAGTAAGATTGAGAGAGAGAGGGGTGGAAGTAAATACAAGAGCGAGACACAGGTAAAAAGCGTATGTGAGATTGTGGAATGGAAGATGATGTAATCATTTAGAGAGAGGGGATAATAGAGAATTTTTTTTTAAATTTTGATTGAGAGGAACAGAAGTTATTTTCAGTTGAAACGACTGACTTACAATTGTTGACCTAATTTAAAATGCAGATTGCGGAAAACATGGATACACCAATTGTGGCAGTTAAAAACACATATATATATATATATATATATATATATATATATATATATATATATATATATATATATATATATATATATATATTGTGTATTTAGGCAGCAATCATTCTTACATGCAAACTTCATTAAATATGACAAAGATTAAGTTTTTATATAATTTCACATACGGTCTTATAATTTTTCTTTCTTTTCAGTAGATAAATTATACAAAAACTGTCCAAATTTTATATTTTTCCGAGGGCTTTCTGTTATACATTTAACCATTTTCAAGGATGAAATATATTGACTGTTAATGGGAAATAGATAATTGTATGCATACACTTAGTATTATGCAATGTTTTCTTTTCAAAACAGAGTCAAGATATTGTGTCAATGTTCATAGTTGATATATAAGTTTTTCTATAATTTATCCACTGAAAAGAAAAGAATAAGCTCATATGAGAAATCATATAAAAAACTTAATCAAAGCACTTTGTCATATTTAATGAAGCCATATATATATATATATATATGTAAAATGTGTATATAAATATAAATATATATATATATATATATATATATATATATATATATATATATATGCAATTTATATATATATTATTTATATATTATATATGCGCGGTACTTATTGGAAATCGCTCAATATCAGTGATAGAACTAACATATTTAGTTGGATCGATATATGGTTGCGTATATCGGTGTTTTATGGTAGTGGAAGGAAAATTGTCGTCGGAACGCCACCCATACTTACGCAGACATACATGCACGAACCGTTCACGCATTGCAGCTCACACAAACATAAACATATATGAATTGTGTGGAACTGGGCGTATATGTTTATGTTTGTGTGAGCTGCAATGAGTGAACGTGCGTGTATGTATGTCTGCCTACGTATGAGTGGCGTTCCGACGAAAATTTTCCCTCTCGCTACCATAAAAACACCAATATACGCAACCAGAAATAAATCCAAAATTTCAAATATTAATCAGTTTGCCTGATGATTACAGAGACGTGAAACCCAGAGTCAAAAACTCACATCAATCCAATATATATATATATATATATATATATATATATATATATATATATATATATGCATATATATATATATATATAATATATATATATATATATATATATATATATATATATATATATAAATAATATTTTATATGAATGAGTTTACCCATACTACTTAAATATAAATTTAATTTTCTACGGAACGAAATATAATTAGACTTTTAAAATTTCTGAAATTAAATTAAATTTCTAAATTTAAAACGTATCTATTATTTATTACTAAAAAAATTTATGCTCGCCGAAATTTATAACCAACAGCATTGGCACTCTTTGACCGAAAATGTGAGAATAATACCGTCCGAAAATTTGTGAAACTATGTAAAAAGCTTATTTTATTCTATAAAGTAAGAACATTTTAAACCGTGATAGATTATTTTTTTCGAATAAGGGATTTAAATACTGAGTAATCAATTTAAAAATGCCTCTCATAATTTATAATTTTCAGTGGAAAGATGTTTTTTCTACATCGGAAAGAAGTCTCTTCCGATTTGAAGGAGTATGTTATTTCTTTCGACAAATAGCAAAATAACTTAAAAAAATAATTATGGCTAAGCAAAAACCCTATTTTTTTAAATACATAATCTTAAGAAAAGTGAAAATTTCCGAGATATAAAGAAACGAACAGGTCGACCATGCAAACCGACAACAAGGCCTACTCGTTTTATAAGGCGATTGGCTGATGAAAAACAAAGAAAAATGTTGCTAATAACGTCTGTGTGTCGTAAATGTTTCTACTACAAAAATAAAACTCAGAAATAGGACTCGGAACAGGGAACGCTCACATGGCCAATGACAGCTTAATAAACAGCTACTGAAATCGAGAGACAAAGAAAACTCATTTAAAGATAACATTGCACAGGAGATTAAGGATAAAAAGCCATTTTTGGAACAACGTATTGCGATCAAATGTATCAAAAGTGAACCTATTTTGGTTCGACGGCATTCAATAAACTTAGCGTCATCGTGGGGAAGCGTACAGGTAAAGACAGTAGTAGCTCTTAAGTATCGGATGGAAGTGTCATGTTTTAGTGTAGTATGGGTTCTTGTAAGATGCATCTTATCGACTACACCACAAATTCTGGTTAAAGGTTACTGCAATATATTGAAAGAAAATGTAGCAATAAGAAAAAAAAAAAAGATTATCTAAAGAAGTTTCAATATTTCTAAAATTAGATAAAAATTCGGAATCGATAGTCCATAAAGTTATATTTCCACAAACTAATCAGAAACGTTTCCATGAAGGATACGACGTTATAGTATGGAGAGCTAATCAGAGAGAAGATCTAAACTCGAAAAGGAATTGATGTTGTGGGAAAATTAAATAAAACCAATAAGTAAGATAATAATAAAGAATACCAAAATAAATTCATTTTTCCATGATGCAAATTATGAAGAAATCGGAAAGAGTTTCTGGTCACATGTGCGATTTTATGATCCTACGTCCGGAAAGGACAGCATCTTTCTCTCACCACTTTCCAACGATATCGTTAGGACGTGTTTTCAGCAGCCCTACTCATGAAGTAGAGATTCAGTTATAGCAAGTCAGGACTTGAGCTCGACCATCTTTACCTGTTCTTATTCTTACTTCCCATAAATTATTTCTGAGCAAAAAAAGAAAACGCACATAACCAAGATACCTTTTAACTTTGTTTCAATACTATCAACATAAAAGGAATAAAAGTTTTTGTATGCTTCATCTACAGCAATCAGAAGCCATTATCTATCTATCTATCTATCTATCTATCTATCTATCTATCTATCTATCTATCTATGCTCCAGAAAACTTTTCGTATGAATAAGGATTTTTATTACATATATTATTTACATTATTAGAACTGTTACCTTCATCTTCATTGCCATATTCATAACGTTTCAGCCGTTGTACGCTCCATCCTTCTTCAGGTGATTGGAATTTTGAACCGAATCCTTTATTTCGTCCACCAGGGTAGATTATTCTAGTTCCACGTGCCATGCCTCTGCCGGGTGTCTCAGTTATTTCCCTTTAACTCAAATTGAACTAGAATAATCTACCCCGGTGGACGAAATAAAGGTTTCGATTCGAAATTCCAATCACCTAAAGAAGGCCGGAGCGTACAAAGGCCGAAATGTTGTGAATATTGCAATGAAGTATAAAAGTCTGAATAATGTAAATAATGTAAGTAATCATAATATCAGATATCAGAGATATAAGCACATATTGAATGATTTTTTATATTTTAATTTGTCAGACTTCTAATTTCTGCAAATATATTGTGCTACGTAAAAAATATTTCGTTCCCATTAACTGCCTCTTCTGATTTTATTTCAACCTTTACACAAAGCCTATTTGCTCTATAGTTGGATACAACGTTACCGGATTGTAACCTTCTCACGTAGCTATAAAAATCATGTTGCCTTCACTCAACAGTTTGGGTGTTTTTGAAGCAGAGCTGAATTTAAGCTGAAAATTTCTGAAAAACGCAAAAAGGAACAATCGCCGAATTCTAATACAACTGAGTTCTTGTAGAATGAAATGAAACGAAAAGCAGATGCTCAACAACCATAAAAGAATATAGATACGAGAGAAAGCATACTGTTAAAAAATAAAAAAAAACAAATTTTTCTATTACTGTTTGTACATATCTAGTGTTGTGATGATTACAAACAGTAAAAAAATAAAAATAAAAATAAAGGCGGTGAAAATAAATGATTTAGAATAAAACCTTTTTTGTAGGAATATAATAATTTTACGATGACAACATATTCGATAGAGTTTAAATGTACGTAATACGTGAAATAAACGTAATATTCCATAAAAAAATAAGAGAATTAATTCCGCTCTGTTCTTTTCAGAAGGAAATTCAATTTCGATAAGAAACATGACAGTCTATGTGCGATATTATAGAGAGTGCATCAGGCATTTGCGTAGACATCTTTAGAAAGTCATATGTGACTAATTATAATTAAAGACCATGTGCTCTATCCGCCAGCCACGCAGATTCGGGGATTAGCAGCACCTTCGGGTTTAAGATTTGAAAAAAGTATAGGCCTCTGGCAAGTATGTGTCTTCAGTGACCAAACGAACAAATCATGTCAGGAATGTCCATCAGTTTCAGAATATTATCAACGATAACCTCGGAAAATCAATGCGGGTCAGTGTCAATCAGCTCCGTAGAATATTACGAGACAAGATGATTTCGTTGGCAACAATGAAAAGAGTACTGAACTGCTACGTGATAACTATCCTCCTTTACGGCAGCGAATGTTGGACAGTCTCTTCAAAGATAAATAAGAGACTCGAGGCGATGGAGACATGGTTCTACAGAAGGATGTTATGGATGCCATAGACCAATCATGTGAGCAACAATAAGCTTTTGGAGAGGATACAAACAAGGAGGAAGTTTGTACCTATCATTAGGAAGAGACAGCTGGAATTTCTGGGACAGGTAATGAAAAAGGAGGGCTAGGAGTATCAGATACTCACAGGGCGGATAGAAGGAAAAAGAGACAAGGGAAAGCAACGCGTGACATACCTAGCGGGCTTAAGCAAGTGGATGGCAGGACAGGGTTTGGGAGAAGTAGCAAAAGGACAAAACATATTGAGAACTCCAAGGAACGGGAGGAAGTAGAGAACCATGATCACCTACATCCTGAAGGGACACGGCAAATAAAAGAAGTGTCGGGGTCAATAATCAAACGCGTGGTGCAAATCTTGCGTTATGAAGAGATAGTCGTTCCTGTACAATAAGAAGAACCGTGTGATCTGGTTGAAGTATTTGACCAACGTCTGTTTTTCCTCAAATGAGAAGAATCTATTTCAAGATAAGAAAGAGAACAGAAGGAATGAGGGGTGACCCTGTGTCATCCCACTTAAATTCCCGCTGTTATGCACGGCAAGTTACCGTCGTCTATGATAGTCTTGCGGCTCGTGAGCAAGACAGCCGCGTGATGTCTCCCCAGTTTTTCTCACAAAGCCTTATAGTCAATGCCACCGTTTATATCACGATAGTGGACACCGCTGTCAAGTCGTTGATGAAAGACGTAGTTCGGAAGTAGGCTCTAAGTATATTAGGAAGGCTGTGCTTCTTCCCAACATAACCAGAAAGTCACAGGTATGGCTGGGCGAACATTTTCAAAATCATGTTTGGCCTTCTCACTTTATTGATTTAAATCTTGTGGACTATTATGTCTGGAATTTTGTTAAAAGAGAGAGAGAGAGAGAGAGAGAGAGAGAGAGAGAGAGAGAGAGAGAGAGAGAAAGGGAGGGAGAGAGAGAGTAACAAGTATGAGTACTAAGGACTCATTTAAGGATAGTATTAGGTTGATGCAAAAATAATGACGTAATAATGTCGTTTTTTGACGTTAAAAATACATAAAAAAACGACATTATTACGTCATTATTTTTGCACCAACCTAATATTAGTAAAATAATGATCATCGGTATGAATAAAGAATATCTAAACAACGCATGCAAAAGTTTTAGAAACCGCATCGATCCCGTTATCGAAGCTGGGGGCGATGATTTTGAATCATATTTGGTCAATGCATTTAAGAATATCTGTACTAAATTCTGGTAAAATATATTATTTTCACTGTTAAAGAATATGATTTCATCAAATTAAATGTTGTTCTCAAATACCTGACGCAAGCTATATATTAGTTTGTCACACACGAAATGACGCATTTTTGGTTGTCTTCTGATTCGGATGTTTAAGGAAGCAACCTCCTTAGTCTTTTTCTTTTCAGATATTTTTTCTTTCAATATATTGTTACACCTAAGTGTTAACCATAGTCTATGAATATAGAATACAGCGCAGTACGTAATCTGTTCAATGAAACAACGTTAAAGATTAACACTTACGAGTCAGACACTCTACTGAATCTGACTATATCGCCAATACCACCAGCAGCTGTTCTGTAATTCTTCGGTCTTCGATATCAAAGGCTGTCCGTGAGTATTCGGGAAAAAACATGGCCGCCTTTATACACGTCGCATTGAATATTCTGAGCCTTCTGATTGGTTAACCCTTCTATTGGTGAACTATAAAATGAGTCAGCTCATTTTGGCTGGCTCACTAGTACATCAGTGTACCCAAAAATTCCAACACTAAGCCCAATGGAAATAATTACAATGAATCAATGTCGAGTAATCTTACTGTATGAGTACAATCTGGGAAATAGAACCATTTTTGCATTACATGCGATGAGAAATAGATACTCTTTGACAACAGTAAGAGAGTAGGCCAGTGGTTACATGCATGTGAATCACCAAAACAATACTCAAAACCTCCAGTGCATCCT
Organism: Acanthosepion lycidas; assembly: GCA_963932145.1. Classification (NCBI taxonomy): domain Eukaryota; kingdom Metazoa; phylum Mollusca; class Cephalopoda; order Sepiida; family Sepiidae; genus Acanthosepion; species Acanthosepion lycidas. The sequence goes on along the minus strand of OZ010577.1, from coordinate 55,375,375 downwards.
AAAAAGTTAATGGCTACTGTATGGTGGTCTTTCAAAGAGGTTATTTTTCATTCTTGACTCATGAGAAAATAATAACAGCAATCCCGTATTGTGGAGAAATTGAGTGTATGCATAAAAAAATTGAAAAAGAAACATCCTAGACTTGTGAATAGAGATGGTCAAATTTTGCTGCAAGACAGCACTCTTTTCAACCAGCTGTCCAAAAGCTGCAGAATCTGAGTTTTGAAAGTTTACCTCATCCTCCATATTCACCTGATATCTCTCCTACTAGGTATCACTTATTTTAGCATTTTGACCTTTTAATACGGAATAAAACATTCTCTAATAAGGAAGAGGCCATCGAACTATTTCAACTGTTTATCACATCAAAGGATGAGAATTTTTTTAATGATGGCATTTAAATGTACTATTCCCTATCACGTAGCATTTGCACCATAGTGGCCGACAAACACCTCTGAAAAACCGCCTAGAAGAATTACACAAAACTCTCAAAAATCGTTCTAATTTAACAGTGCATAATAAATAAATATTTATTGCTCTACTTTTGTATTGAGCCCTGTTTTAAATTAATGTTTTGAATTCTGAAATCTTACTCTTTATTCTTTTACATTTGTATATATATATATATATATATATATATATATATATATATATATATATATATATATATTGAAAAGCTGTTTTTCGAATGTAAATTGTCACATGCCTAATGTATGACGCTTGTAAGAAAGCTTGAGCTATCTCTAAAATGAGTTCAATTCGTCTTGGATACGAAGTCGTCGAAAGAACGAGAATCAATAACCTTACCGTTACTTCCTTTAATGTCTGACACTTTAGATTAACGCCAAATATTTTTAGATCTTATAAACAATGAATTATTCATGAGTGATTAGCGCAAACTTTCGCATCATTAGATAACCTGTCGGCAAGGCGGGCAATCATCAGGCGGAATTGATCGTTTTAAGCCAATTAAAAACAAGAGCGCCAGCCGTCATATTGAAAACAGTCTCTGATTTCTACTCGGAGCAGACACTCATCTTTAAGTTAGTCTGAAGTATCTATCTATCTATCTATCTATCTATCTATCTATCTATCTATCTATCTATCTATCTCTTTAAATAGGGAGAAGACTGGTTTAGGGGTTATAATCTTGTTGCAGCACCTTCCTAATTGCACTAGAGAGGGAAAGTTGGATGGACAATGTTTCCCCTTGATCCCTATCTATGTGCATATTAAAGAGACATTGTGTCACAAACTATCACAGCGAGGAGAGTGATATTTCTTCATCCGTCTATGATGCATGTGGAGTGAGGTCACCATGACCAGGACATTCCATACCACATTTGAAGTACGAGAAGGAGGAAATAATAGCCCCAATCTATTCTAGCTTTTCTTAGACAATCTTCTGCACATATAAAAACACAGAATTGAAAAGATGGACACTGATCATTTAATCACTCCCAAATGAATCTACTAATAAAAAAAGCGGTCTTGTTCTCCACCTGGACAATGTACAGAGGATAAGGGTGTGGTTATACCGATGGCGTATGTATTCCTATTTGGGACAAGAAGGGTCTTGACTAAAAAAATCAACATCTTCTATCGAATACCCCAAGAAATAAGGCTCAAGATAAACCTTTCCAAAACAGAAACTATGATCTGGAAATTAGAATAAAAGCAGTGATGCCGCGTAACCTAAATACGTCACAACAATTCAGGATGTGGAATTAGTAAGTACTAAACACTGCAAATATGTCGATGGATGTGATAATTAAACAAAGTTTTGGCTGTACAAGTTATATATGGTAGTTTTGACCAACACTGCCAATTGATACAAAATCAAAGCATAAACGTAAAAAGGTAGAAGCATGTTCTTAAAATCTCGTCAAATCGAGACTTTCATATAGAATCAATACATGGCGCCAAACTCGTTCAAAAATATCTAAAGTATATACAAAAATGGCTTCGCGCGAGTGAAGGATGTTGGTCTATCATGCAAGGACTTCCAACAACCGCATCGACTAAAATGGATATCACAAGAAACATGAAGAAAACATAATGACATAATGAATATGTCGAACAAAATGTTAGGAAGGAAGCGGCCATCAATGTTGGATACAGCAATAATAGTTACCGAACTTGTTTGCCTGAAGTTTTGTGATTTAATAGAAAGATTTTATAAATTTCAAACGACATCGGTACTGTCTGCTCGTTTAGTGAATACCAATTGTTTCTTTGTAGGGAAAAAAAAGCGAATATTACCATTATATCTGACTTTCAAAAGCGAAACAAAGGATTAAGGAATAGGAAAATTTCATTAGAAACAAAGAAAAGAGTTGAACTGAAATATAATCAATCTTTCTATATGACTGTGAATGCTGCGCAATTTCCTCACAGATGTCGAAGAGACTGGAGGCAAGAGAGATGGGATTATACAACGGGATGCTGAAAATACCATAGACGGAGCATGTACGAAACGAGGACGTTTTAAAGAAAATGGTAACAAAAGGACAGTTATGTATAAAATAATATACAGTTTAAATATCTGGGACGCGTAACGAGAAAAGCAGGCACTAACACTTTTGGGACATATTGAATGGAAGCGGACGAGAGGAAAGTGATGAGTAACCGACCAAACGTGTAAATGGATGGCCGAACAGGGAATAAGACAAACATTGTTAAAAGCTACGAAAGATAGGAAGGTAGGGAGGGCCATGATCACGCACATGCTGAAGTGACGCGAACAAACAAGAAGACGATTTTCAGTGGGTGATCTGATCTGATTGTATTTTCTTTTTTAGCATGATCCTAATATAAAAAAATAATTGAATTAAAATTAGAAAATTAGAAATAAAATTACACGCATTTTTTTTTGTTGCGATACTTTTTCGTTATACGCATTTTCCTGTTTAAACTGGCTGCTTGTTTTCTGTGTCAGTGTTATATACCGTACCTATGAACATTAATTGGTATGTCCCAATCCACATAAATACGTTGGACAGTATTGTAAGTTGGGGTAATATGCTAAGTAGTCCATCACTAGCAGTGGTTTACCCTTTTCACGCCGCTGGCGAGTATTGTATTTTGTTGATGTTATCAAGATTACCATTTCATTTCCAACCTCCGTTTTGGTTATTCCTTATTCAGTAACCCTTTGTAGGTTACAACAGACACACACACACACACACACACACACACACACACACACACACACACACACACATATATATATATATATAGATAGATAGATATATAAACATATAATATTAGGCTGCGAATTGATTTCGCCATTAATCGCATTAATATTGCTGATTGATTCTATGTACGATTATTTCTTAATATATATATATATATATATATATGTTGTTATATACCGTACCTATGAACATTAATTGGTATATCCCAATCCACACAAATACGTTGGATAGTATTTTAAGTGGGGGTAAGATGCTATCTAAGTAGACCATCACTGGCAGTGGCTTACCTATTTCACGCTGCTAGCGAGTATTGTATTTTGTTGATGTCATAAAGATTACCATTTCATTTCCAACCTCCGTTTTGGTTGTTCCTCATTCAGTAATCCTTTTCTAGGTTACAACAGTCATATATCAAAACTGTAATTATAAAGTCTAATTTCGGATAGAAATATTTTCAATGAAACATGTCGGAAAATATGTAGATTTTCAACGAGAATCAAGAGAATACGATCTTTAAGCAAAATGGTCAAAATATATGGAAAGAAATAAGGCGTCAGTTTAAACTGACACCAGAAAGATGAGCTAAACCTCGGTATATATTGAGTTTTATCTTGAGCCCTACGACTGGAAATACTATTGTTCTCATTTGTATTGTTTTTATCACAAAGTCTCGTCGCCCTTCCTCATGTATATATCGACCTGGGTAGCCTACAGGGGAATTGTGTATTTAATCTACGGGAGCAGACGCTTTTCGTTTCACTGCTCAGCTCTTAGCACTTATTCTTCGCCCGTTTCCACTGAGTGCACATACACACTACCCGACCCAGGGATTGAATTCACAGCCACTAGGTCACCAAATTAACTAGCCATTTCGTTTTTACCCACTAGGCCATTGTCATTCAGACAAAAAAAGACTTGGTAATGGTCGAAATATATGGAAGAAAAGCGTCAGTTTAAGATTATATGTGACTTTCTTTCTTTTACTCTCTCTCTCTCACCCCCTCTTTCTCTATCTATAATTTATACCCACGGACGATAATGAATATGTTCTAATTCACATAAATGCAGTAGTAAATACTGTATGTTGGTCTGCAGTTGGAGATTCGTCTCCAGCTGTGCTGGCCAAACTCTCTGCCTCCGGACAGAGGGGATTCCCAGAGGAGGCTATGTCGAAGGGCAGACCCTCGTCTCGGGAAACAGCTACCCGACTCCGTTTTATACGGGGTCTACGGGCATTTTTTGGCCAAGCATACAGGCTCGGGTACCCCACATTAAATTTGGCCTTGTGCCACATCTGACCGCATGGGGCAGTTGGTAGATATCCTGCGGTTGGAAATTCGTCTTCAGCAGTGCTGGTCAAACTCTCTGCCTCCGGACAGAGGGGATTCTCAGAGGAGGCTATATCGAAGGTCAGAGTCTCGCCTCGAGAAACAGCTACCCGGTTCCGTTCTATACAGCATCTACGGGGAATTTTTGGCCGAGCCTACGGGCTCGGATACTCCACATTAAATTCTGTCTTGTCCCACATCTGACCGCGTGAGGTGGTTGTTAGATATCCTGCAGTTGGAAATTTACTGTGGAATTCACTTGACTCACTTCTAGCAGTTGACTACTACTTCTACGCGCCGCTGACGAATCTTATATGTGTTGTTCATGTCTTAAGTATTATCGTTCATTACTAACCTTCGTGTGATTATTCTATTCAGTAACCTTCCCTAGGTTACAACAATATATATATATATATATATATATATATATATATATATATATATATATATATAAAATATGAATACCACTCAATTTTCAAAAGTTTTACATTGGTTTTCGTTTTCCTATCTATTCAACTTTATCATTCGATGTTTACCCACTACTTTTTCAGTCCTAGGTATGATAATAAACCACGTCCGGTAGCAAGGGCTCTGATTGGAAAATTGGAGCTTTTGTGAAGTGCAGAACCACCTCTTAACCCTTTGAGCACTGCCCACCGCTTCACTGGTGGTAGAGAAAAATGACGTAAATCCTAGCCACCGGTTGAACAGCGGTAGAGAAAAATGGCTTAACCACCAGCTACCAGTTGCACCGTGGGTAAACACTTGTAAGTATTTTAATATCTACATTGAAACATTACATGCCAATTATTTGCGAATTTTGACCCAGGGGCTCAGGTAGAAGGGTTAAAAATGTTCAGGAACGCAGGGCTCAAAGAGTTAATTGTTGTAGTTCCAGGGCCCATCCAGACACAGGTTGGTAGCACCTTTTAGGGTCACAGCTATGGGCAAATAGTGAACACCCAAACAGTAAGAAAAAAACCAAGATGAAAGTATAAAAATACATATAGCAAAATGACCAACAATACATTTTATCTTTAGTATAAGCCATGCAATTGCGTTCAAAATATTTAGATTTTGGCATTAAATAACACATAGAAGTTGATATGCCTCTAAACAAAATCAACCAGTCAACATGAAAGAACTTTTTCATGACATTAATCCATATAATGTCCTACAATTTCTTAAAGAAATCAAACTGTATTCCAAAATATAACTTCAACAAAAGTCCAACATAAAACACACATATCACTGCCTCTAGTAATTATATCCGCGTAAACATCTATATGCACAAAAGGTACCATGCATTCAATTGCGAAAATAGAATAGCATATATCATATTTTTATTACTTCAAAGCTTCCAAGAAAATTTAATTTCGGCATTAAATGACCCATAAAGAGTTGACATGCCGTTAAACAAAAAAAAAACAAAAAAACAAACAAAACTACTTTGTCCCCTGGTAGATTTCCGCCCGAGAGTACCCTGATGCTATACATTTTTCCTTGTTAACATTCATCAGATGACGGCGTCATAATACAGAGGCGTATAATTGGTTTAAGATAAATGTGCGCCAAGTTTAGAAACTGTACACATTCAGACAATCGCATTAAAAGGAGTTTTTGATTAATTCCATATACGTAGAGATCTAGATCAATAGATCATCATCTTTGCGGTAAATGAATAATTTCTTATAAAAGCCACATCTAATTAAGATCAAATAGCTCACATATCCTCCACAGACTAATTTCATATCACGCGAAATACACCGAATTCTCTTACCAGTTACTATTAATGATAATTCCTATGTACGACAGTAGACTCTTTTAGATATGGACGCTCGTGCGTAGACTAATTAAGATTGGTAAGACATGCACAGAATCGCCCTCGGTTTCCCCTTTCATGTTTAATTCTACCAAGTGATTGGCAAAATTACATTTGGAGTGGGATAGGGCACGGGGAAATTCAGATACAATGTATTGATCAGTCTATTAGAAAAAAGATTTCGCAAACCGATTTTGATTCGGTGTCCTTCCAAACTGGAAATATCTATGGCGAACATCTTAGTTACTCGAAAACAATAAATGAATAGATAAAATTAATCAATTCCTCCAAGTTTACTTAAAAATGATTAAACTTTTTAATTTCTTTTATTTTTTGTTTTAAAAAGTTAAAATAAAATTTAAATTATTTTATTTTTACATATTTTAAAATGACGTATACATATTAGGTTGGTGCAAAAATAATATCGGTTTTTGACGTATTTTTTAACGTCAAAAACCTAATACAATTTAAGAAAACAAAAAATCTTTAGAAATAACGAAAAGGGTATTGAACTGTTATGTAATCTGAGTCCTCCTCTAAAAGAATGAATGGTGGACAATTTTCCTACAGGTGAAGAAGAGACCTGAAGCAACAGAAATGTCGTTCTACAGAATGATGCTGAGAATATCATAGACCGAACATGTGAGCAATGGCGAAGTTTTATGGAAAATGGAAACAAAGGTGACATTTATAATTAATATCAGAAAGAGAGAGTCGAAATTTCTAGGGAACATAATGTAAAAAGAAATTGACACTCTCAGAACAAATTAAAGGCAAGAGGGACATAGGAAAACAGTGTGTAATCTACCGAGGGGGCTTGAATAAATTGTTGGTGAAACAAGGTTTAAGAGAGATAAAAAAAGACAAAAATTATTAAGAGCTACAAATGTTAGGAAATTGTGGAGAACCAGGATCACCAACGTCCTGAAGAATACTGGACGTCCTGGACAAGGTAGTCAATACAAACGAGAAGAAAGAACTGACCATTAACTCTGAGAAAGCATGGTTATCTCCAAGAGAAAAAAATTCCAAGGTGAGAACGATGAATTATAGATGTCAACATCAAATAAAGAACTTTAAATATAGGAAAAGGCGAAAAAGTGAAATCGAAAATCCGAACGCGAACTTGATTAGCAAAAGTTGCATTTTAAAAGCTAAGCCAAGTACGGAAGCTAAAAGCCATATTCTATCGCAGTAGTTGCATCTAAAAGTTTGGTCTGGGTTCGATTGCATAACATTGCTTCCTCATCTGCTTCTTGTCCCTAAGAGTAGCCCTGCAGGTATTTTTAAAGAAGGAGACAGAATGGTAGGTGGTAAGACGCCAGGCGTCACGGTTCTCAGCTAGGGTTGACCGTTGGCAATGGTTCATGTGACAGGCAACAAAGGTTTTTTTCAGGCAATCTTTGATTCGCTCCTTTGGTATCCCTCTATATTCTTTATAGTCCATAGTATACTCTGTAGTCTTTATTTAATATATTATAAGAATATACTAAACCATTAATACCATATGAGAAAAAACCCAAAGGAAATTATTATTTTAATTAATAGTATACCTGTCTTTAAACTGTTTGTACATCATTAAGTAAATTTTGGGAATTTGATTGCATAATTTTCCAGCAAATGAAATTGAGATAAGATCGTAAATGTTTGAACAGGTATACCTCTCAGTTTTTTCTTGCACTTGTAGATAATTTTTTTAAAAAGTTAGATCACATATTTTAGAAGAATCGTGAACATAGATTACGTACTTTGGTAGCACCAAATTATTTGATTTTTAATTCATGATAAAAAAATCAGTTTCATATTTTATTGAAACTCTAAAATAAAATTTATATATAAATAAAAATAAGGCAAAAACAATTATTTGTCACGTCACAAGCCTAAGGTGGTATTTACTATGTTTGTCTAGAAGTAAGATTGTCTCTAATCTATTTTTAAACTTGGGAAGGTCTTAATGCCTTTAAAAATTCTAGATTATCTTTAACAATTGATATTGAAGAGAAACACCCAACTAGTTTAGCTACTGAGAAAGCCTAACGGAAATCCTTAGAAAGGAATTTATATATTAGTTTAATGAATATTTATGGAAGAACTGTGTAGCGTATTTCATGAAAAAGTATTAAAATAAGTAGTTATTAGGTTGGGGCAAAAATAATGACGTAATAATGTGGCCATTTTCGTCGTATTTTTTAACGTAAAAAAAAACGACATTATTACGTCATTATTTTTGCACCAACCTAATAATTAAGATACAGGGTTAAATAGATAACATTACAATAAATATAAACCCTTTTGTCTTTAATAATATTAAGTGATAAATTTAGATAATTAAACAAAAATTATTGTCTTCCTCTTGCTTAATTTATAGATGTTTCATTTTTAAATTCTTCACTGGTATGTTTAAATCTTGAACAGGATGATCTGACATTGGAAATAGATAATTAAATTTTGAAATCTCGAAACCTTCTTTATTTAACAACAGAAGACCGTCACTTCGTTTATTAGATTAAAAATCCTGAAGTTAATAGAATCGAGCAAAGTCGGTGGCTAGAATAGAGGCCAAAAGGCACAGATCCGTTTTTCATTAATAAGTCGAGCGTTGATATTGTTCGGTATGAATAATTATATGCTACAAAAGAATTGTGACATTCAAAGGGTTGGTATTGAATTTGAAGTGTTTATCCAGTTTATCGATGAGATGATTAATGTACTTAGCATACACATAACGATTATTGTTCTCCAGGATATTCGAATGGCTAGCTAGGTAATCTCCGAATGTATTGACAACTTCACAAAGAAAGTAGCCACAATCTGATGAAAAATCTCATCCCGCAACACATTTTGGAACGAGTTCTTACCCACTGAAGTTTCCTGCGTAATTTAAGTGGTAAAATCTTATTTAGTCAAATAAATACGAACAGACGTTTATTTTTATTATTGCTCACGCAATAAAACGTGCAAGAGCTACTCAAGGTAGAAGGTTATTGAATTTGTGTTGTTGTATGGACGACAGAATTGCAGATTATGAGGATATGTAGGAAATATAACGGTTGATCGTAGACTTGACGAGATCAAGATTATAGCGATAGGGAAGCATTCTCTCGGGTGTCTTTCATAAAGTAGCGGTTCTAGGCGGGGGGGGGAACCACCTGTCCAAATAGAACGTCATTCTTACCAATACGAAGAGAATGATTCGACTTATATGCACAATGTCAGGCCAACTCTTAAAATAGAAAAGTCTGAACTGCTAAAATTACGGAATAGACATCGGGACAGAATGGCAGGACCACTCAGTTTTTGATTGGACGTGGATCCTGTAAAGATAGAACATAGCAAGCGGACTCTAATGCTTTCCGAAGCCGTATAAGAAACCGAGTATTTATCCAGTATCTTTAGTCATGATTGCATATATATATATATATATATATATATATATATATATATATATATATATATATATATATATATATATATATATATATATATATGATGAATTTATATATATGCTGATAGATTGTATACCGGTTATAACAGCAAAATTGTCCAAATCGTGTAACAGCATATCCATCCCACATAATGTTTAATATCTAAAAGACCACTAAACTATTTGATTTCCTTTTTTCCTAGGTTTTCAGAAGACATTTAACCATTTGTCATAAGAATCACTGAAAAACCCTTTGAGTTATTCAGCTAGAAAGAGAACAGGTTAAAATCATTTTGTGTCAGACTCACTATGTCTTCCTAACTGAGCAATTGTGAAAGAAAAAATATCATTCAGTCCTCCACTAATCTTACTAACATTCATACTCTGGCTTCCATCTTCAAAGTCCATTCAAGATCCATCAAGGGAACGGTGAATAAGTTTAAAAAGGAGTCAACAGCAAAGAGGAATACTGGATCAGAAGGTCACAACAGCAAAGGGGATCATCCTTTCAACTTAGAGCATATTGTTCAAAGTAGAGTTCAATAGTATTATAAAAACATTGGAGAATTCCAGCAAGATATCTTTAATCATTTCTAAGATAAAACTGTTCAAATCTTAATCTAATAATCGGACAATTTTGCTGTTACACGATTTGGACAATTTTACAGTAACACCAGGTATATAAGTTCCACTTGCGGTCTGGTGTGAAATGGAGTTTCAAATTACGTTCAAAGTAAGGAAACTCTTTAAGATTAAATCCTTTCATCATGACAGGTCACTTTAAGTTATGAGGTGTTGTCCACAGACTGATGTCAGACAATAATCTTAGTCATAAGAAATTGCTGGCTCAGGCTCTGAGGTTTCATTGTCTTCCCTATCATATGACTCAATTTTATACGATTCCAGTTCTTCTGGAACTGGCATGTCTTCATTATGGGGGACAGGAGCCAAAGAATGTTTGCTTGCTTTTCTTTGACAGTCCCTTAGTAATTGGAGCCACCATGCAGAAGTAGCAATTTGTTGCACTCTCCAAAGCATGGGCCACTGTAAAAAGCATAGATTTTTTTCCTGGTTAGCCATTAAATGAGATTTGTTCATTCCACAGATATTAAAGCATATGTGTGACGCCCACTTCTCATGGTCTCTGATTTTATATTAATTTTAAAGTTTTTTCTGCACATTTTATCTTCTTTTGTTATAGTGAGAAAACTTAGCACACAGGCCAATTCTCTAATGCAGTGCATTTGTCTCTCATTGAATGCCTTATATGTATCGCTTTGCTTAGTAAATTTTAGGTTAAGTCATAGGTAATTTCCGTTTTGGGGGGAACCATTGTAATAACGAATGTGTCATCCTAGCAATTAATCATACGTGACTGTTAAGAATAGATTTAGAGTCCATTAACACACGACATTGTCCAACGCAAAAGATGAACCAGAACAGTTCGTTAACTACAAGGATAATTCTCCACAATAAATCCTTCTTAGCTGAGCAATATGAAAGTAAGGTAACGTTGTGTTTGTGTTGGAGTATTATCTGTTTAGCGGTTTTAAAACGCAATGAACCACTAAATGCATAATTATACGTCCATCAGCTGCAATGTGTCCATAAAAGCCTACATGCTCATCAATAGGAAAAAAAATTCTTCTTGTGACATTGTAAGAACACATACAATAAGAATAATACAGGAAAAAATTTTGGAACTCAATTGGTCTGTTCTACTTTCCACCACCCACCACATTCACCTGACCTTGCACCAACCGATTATTACCTTTTACGATGAAGAAAACCAGTTCGTTGAAAAACTTTTACATCAAAACCTGCGGAATTTCAATTAAAAGCTATCGAAACGCTGCTTGGTAAGTATCAATATCTTTTCAATGATGAAATTATACTTGAATAAAATGTTTTAGATTAAAGCTCAACCTGTAGGCCAATTCAATAGCGAAGTGAGTTCAAACCTTATTAGATTCACCACTCATCCTTTTAATTCGAACAGGTGTTTTCCATATTCTATTTATATATGGGTCAATGACATGTACTAAATTAACTTAAAAGTGGCTAAGATCAGAAGGAAGAAATTTAATTATGACTGTCGGGTTGTTCAGAAATGAATGCAGACTTTTTGGTTTTATTTGTTCCAACTTATTTTAAGAATAAAAACTCACGTAAAGTGTATAAAATTGTGTATCATTTTAAAACTTAATTTATTGACTTTATATTAATCCATTTTTAATATAAAACGCTTTTCCGTCGATTTTCAGATCTTTGAATTTAAGATAAAAACACAGGATTTTCGCCAAATTTATTAATTGGTTTCAACTCTGTAACAGCGCAGTAGAAAATTCTAGAAATATCAAATAAAATTTAAGGCCTAAGAAGTACAGTACATTCATTGGTTCTAGAAATTCCGTGGCGGTGAATTCACTCTTGAAGATAAGGAAAGTCGTGGATTTTTTTATTGCCACCGATTACAATTAGTTTAAGGATTTTGTGGAGGGCTGCTAGATTTAGCATTCGAGCAATTTCAGAACATTTGAACCGAATCGAGAAATCGAAGCAGCGTGAAAAATTGTTACCACGTGATTTGAAAGAAAACCCAAATTATCGCCGTTATAAAGTCTACTCTTCAATTCTTTTACGCAACAAAAACGACAGATTTCTTGATCGCATTTTAAAGTGCGATGAAAAGTGGAGCCCGTTCAACAGTCTACAATGTTCAGCACTGTCGTTGGACCGAGATGATTGACGAATTTACAACTTCTATCAAGTTTGAGCTTCCATAATTTAAATGAAATGTCAATCGTTATATACAATCTTTCTGATTACTCTTCTACTGTTCTTGCTCCTCAATAATACTTTTGTTTTCTAATTATGTCACAACGAATTACCCTCTTGTCATAGTGGTTTTACTGCCTTGCTTGGGGTGATAGCGATTTAAAAAGAATAAAGCCGAAACATATGGTAAGAATAATTCTTTTTTCGTGAGTGTATATTGCATTAACAATTTTTGAGAATATGAAAGATATTTACCGATACAAGTCCTGCTATTTAACCCATAGCCTGGGGAGCAGATGGATTTATCCCTTTCCAAATGGCATTTGCGCGTAAGTGAATGTAATGAACTAACAATTTCATCTTGGATATAAAACAACTGGAAACAATTCAATAGACTCTCGGTATGGGTTAATGGTTAACGAGATGGGCTGGTTGATCATTTATACCGAGTCGAGATTTCTATCCTGGGTGCCACATTCCTGGGGGCCATGTGTCAGATTAACGTATCGTCTACGGTGTCTTGTGGGAGATGGGTCATTTTGCACCGGTCTATCGCTACTCTATCTTTCCCATGGAAAACATTCTTTGTTCCATTGGTTGGGAACTTTACAACTAAGATCCACCATGTTGCGACCCCAGGGTCGAATCACCCTCATTTCCGATGTATACTTTTGGAAAAGAGTGTGATCCAGCCCGAAAGATTTTTTTTCCCAAGAACAGCTAGATTTCTGTGTTGAGGCTTGCCAGAACACTACAATCTTATTCCCTCCAATGCTAGGGCCAATCTTCAATTCTCTCATCTCTTACGCTCATATCATACACCTCATTCAGTAACCCTCTACTTTGAGTGGTTCTTGAGTCTTGTATTGGAGAAAAGAAAAACAATTCAATGTAAATCGACGTAATAATCCGGATTATAAAAATAATTGATTTAATATCATTTGGTTTCACGTCATTATCATTAAACTAAACCAAAGACAATATTGTTTGTAAAATGCAAATCAGAAATTAAACTGAATTTCGAAATAAAGCGGGAGAATCAAAATTAATTTTTTTATTTTAATTAAAGTGTTTTTTTTTCTTAATATAAAGAGAAATCAATTTCTTGTTCATCAGAGACAATCTTGGTGACTCACCTATTTTCTTCCAAAGTAATTATGATACCAAGTTTTGTATAGGTTAAATTTTACACACACACACGGGCGTGCGCGCACACACCTACACACACACGCACACATACATACACACACACACACACACACACACACATATATATATATATATATATATATATACAAAAGCATAAAGTGAAGTCAAAATATGGAGAACCTTTTGAAAAATAGATATGAATTCAATCATAGAATTTGTCGACAGAAAGAACTTCAACTATGTTTCTACTACTGTTCATGCCGACAGGAAATTGATTGGAAATTAATGGCACATTTTCGAAGACGGAATAAAAATAAAGTAAGTCTTATGTGAGAAAATTAACTTTCTTTTAATTTTCAACAAAAGTATAATTATTACTAGCAATGATCAAGGATTACAGTGAAACAACGTATTTTTTTCCTTTCTTGAACGAATCTGGACTTCTAGACGAAAAGCCATTTTCATCATCTGGGATCCATAACAAAACACATGTTTAAGAATCTGGTCTTCTAGAAGAGAATCCTTTTTCATGATTTTGGACGAAAAACCTGTTCAAAATCTGGGCTGCATAACGAAAAATATATTCCAGAATCTCCGCTTCTGGACGAGAAATCTATTTCAGAATCTGGGCTCCTTGACGAAAAACATTTCAGAATCTGGGCTCCCTAACGAAAAACATTTCAGAATCTTGGCTTGTGAAAGAAAAATCTGTTTCATAATCTGGGTTTCAGGACGAAAAACCTGTTTCATAATCTGAGCTCCTTAACACCCCCGCAAAAAAACAAAACATATTTCAAAATCAGGGGTTGTAATTTCAGTCTTCAAACTTCACCCGTATTAGCTCTATGGAATACGGTAGACATCGTCTATTACGAGCTCTAAGCATTAGAAATTCAATGTAGTAAAAATTTACATAAAAATCTCAAATTTTTGTCAACATAATGTATGATTCTCTAAAATTAAAACTCGTCAGTGAAGATATAAATTCTAAAAAAACATCAAATCGTTAGTTTGGGATATTTTATGCAGTTTCTGAACGGAAACGGTTAGCACCTTAAAATTTCCATTCACTCGAAAGATAAAAGCGTTCAATGTAGGTAAGAGATATATTCAACATTATCAAAATTAATTTCATATTTTTTTTCGACCGCTGGCGCAATTCTAAATTTCATGCACGATGCAATCATCAGGTGTTGATTCAAAACTAACCGTAGCATAATTTAAATAATGATATCTATACCGTATTATTAGGTTGGTGCAAAAATAATGACGTAATAATGTCGTGTTTTGAAGTATTTTTTAACATCAAAAAACGGCATTATTACGTCATTATTTTTGCACCAACCTACTATAACGATAGTAGAACAGTCCATTTATTTACGGGAAGAGGGGGGATAATAATAATAATAATAATAATAATAATAATAATAATAATAATAATAATAATAGTAGTAAATTGTATTATTGCAGCTCAGGGCCAAAGCCTCGCAACCAGATCCTATCACAGTCGCATAACAATTTTTATAACTTGGAAATAAATTTGGGAATAATCGAAATTAATTGCGAAATCCAGCAAAAGTCACCCATAAAAAATAATTGTTTGTACGGGAAGTAAGGACCTACGTACATCAAATTGGCTTTAAATTAAGTGGCGACAGAAGAATTTTCATTGAACCTTTAAAAGGGAAGCTTAAATATTAATGCAAAAATTAAATGCAGCGATCACTTTTGAGTTCTTCTGTAGTTTATTGATGCCTATCACATCTACTCCTCCCTAACTATTGTGATGAAGGCCCAATCAAGATCTTTTAAGCTAGTATATATATATATATATATAATATATATATATATATATATATGTGTGTGTGTGTGTGTGTGTGTGTGTATGTATGTATGTATGTATGTATGTGTTGGTAAGATGTATAATTATATCCGAAACGAAAGTGAAAAACGATGTGACAAAGTTCAATTCAAGTTGAACTGATGAAGCCAAAGAGAACATTAGCTTATCTCCGGCGAATCGCGTCTTTGATTAAAAATTTTCCACTCTGTCTCATTGTCTTCATATATATATATATATATATATATATATATATATATATGAATTAATAAAAAAAAAAGGATTTTTACTTAGCTGATTGATGTTACATTCAGCATCCCAACTCCAGTTTCGTAGATGGAATCTCCAGGAATCACTTCCTCACGTCAACAATTTAGTTTTATTTAAGCGATTTCTTTTTCAAATATACAGTGTTGGTAAATTCTTAATTCTTAATTAACTAGTTTATACAATATTATTGATGATCAATTCGTTTTCTATGGCTTAACAAGCTTTTTCAAGTTATTTAAAGGCAGAAAATATTTTTTTATTTTCGAGATAATAATGATTTAGTGATTCGAGGCTTACTAATTAAGCCATAGCTGGGGGGTGACAAAGTGGATTCATACCTTTCCCAAGGATATTTTGCATGTAAATGAATATAACGAACTGAACGAGAATTGGAAGTCGGAACTCCGATTAACAATTCCGAGCTATTATCCATTACACTGTAGTGAACAAAACAAGATCTAGATTTAAAATTCAAATGCTAAGTATTGATTTTGTTAGAAATTAAAAAGACTCGAATTTACAAACTTTGATTAACACACACGCAAAAGCGATTCTAAAACAAAACTCGTGAAATTTCACCCTTTGATGAAAAAAAAAAAAAATTTAAATAATCTTCAATTCTCAGAAACAAATTCTTTTACAGACCTATTCGCGAGCCGACGCGAAGTTCGAACTCAAGATTTCTCATTCCAAGCCGTCATCCATTACACCGTACCGTACATAAGACAAAAGAAGAACAATATAGGTTATCAGAGGAAAGGTTCAACCGCTATATTGTGAACGATTATAAATAGAAGGCATTATTTTCGATTGAAAGCAACACTTGTAGAGAGGAATTCATTTACAAGTTGTATATAGCAATAAATTATTTTAATACAGATTTTATCTGTCATGTATTGTAAAACTGTACAACTCCTGTAGTAATCGATATATTTTAAATCTCAAAGGTTACCTTCTAATTTGGCTTGTAAGGTTTTTACAGTTTACACTCCAGTTGCGACCCTGGTCGTATCAACGAGGAAAGTTGGCTCCCTGTGCCGCGCCAGGAAATTTTTCTCCCCGGAATCGATACTCCAGATCTACAAATCAACAATTCGCCCTTGCATGGAATATTGCTGCCATATATGGTCTGGAGCCCCTTCTGTTTGCCTCGGGGTTCTTGATAGGCTCCAGAAGCGGATATGCAATATAATTGGCCCTATTCTGACATCTCGTCTACAGTCATTCTCTCACAGACGCGCCGTCGCCTCTCTCTGTCTTTTTTACAAATACTTTCATGGTAATTGCTCCGAGGAGCTGCATTCGTTGGTTCCCAGACTTCCTGAATTCAAGCGCCCTACGAGGCTGGCATCCCGCTCTCACCCTTTCACTGTCGAAACTCCTAAATGTAGCCGTCTCTTCTACTCCAATAGCTTCATATCTCGCACCTCTCTCCTGTGGAACACCCTTCCCTATTCCACTTTCCCTGAGAGCTATAATCTCCAGCTATTCAAATGTAATGTCAATCGACATCTCCAGTTGCCTTGATCTATCCACTATCCTTCTCCTCATCCTTTCCTCTATCACTCCTATCTGATCTTCTCTATCCAAATCTTCTGTAACCCGTTGCGTCCTAGTGGCTTCCCGCCTTGCTTGGGGTGAAACGCTTAACCCCCCCACCAAAAAACAAAAAACAAAACAAAAAACAAAAACATAATCAAGGATAGAACTAACCCGAAATGCAGGATTTGCGGAAAATGTGATGAAACTGTCGACCATATTATCTCAGGATGTCCGGAACTCGCAAACAATGAATATACCCACAGACACAGCAAGGTAGCGACTGGAAGATGTGCACTGGAAGATATGCAAGAAGCACAAAATCGAAACCACTGAGAGATGGTATGACAATCAACCAGACATAGTTACCCAAAATAACGATGTAATCGGAGGTTTGGACCTCGTGAGAAAAGGAATGGACAATTTTACTAACAGACGGGAAGTGCGAGACATGAAGCTGTTGGAGTAGAAGAGACGGCTACATTTAACAGTTTCGACTGTCAAAGGGTGAGACTGAAATGTCGACCTAGTGGCACGATTAAATTCATGGAGTTTGGGAACCGCGAAAGTAGCTCGTCGGAACAGTTGCCGTGAAAGTATTTGTAGAAAAGACAGAGGGAAGCGACGGCACGTCTGTCAGAAAGTGACTGTAGACGAGATGCCAGATCAGGACCAATCACATTGCATATCCATCTCTGGATTTTGTCGAGACGATATATGGCAGCAGTATTCTATGCAATGGCGAATGGTTGATTTATAGATTTGAAGGATGGAATCAGACGAGAAAAACTTTCTCGCGAGACACACAGAAACAACTTTCATTGTGGTAGATGAAGCTATTGATTCAATGTATTTGTTCCATCTAAGGTCGGTAAACAGTATGAGACCAAGCAGGCGCACAAATTGGGGGGTCCTTTTCGAGGCCAACGGCTGAGGTTAGTTTTGTCAGCGATACCAGATTTGCTATGGAGGCAGAAGTAAATAGTGGTGTCATCTGCATACATACCTATTTGGGAACTGATAACATCGGGAAGATCGTTAATAAAGACCAGAAACAGTGTAGGATCCAGGATAGAGCCTTAGGGAACACCTGCGATCATGAGAAAGAAAATGGAGGAAAATCCATTAAGTACGACCTTCATTACACGGTCTGACAGTAATTAATGTATTAAGTCAAATAGTCGTCCTGAAATGCGGTATCCCTGAAGCTTACGAAGAAGGCCAGTGTGTTAAACCCTATCAAACCCTTTAGAGATATCTAGAGCCACAGCTCGAGCTTCTCTGTTATTGTAAAGTGCTTTGTAAACAAATTCAGTTATGGCCGTGAGCACATCAGCGTTAGATCGGGAAAAACGGAAACCATATTGCTTGTCAGGGATCAGTTCATGGGATGTAAATTGCTTAACCACTTTGTCGTTGATTAAAGCTTATATATATATATATATATATATATATATATACATATATATATATATATATATATATATATAAAATCAAGGATAGATGATGAAACTGTCGATCATATTATCGCAGGATGTCCGGAACTCGCAAACAATGAATATACCCACAGGTAGTGCCATATGTGCACTGGAACATATGCATATATATGCATATATATATATATATATATATATATGTGTGTGTGTGTGTGTGTGTGTGTGTGTGTGTATTTGTGTATTTAGGCAGCAACCCTTCTTTCATGCACATTTCATTGAATACGACAGACAAGGTACATTTATTTAGTTTTTTATACAATTACTCACGCGATCTCATATTTTTTTCTTTTCAGGTGATAAATTACATAAACAATATCCAAATGTTCTTTTTATCCGAGCGCTTTCGGCTATACGTTTAGTCATTTTCAAGGATGAAATATTTTAACCGTTAAATAATAAATAGTTCTTTGCATGTATGTATTTATATAATGTTTTCATTTTTCAAAACATAGTCAAGATATTGTGTCCATGTTTATAGTTGATATTATTAAGTATTATTTTTTTTTGCTTTTATTAATAAGGATTCCATTATTTATAGTCTTTTTTGCATGTAGATGATGCTATTATATCTGTGTTGTCAAAAAGTATGTTACGAATAGTGTCCGGTAGGTCTCCATGAATATTTAAATGAGATCTAATTGAGCTATGGTATACATTTACATGCTTCTAAATACAAACATATATAATTTAAATGCAAATATAGGCATCTAATATGTAGTTTTAGATATAACACAAATGTACACACAAATATCAATGACATATTCACATATACAAATATAGTATATACATCCACATTTACGTTAAATATACAAAGGCATTTATAAATCTCTCTCTCTCTTTGTATATATGTGTGTGTGTGTGTGTGTGTTTGTGTGTGTGATTGTGTATGTGTGTGTGAGCCGAAGCAATAGAATTGAAATTATATTGAATATAAAAATGATAAATAGATTGTTAACCTTTGAACTCCTAGGATGAACTTTCTTTCTAATCTCTCGTATTGTTTTCGCAGCTGCTGGATAATCACCAAAATTTTAAGACCCTTCGAATGATTTTGAATATCTTTCCACTCGGATAATGAAAGTGATTTAGATATTATTCTTCGCAGCTGTTTGTTCTTCGATAGAGTAATGTATATTCAGAGTGCGGAAAACACCTGAAAACTTTAAGAGATAAACAAGACAGGGTTGAAAAGGTGAAGAATATTGGCTATGGACGGCAATGGAGAACAAGAAGATTGGTAAGCAATATAGAGAAGAAGAAGAAAGAGAAAGAGAAAGAGACTACTACGGTAAAAAGTCGACAAAATATATTACAACCTTCTGGCATCAGTTTAAACGGATGCCTTTTTTTCTGGGTATCTCTAAACCAGATTTCTCAACCGGTGTGCCCCGGAACCCGGGAGTTCCGCAAGTAGTCGCTATGGGTTGAGAAAATCTAACCTCGATTTCGTAAGTATGGCTGCTGAAAATACGTCCGAACGATATCGTTGGAAAGTGAAGAGTTCAGTCGTCAGTAAACTAGAGAAGCTTACATATTATTACCGCGTGGTCCACATCGGACCACGCGGTAATAATATGTAAAATAAAAGTACCTTGTCTGTCGTATTCAATGAAATGTGCATCGCTGCCTAAATACACAAATATATATACATATATATATATATATATATATATATATATATATATATATATATATATATATATATATATATATATATATATATATATATATGCATATGTTCCAGTGCACATATGTCACTACCTGTGGGTATATTCATTGTTTGCGAGTTCCGGACATCCTGCGATATTATGATCGACAGTTTCATCATCTATCCTTGATTATCTTGTAGCGAAGAGGAGAAAGAGGAAGATTCTCCTTTTCCGGAAGTGGAGTCATAACCTTTTCCGGTTTTTTTATAACTTGCGTGATGGGAAAATTAATTTTTTTTTCGTTCTTATTATTTTATTTATTAGTTTTATTTCATCTTGTCCAAAATTCTAAGTTTCCACAAGAGGTCGCTAGCGGTTCCGCGAGAAACAGTGATAAATAGGCTAATTCATTTTTAGTAATCTTTATTTGATTTTATATTCGTAATTTTACTAGAAACGTAGGGTATATTGCTGGAAAATCCTTGATTATTATAATAAAGGCTTCACCCTCTTATATTATTTAAAATTATAATAACCATACGGAATATATTTAGCGATGTCTGGATAGCGCCAGTGTGAAACCGCCTTCACTTGTTACTGGACAGGACCTGTACATACCGGATTCGTGTGTCATTGAGAGATTCACTCGCATAGAGGGCGCATCCGCGGTGTCCATATATTATGGTGACTTTCTACCCGTAGCTTAGACGTGACACAAGGCTGAACGTATAGGGCGCCTAGTGATGATCGTACATACTATTCAGTCATAAATGATCTAGCGAGACAAGCTATACATTATACCACGTCGAAGTGTCTATATATTATGCTTAATACTTGAACTACGATAAAATATGAAAGAGATAGATATTAATAATGTTATATATTATATTTTATATATATGGGTTATCGGAGACATGAAAATTATTTCAAGTGTTCCATTAAGGTTCAAAAGGTTGTGAAACGCTGATGTAAGCTATAGTTATAACGTATACTTTTCGAAAGTAAAAATTTCCCTGAAATATGTGGAAAGGTTTAAAGTTTTAGTCTGAAATGAAGAAAATATAAACTTTTAGACAAATGGCACACTATGTGTAAAAAACACGGACTTAGTTTAAACTAACACTGGAAGATATTGATTAAGGAAAACATCGGCTTCTACTTCAAATAAATATCAGAATTTCACAGTAGAAAATACAAATATTTGAAGAACGTTTTGTATAATCCTGGCGTCAGTCTAAACTGACACATTCTTTTTTTTTCTCCTTATATATAAACTATAAGTAAACTATAATTTTCCAAAGTGAAAATTTTATCAACGTATACTGGAAAATGTATGTGCTTTTTTTAAAATAAATATTTTCATGGTAATTGTTATGACTAGCTCTGCTCTTTGGTACCTAGACTTTATGACTTCTATTAAATTGACAGGAAGGTCTCATCATTTTACAGTTGAAATGGCTAGATGTAACCGTAAGTTTTAAGTTCAGTTACTTCGCTCGCACTTCTCGCTTCCGACATATTACTTTCCAATAAACATTGATAAAAAATGTAAATACAATGTCAATCGTTATCTGTCTTCTTAATTCCTGTTCTTTTATTGTTCTATCTTCTTAATAATGTTTCCTTTTTCTTTTTCACATATTCTTTTACACTCGGTAACCCCTTGCATCTTAGTGGCTTTATTGCTTTGCTTGGGGTTGAAATGTTTTCGAATGGAATCTACAAAATACGAACTCTAAGCAAAATGATCGCAACGTATGGAGAAAAGTAGACGTCAGTTTAAACTGACACCATGAGGATATTGGTTTCCAAGGAGATTATTTTGTGTTTTAAAATAATGGAAATGAATATAAATGGACAGTAATGTTCCTAAATTTTCAACCCTGCGAACAGTTCCCATTGTCCTCTTCGGAAAATACAATATACCAAACCAATTTAAATTTTACTTAAAGTGGCAAAGACACTGAGAAAGGCAGATGAAAATTGAGAGTTAATATCAACTTGGTTTTTTGAAGGATTTATTCGTTAATAATAATTGTGGCTATTATTTGGATATTATTATTCATTTTTTGTAATAGTGAAAGTGTTGTAGCATACCTACGAACGATAATGGGCATGTCCTCATTCACATAAATGCAGTAGTAAATACTGTATGTTGGTCTGCAGTTGGAGATTCGTCTCCAGCTATGCTGGTCAAAGATCTGCCTCTGGACGGAGAGGATCCCCAGGATGGGCAGAGTTTCGTCTCGGGAAACAGCTACCCGAGCTTGTTTTATACAGGGTCTATGGGCAATTTTAGGCTGACCCTACGGGCTCGGATACCCCACATTAAATTCGGCTTTGTGCTACATCTGACCACATAGGGCGGTTGGTTGATATCAGTTGGAGATTCATCTCCAGCTGTGCTGGTCAAACTCTCTGCCTCTGGACAGAGTGGATCCCCAGACGAGGCTATGTCGGAGGGCAGAATCCCGTCTCGGGAAACAGCTACCCGACTCCGTTTTATACGGGGTCTACGGGGAATTTTCGTCCTAGCTTACGGGCTTGGATATCCCACGTTAAATTCGGCCTTGTGCCACATCTGACCGCGTGGGGTGGTTGGTTGATATCCTGCAGTTGGAGATTCATTGTGGAATTCACTTGACTCGCTTCTAGCAGTCAACCACTTCTACGCGCTGCTGTCGAATGTTATATGTGTTTTTCATTATTGTTATCCTTCATTACCAACATTCGTGTGATTATTCTATTCAATAACCTTCCCTAGGTTACAACAATAAAATTGATTTTGAAGAATGTTTATGATGGTGTTGGCAGCAATGGAAGAAAAACTGTGATGGATTTGCTCGTTGGGGTTAAAAATTGATGTGAAATAAAGGATGCTCAATTAATGGAGTTTTGGATTAAATGTAACATCAGTGATGCGGAAAAGAAGAATTGGATGTACACGCTTTAGAATGACATTCATTGAAGCTGAAGAAAATAAAAGATAAGAAGACCTTTTAAGAAGAAAACGTGTAATGGTTAGAAGAATAAAGGAACGGTTTCCTTTTTTTGTCTTCAGGAAAAATAAAGAGAGACATTTAAACGAAGGTTGAAGGAAGTGGTATGGGAATATACTGGTCGTACCTGAATGGTTAGGAAATGAATTGCTTGAATTATGATTTGAGATTTATAGAAAGAAAGAACGAAATAGAGAGATGGCTTTGAAGATAACAAGAGAGGAATGAGAAAAAAAAGACGTAAAGAAAACATTTCAATGGATGATAGAAAGAAATAATGAGTGAGAAATGAAGGAAAGGAAGGGAAGAGAAATAAGGAAAAAAGGATGATAATAAACAGATAAAATCAACTAATTGGATAAAAAAATAGGAAAGATGTTGAAGGAAAATGACGCAACTAAACTGTATAAACAAAGAAATAAGAAAGGTGTTGAAAGAAAGAACGAAAGAAATAAAGAAGGAAGAAAAGAAAGTAGGAAGGTATAAAACGGTTAAACAAAGAAAGAAATAAGAGAGATGTAGAAGGGAAAGAAGAAAGAAAGAAAGAACGAAAAATGAATGAAGCAACTAAATAAAAAAAGAAATAAGAGAGATGTAGAAGGGAAAGAAGAAAGAAAGAAAGAACGAAAAATGAATGAAGCAACTAAATAAAAAAAGAAATAAGAGAGATGTAGAAGGGAAAGAAGAAAGAAAGAAAGAACGAAAAATGAATGAAGCAACTAAATAAAAAAAGAAATAAAAGAGATGTAGAAGGGAAAGAAGAAAGAAAGAAAGAACGAAAAATGAATGAAGCAACTAAATAAAAAAAGAAATAAAAGAGATGTAGAAGGGAAAGAAGAAAGAAAGAAAGAACGAAAAATGAATGAAGCAACTAAATAAAAAAAGAAATAAGAGAGATGTAGAAGGGAAAGAAGAAAGAAAGAAAGAACGAAAAATGAATGAAGCAACTAAATAAAAAAAGAAATAAAAGAGATGTAGAAGGGAAAG
The DNA here is from genome assembly GCA_963932145.1 of Acanthosepion lycidas. NCBI lineage: Eukaryota > Metazoa > Mollusca > Cephalopoda > Sepiida > Sepiidae > Acanthosepion > Acanthosepion lycidas. The sequence continues at coordinate 55,350,897 of OZ010577.1, read as the reverse complement.
AAGAAAGAAAGAAAGAACGAAAAATGAATGAAGCAACTAAATAAAAAAAGAAATAAAAGAGATGTAGAAGGGAAAGAAGAAAGAAAGAACGAAAAATGAATGAAGCAACTAAATAAAAAAAGAAATAAGAGAGATGTAGAAGGGAAAGAAGAAAGAAAGAAAGAACGAAAAATGAATGAAGCAACTAAATAAAAAAAGAAATAAAAGAGATGTAGAAGGGAAAGAAGAAAGAAAGAAAGAACGAAAAATGAATGAAGCAACTAAATAAAAAAAGAAATAAAAGAGATGTAGAAGGGAAAGAAGAAAGAAAGAACGAAAAATGAATGAAGCAACTAAATAAAAAAAGAAATAAGAGAGATGTAGAAGGGAAAGAAGAAAGAAAGAAAGAACGAAAAATGAATGAAGCAACTAAATAAAAAAAGAAATAAGAGAGATGTAGAAGGGAAAGAAGAAAGAAAGAAAGAACGAAAAATGAATGAAGCAACTAAATAAAAAATGAAATAAAAGAGATGTAGAAGGGAAAGAAGAAAGAAAGAAAGAACGAAAAATGAATGAAGCAACTAAATAAAAAAAGAAATAAGAGAGATGTAGAAGGGAAAGAAGAAAGAAAGAAAGAACGAAAAATGAATGAAGCAACTAAATAAAAAAAGAAATAAAAGAGGTGTTTAATTAAAGAACGAAAGAAAGATCGAAATAATTAAATAAACAAAGAAATAAGGAAGGTATCGAAAGAAAAGAACAAAAAACAATACAATAACTAAATAAACGCACAGATAAGAAAGAAAGGAAGAAAGAAAGGAAGAAAGAAAGGAAGAAAGAAAGAAAGGAAGAATGAATGAATGAATGAATAAAACATTTCAATAAATAAAGAAATATGAGATGTATCAAACTAAAGGGAAAATAAAAGAATGAAAAATTAAATATAAACAAACAAAAAATATTGAAAGAAAAGAATAAAAAGAATAAAAAAAAAATTGTAAATAAACACACAAATAGGAGAAGCGATGAAAGAAAGAAATTGTTTACAGTTTTTTTCGATTGATTCGTTTTCTATGGCTTATCAACCCACCGCAGGTTATTTAAAATCAGAAAATATATTTAGATTGTAAGAATTTTTTTTGGTGGTGGGGATAATAATGATTTAGTGATACAAGTCTTACTAATTAAAGTAATATAGCTGGTGGGGGAAAGAGGTGGTTTCATGCCTTTCCCAGGGGTATATGAGCGTAAGTGAACATAACTAACCCAATTGGAATTGGAACTCGCCACTCCGATTAACAATTCCATTAGTCCACCCGCACATCCAAGTATACAGCACCCAGTATTCCCAAGCAGTTCCCCAGCTAGGTACTGACCAGACTGGACGTTGCTTAACTTCCCTGATCGTACGGCCGTAAGCCTATTTGGAGTTGTCCCGAATATTAGGAAAACAGGATCTCAGGCGAAAATGAAAAATACTCATGCATCATTATTAAAATCAATCAGAGTTCATAGGGCGAGGGACACACTTCAAATGGATCTTTCGCCATAGCCAATCAGCTATGGACATTTGTTTTTATTTAGTTTCATATCTCGCCATGATCATGACTCTTTACCGTTTATTTGATAGGCATTGAAAATATCTCCCGGTCGTATTCTCGAGGATTTCGAATTCAAAATTGGCACACAGGCATAGAGAGCACAGTCTACCCTATTATTTAGCCTTTAGCTTGTGTCGGGCGCGAGAGACCGATTCATGCCGAATGAACGCAACGGACTATGAAATTTGAACCCGGCTCGCGGTCACCACTTTACAGTTTGAAAAAGAGTACCATGATAATAATAATCATAATGATGACTATAATATTTAGGGTAGGTGTCAGATTTGGTTATTGCAAAAAAGAAAGCTCAGTGCACCAAATATTGTATATACAGGTTACGTAAATTATTGGAGGACATTGAAGGAAAAAACCAACCACATTTTCCAAACAGCTAAATTTATAGATACAAAATTTGGTACACAGATGCAAAATGACATGTTTATTCGGTGAAACTCTCTTCACCGGCAATGACGACTTGGGACCAGAATCGTTGACATGCATGCATCAGATGGTCTGTATTGATATTGGGCATTATTCGAATAATGAAGGTTTTCGAGGAACCAGTCGTATTATGGGAACAGTGACCAGTCTTCCTTTCAACAACGCCCCACATGTAATAGTCAAGTGGATTTATGTCTGGAGAGTAATCTGATATGGTCGGACAATTTTGGGTCACCTCAGTTCCGTGAACAAGTACTGTGTCCTGCTAGTGCACATACTGCTTTTCATCGCATCAAGGTTTGCCTAGGACTTCACAATAATTGCGTGTGTCTATGTATGTGTGTTTGTATATGTGCGTGTGTGCGGAGGTGCTCACAAACTTTCAGGCATCACTGTATTCCAACTCGTCTCGATTCGTTACACTGTCCATTACGGCACCAGTACATTCGTGTATATATATATATATATATATATATATATATATATATATATATATATATATATATATAGTTAAACATAAAGAGCCAGACAAACCTACTAAGGTTTCACCTAAGTGGATTGTACGTATAATTTCTTATACTTACAAGAATAATACTAGTATATATATATATATATATATATATATATATATATATATATATATATATATATATATATATATATTTATTTATGTACACACACACTTTTCATACACACACACACACATACATATATATATATATATACGTATGTATGTATGTGTGTATATATATATATATATATATATATATATATATATATATATATTATGTATCCATAGTCGATTTATTAGGAAGGTAACTTCTTGATGTCATCGATTTGGGAGAGGCGATATCAGCATTCAGTACCTTTGTAGCACTCTGTCAAAGTGCCTGAAAACCATATCACTGGTTAACCCAAACCTTGTGAGTGAAATTCGGTAGACGGAACACCTTGGGAGCCGTCGATGGTTTTGCCTAGTACGAAGTCGCAACTCATCGTGATCGAAGGTGTGAGCGTGCTGGCCTTGTTCAGACTGCTGATCACGTTAGAGAACACGCTCTCTCCCAGAAACTGCAACCATGATGCACTCTGTATAGTTGCAGTATAAACCACAGATGGACTCAGTGGGTGTTGAACAAACACAAATGTGCCTGAGCAGGCATCTGCAACAGGGATTGGCCAGCGGCCCTAGTAGATGTGCATCCTCGTATCAAAATCGTTGACATACACCTATCACAATGTCTGTATTGATGTTGGACATTACTTGAGTAATGGTGGCTTTCAGTGAATTAGTCGTATTGTGGAAACTTTTATTAGTCCCGCATTCAACAACGAATCACATAAAAATCAAAGGGATTTAGGTTTTTCGAGCAAGTTTGGCACATGTTTGGTGTAATGTGATTGTGAAATCCTGGGTCACCAATGTTTTGTGAGCAGATGCAGTGACCTGCTGAAACACATACGGCCTTCCACCGTCTACAAGGTCTAACCAGGACTTCACAACTGTTTGCAGCACCTCAATGTAGCCAGCAGTATTTGACTAATGATCCTGTTGAAAGAAATTGTGTAGCAGGACGAGTCCTTAACTACCCCCACCCTTAAAACCATTACAGAAACAGGAAACTTGGGGTCCATATCATGGGGGACATCAGAAAGGTTCTCACATTAACTTCTGACGTTTCTTTTGTTGAATTTTGATCTCGTTTTTGATCGCATACCAACAGGCGCATAATTACATGTTGTAAAATACCATATGCCCCCCTGTAGATTCCTCTGTGCCTTATACGGTGAAACTGGAAGAGAATGGAGTGATAAATAAATATATCTAGAGATGTGGAGATCATAGAACAAGAAATGGAAGTTTGTGTATTTTGGAACATTGGGAAAGATTTTAAAAATTCTTACAAAGAATCTGGAAGAATGAAAGCTAATTAGGAAGAACAGAGACGATTTGGAGAACGATGCTATTGTGTTTTGTGAGAATATTGGGAAGAATTCTATATATTTTAAGAGTTACCGTCACTTGATGCTCATCGCTTCACGTGTTTCCGGATATGCGCAATTAGCACTCACCACGAATTCCTATCCTTTGTCATTCTTAGTAAAGTTTGTCTTTGCACTATTCATCCTAACCTCTTGTTACGTAGGTTACTCGCTGTTTGCCTCTACCCCTTGCTTTCAGTATGTTCTGTGAGGGTCAAATTCGCCAATCTCTCTTGTGTCCTAGAAATTTCAACTGTTTCCTTCTGATTCTAGGTATAAGCGTCCTTTTTGTTTCCATTTTCGTTAAAACTTCCTTGTTACTGACATGTCCATTCTATGCTATTCTCTGCAGCTTTCTGTAGAAAGATATCCGAGTCTCTTCGTCTTTGAGGAGATTGTCTATGATTCATTGCCATAAAAAGATGACTTATATTACTTAACAGTTCAATATTCTTCTTTCTTTCTAATGACATTTTCCTGTTTCTTAATGATTTGCTTAACTTTCGTTAGACATCTTTTGCTATGAGCACAAATACATATACAAAAATTACGATACCGATGTTGTTACTGTTGATAAAATCAAAACCTTAACTGCAAATTGCCACACCGGTTATAATAACGCCTACAATCGATAATAATTAAAAAAAAAAAAAAAAGAAAAAAAAAAGAAAAAGTTAACTGTATGTGCAGCCAAAATTTATTTAAAAATATTCAGATTGAAATTTAATGGAATCGCTTTTGGCATTCATAGTAAGTTCTGGAGAATTCTTTCCCGTATAGCTTTTATTAGCGTCGGTGAATTTCTGAATAGAATATAAATTGGAATAGTAATCTTTCTTTTTCTCTTCAATATCTTCGAGTTTTTCTCTGTTGAGATCTCTGTAATTTAACGCTAAATTCATACCTACTAAATTAAATTCTAGTTTTGTGGAAGGTCTGAAGATTAAAAAATATTTTGCTTTAATCACTCGAAGATAACTTGTAACTTTAGAGAAGCATATTAATAACTGATTTTTTTTTTTCATACTTCTGCCACAGTGAAAACGAACGCTTATACTTTAGAAGTATTCAATGAATTCATGCTTACGATCGAAAAATAATATAAATTAAAATAAATACGCAAATCAAAATTAATAATGACATTGATGACTATAAAAATGACACAAATTAAAATTAAAAAAATGATATAAAATAAATATTTCTTTTTATTATTATTCTATGTACTGTGTCCCTTCAGGACGTTATCGATCATGGCTCTCCACGATTTCCTCTCCTTTGCAGCTGTTAATAAATTTTGTCTTTATCTCTCCTAGACCCTGTTCCGTCATTAATTTATTCAAGCTCACTAGGGTAAGTTATGCATTATTTTTCTCCTACGTTTTTCTTGCCTTCATTATGTCCTATGAGTATAACATTTTTCCAAACCCACTTTCCTCATTATATGCCCTAGTTATTTGAACAGCCTTTTTCTGATGTTAAGCATAAGTGTCCTATTTGTTTCATTTGTCTCTGAAACTCACATGTTCAGTCTATGGTATTCTCATCCTCTTTCTGTCGAACCATGTATCTATTGCTTCAAATCTTTTCTATATCTGTGACTAGATTGTCCAGTATTCACTGCCATATTGGAGGAGGAGGACTGATATTACGTCACTGTTTAGTACTTGTTTTTCTGTTTCTAAACTTTATTTTCTGTTTCTTAATTTAATTAAAATAAATAATTACATTAATTCAAATAAAAAAAAAAACGACGTAAATTAAACTAGAAAAAAACAAACAAATTAAAATAAAAATGTACATATATTATTAGGTTGGTGCAAAAATAATGACGTAATAATATCGTTTTTTGATGTATTTTTTAACGTCAAAGACGACATCATTACGTCATTATTTTTCAACCAACCTAATAATATACAAAAATACTGAGGGAAGAAAACGATCATAGTTCTTCAAAACTCCTTGTTTGTTGTTGACCTAAGTTACAACTGACGTTTTATCAATTATCTTTGCCTTTATTTTACCATTCATTCATTCATTCATTCATTTTCTTCTTCTTCTTCTTCTTCTTCTTCTTCTTCTTCTTCTTCAGGTCGTTTGTGATTTTGGCTCTCCACAATTTTTCTGTCCTTTGTAGCTCTTAGTAAATTTTATAGGTTACTCATGTTTCCACTTGCTTCTCTTGCCTTCAATATGTCCTGTGAGATTTACATTCTCCAAGAGTTTTTTCCTCATTATATTTATCCCAGAAATCTCAAGTTTCTTCCCGATTGGAATTATCAGTTTTCGTATAATTCTTATTTTTCTGAAAACTTTCCTCTTTGCTCATATGCCTTGTCCATAGTTGTCGTTGCTAGAACCACATTTCTGTGGCTTTTCTCATTTGCGAGAACTTCCTTAAGTATACCCTGACATATAGAATATTAAAAACTACATAGTTCAACTTAATTTTCTTTGTTTCTAACGAAATTTCCCAATCTCGTTGTACTTTGCTTAGGGTCAGGAAAGTGATAAAAAATCTGTTGGATTGATAAATAAAAATCAATTATCTTAGAAAATTACTTTGTTTACGTTTGGATACAAAACTGGGAAGATATGAAAAAGCTTTGAAGAATTTAATACGAGAAAGATTTCACTTAAAGGACCGTTTCAAATATTGCTTGATCGGCGAGGCTGTTTCGTGGCAGAGACGGTCAAGGCTTCTCGGATCTAAAAACGGTTTGCTTCTCCCCAGAAGGACACAGGTTTGAATCCTGCCGGCGAGTACATTTTTCTTTTTAATAAGATTTCTCGAATATTCAGGCCGGTAGACGAAAAAAAAAATACTGTTTAATAAATAAATGGAACGTCTTTTCAAATATGAATATCCAATAAAAATAACGTTTAAAATGATAAAAAATAATCAGATTATGTACATAGATGGTGCAGCAGGGATGAGACAAACATTTCTAAGAGCTAAAAAGGATTAGGAAGTTTTGGAAAGCCATGATCGATAACACCCCGAAGGGATACGGCAAATGCATAATGAAGATCGAATGCGGAAGACACTTGAGAAAGGCCGAAAGTTACAGTGGCTTAAGCATTGTTATAAAATTTATCTGAATATGCTGTGTAATAAATAAATGGAGAGTCTGCTCAAATATATGTATCCACTAAAAATAGCATTTGAAGTGTTAGAAATCTGTTGGATTGATAAATAAAAATCAGTTACCTTAGAAAATTACTTTTCTTACATTTGGATACAAAACTGAGAAGATATGAAAATTTCGAGGAATTTAATACGGAGAGATTTCGTTTAAATGTATGTTTTATACTTTAGATTTACCGGCCAGAATGTTTGAAAAATTTCATAGAAAATCGGGCGGGTATCGGATCTGTATCCTATACAGAACCACCATTAAGCCTGGCGTGCTATGACCGTTCAGCCAGACGCTAGAATAGAAAATCAGAGCAGTTAATGATAGATCGAGGTAAACCGGCGACCGTGGCTGTTTAAAAGCAGCAATTTGAGCTTTGCTTAAGTTGATGTTCTCTGTGGCTCATAAGGTCATAGCACGGCAGGCTTAATGATGATTCTGTATAGAATACAGGTTCGGTTCGGTTCCTTTCGGAGGACGCATATTTTCTACGATATTCCTCGAAAATTCAGGCCGGTAAATTAGTACTGTTTAATTAAAAAAAAGAGCATTTACTCAAATAAGTGTATCATAAAAAAATAACGTATAAACAGAAAATATATTAAATATTTGTCGGATTTAATGCTTTCCTTTGATATTATATATATATATATATAAAGTGATAATTTATTATATGCAACTGAACATTAATTCGTCTTCAGAAGAGAATTAAATGATTTTATATACAGATTATATATATATAAAAGATTATATATCATCTCGTGCTTCAAAGACGACCTGAAAGTAATGCTAAAACTGTGCGGTATTAATCCTGCGGATCTGGAAGATAGAGCAGCTAATTGCAACAGGTGGAGTACACTATGCTGTGAGGCCATTGAAAGATTTGAAATTATACCGTACCTATGAACACTAATGGATATGTCCCAATCCTCATAAATACGCTGGACACTATTGTAAGTGGGGGTAATATGCTGTCTAAGTAGTCTACCACTAGCACTATTGTATTGATGTTATAAAGATTAGCATTTCATTCTCAATCCCCATTTTGGTTATTCCTCATTCAGTAACATTTCCTAGGTTACAACAGATAGATAGATAGATAGATAGATAGATAGATAGTGTTATATACAGTACCTATGAACACTTATGGATATGTCCCAATGAATACACTGAACCCTATTCTAAGTGGGTGTAAGATGCTGTCTAAGTAGTCCGCCACTAGCAGTGGTATCCTACCTCACGCCGCTGGCGAGTATTGTATTTTGTTGATGTTATAAGAATTACCACTTTCATTTCCAACCTGCGTTTTGGTTGTTCCTCATTCAGTAACCCTTTCTAGGTTACAACGGTCATACATCAAAACTGTAATTATAAAGTCTAATTTCGGATAGAAATATTTTCAATGAAATATGTCGGAAAATATGTAGATTTTCAACGGGAATCAAGAAAATACGATCTTTAAGCAAAATGGTCAAAATATATGGAAAGAAATAAGGCGTCAGTTTAAACTGACACCAGAAAGATGAGCTAAACCTCGGTATATATTGAGTTTTATCTTGACCCTACGACTGGAAATACTATTGTTCTCATTTTTTTTTTTTATCACAAAGTCTCGTCGCCCTTCCTCATGTATATATCGACCTGGGTAGCCTACAGGGGAATTGTGTATTTAATCAACTTAATTAATATTTAATTTCTTAATATATATATATATATATATATATATATATATATATATATATATATATATATATATATGTTGTTATATACAGTACCTATGAACATTAATTGGTATATCCCAATCCACACAAATACGTTGGATCGTATTTTAAGTGGGGGTAAGATGCTGTCTAAGTAGTCCATCACTAGCAGTGGCTTACCCTTTTCACGCTGCTAGCGAGTATTGTATTTTGTTGATGTCATAAAGATTACCATTTCATTTCCAACCTCCGTTTTGGTTATTCCTCATTTAGTAACCCTTTGTAGGTTACAACAGTCATACATCAAAACTATAATTATAAAGTCTAATTTCGGATAGAAATATTTTTACTGAAATATGTCGGAAAATTTTCAATGGTAATCAAATGAATATGCTCAAAATATATGGAAAAAAATAAAGCGTCAGTTTAAACTGACACCGGAGACATCAGCTAAACCTCGGTATATATTGAGTTATATTGAACTCAACTTTTTCATTTATCAGTTCATTGTCAAAGGAGAATATATTAAAAGAGAATTCTTAAGGACACCGTATCCAATTCTTATTGGGATGGATTTTCTTAATCATTTTTTAATAAGATTATTAAACATATGAGTTGTTTTTCAAACTTAATTATAAAAGATTAGTGCTAAAATCTGATCGAGATGTGTTAAAAGTTGCCTCTACCGACAGTTCTTCGGGGGTCAAAAGTTTAAACCAATTCAACGTTAATGGAATTAATTTTATAAGTTCAGCAAGATTGTCATTTTTCTCGTTGGAAATCAGATAGAAAAAGGAGATCATTTCTCATCAATAAGTAATGATTTGCCACACCAATACATCTTAGAAAATCAATTTTCATCATTATAATATTGCGTAATCTATAACTTTTCAATCGCCGTTTATGGTAATATATGTTTCAGATATAAGTTCGTAGTAAATTATTTGTAGTTAAAAATTGTTTACAATGCTGTTTTGACTATTGGACAGGAAATGACTGATAAAATACATGCAAATAATAGTAGAATATTTTAATTTTTTATGTATTGAGAGGTTTCAGTTTGGTTACTACCTAAAATGTTTATGCAGCACCTATGGTTTCACGCAAGACAAGCAATAATTCCGAATGATTAGCTTCAACAACTGTCTATTGGATTATCTCTAATCCGCAGAATCTATGTACTATTAATCTTCTTAATGTTCCTGTCTTGGTAAGATAAAATTTGCATTCGAATTTCTAGATTTGGTTGTTTATATGTTTTTTTGTTCTTCGTAAATGACCTGCTTCGTTGCAACAACTTTAGAGGCAATGATGTGATACTATTTGTCGTTGACGCCATAAAACGGAAGAAAGTTTTGTTAAAACATAAGAAAGTGTTATATACTGAGACATAGAAACGAGGAGGGTTAATACAAAAAAACACCCCCCCCGTGAATTGAGAATTTAATTCACGCAGAAACGACTTGAATGTCGTGCAGTTTGAACAATGGAAAAGTGACCCAGACTTATGGTTCAATGTTGATTGACGCACAGCTGCAAATGCGGACTGGAAAGCTAAAAGTAGATTTTTGTAAACTGAATTTGAAACTAAGCTTTTCTGGACGGGAAATGGTCGAAGTAGCAGGCGCAGATAAGATATCAAATAGGATGGAGGACCCCCCACCCAACGCTCACTGAAGAGGTCGGTGAGAGAGGATAATAAAAGAGCGGGTGGGGAGTGGGAATTCCACAAAATTATGACGTAAACCAGAGGGGATTCACCGAAATGTTCCTACCTCACCATACCCCCCATGATAGTTTAGACGAATGACCATGAATCCTAAATGTATCTTTTACGAAATTATTATACAGAAGACATCAGGAAACTACCCCAATATATTTACAAGAAATGGAAATTCACAAGTTAATAAAAAAAGCGTCTATTTTCTTGTTCTTCGTAATGCCCCGCTTCTAATTTCAACAGAATGTTTATATGGCGAATAAAATTTGGCATTGATATTCAGAGGACTTAAAACGATTACTTGTTACTTATTATCGTGCATCATTTTACTTACAATTATTGTAAAGTGATGAAGACAATAATCAGATCACTGTTTAGATAAATTAGCCGTAAATAATCAGCAATGCCATTTATAGACATTTGTAACTTATATAATTGCCAACTGTATTTACATTTTTATCATCGGCGAAATATTCGTTCTAAGTAACGTGGTTTATTGAAATATTTTCTGCGTAATTTGTTGCAATAAAATTTGTTGTAACAACTTTAAAGACAATATAAGATTTAATACAAAACAAAATAATAACAGCCTAAAAATCGAAGTCGGAATTTACAGTATAGACTGTAGAAATAACTACATAGGTGAAACATCTAGAAATTTAAACAAAAGAATATATGAACACAAAAGCATCTTTTACGAAATTATAGACTGAATTGTTGCACTGGTGTCCTTAATAGTCGACGTGTGCATAGCGTAGCGGTTACGGCTGCGGAAAAAAGCGGAATCGGTACGTTGAGTTTAAATTCTGGCCGAATACATTGCGTTCGATTACACACAAATACACTTGGACAGACTCAGTTTCTCCATCTATAATTGATATTATTGCCAACTGTATTTGCATTTGCATGAGCAATGAAATATTCATTTTAAGCTGTTAATTGAAATAATTTGTTGCGATAAAATTTGTTGCGATAATATTTGTTGCAACAAATCCAATGACAATAAAAGATTTAGTACAAAACAAAATCTATGTGCCGCGTCCCTTCAAGTCGTTGGCGATTATGACTCTCCAAATCTTTCAGTTCTTTGTAGTTCTTAATAATATTTTCTTTTTGTTATCTCTCCGAAAAAGGCTCTGACATCCATTTATTCAAGCTCGATAGGTAGGTTATGCGTTGTTTTCCTCTGTCCCTACTTGCCTCCATTTTAATCCTGTGAGTATCAAATTTTACCAAATTTTACCAAACCCTCTTACCACATTATGTGACCTAGGAATTTCAACTCTCTCTTGCTGATGTGTCCTTTTTGTTTCCATTTTCTCTAAATACTTAATCGTTGCTCGCATGTTCGGTTTCATGGTATTCTCAGCATCCTTCTGTAGAATCACATTCTTCTTGATTTGTGAGGCGTTTGTTCTGCATTCATTGACATAAAGGAGCACTGAAATTACATAACAGTTCGGTGATTTGTTTTCTTTGTTTCGAAGGAATTTTTCCTGTTTCTTAATACTTTGCTTAGCTTTTTGGAATGCATCTTTCGCTATCTCATTGCGCCTCCGGATTTCAGTGTCGCACATTGCGTCCTCTGTTAAAACAATTCCAAGATACTTAAATGTTTTTAATTGTTTGATTTTGTTATCTCCAATTTGTAATTTGCATTTTGGGTTCACCCTTTTGCGAAGGATCGTGCATTAAATAAAAAAAAAATACTTGTCTTTAAAACATTCCAAATTTATGCGTAATTTCTAAAAAAAAAAAAGAACCATGGATTCTCAAAATGCGAGACAAAAATGTGTCCCATCTCAGTTAATGCGGGATAAGTCCTTCAGCATCAAAATTTGGAATAATCCAAAGGTGTTAATCCGACCTATGTGAGGAGATTGTCTAGTATTCACTGCCATGTAGGAAAACTGATATTACATAACAGTTCAGTACTCTTTTCTTTGTTTCTTACATTTCAATGTTTCTTGATACTTTGCTTTGATTTTGTTAGGCAATATACTGATACATCGAAGAAACAATTATTAAAGTCTGAGGTGGACTCAGCTCTAGGCAAATTTACCAGAAACAAAGCTGTGGGAATCAGAAAAAATTGTAATGGAAATTATGTCTGCCTTGGATGATTTCGGTATTGATTTTCAATATAGACTTTAGAATACAGAGAAGATACATCTACAAATTTAATGGTAATCGTAGTTTAAGAGGTTTCTCATGTCTAGTAGCAGTTAAATGGTCTTTTTAGTATTGATGAGAGCGTTCACCCCCCCCACATATATATATATATATATATATATATATATATATATGAAAAAGTGAAAAAAAACTTATCGTGTGAAACGTATCGTCATGACAATATTGATAAAAGAATAAACAAAAAGATGTAAATAAATGATATCGGTTAGACTATATGCTCAAACACTTTAATATTAAAAAAAATTAAAATTTCACCGTCCGCTCTCCTTCATGCGCATGTGTAATCAGATCACTTTAGTCCGATGGAGTCCTAAATATTGAAACCAGTCACACAATTTTTTTTCAATTTGTTATAGATTTTTCTAAAATTGTTCTGATATATACAAATTTATATATCGTTTTTCTCTCTCCTCTGTATATATATATATATATATATATATATATATATATATATATATATATATATAATTGTGTATTTAGGCAGCAACTTCTCTTGTAGGCATGTCTGACTGAATAAATTGTAAACATTATATCTACTTATTTTTATCATTATCTTTTCATATTCACGAACATTTTTCTGTAAATTACAATTAAATAAGCCAAGAAATGCACTGTAACAGTGAGAATCACTTTCATTTCCCAAGTATTTTCTATCTCTTTCTGAGATCATCATCGGCTGTGCAACTGGCATGAGAAAAACTATGTGTAGCTATCCATTAGTGAATCTTTTTTCTTTTGCATTTAAATGCAATGGCTGACAGTTATGCTTTAGCGTTCATTAGAACGTAAAAAGATATTCATTATGGATTTTTTTCTTTTATGTGGAATGTCATGGTCGAGCGTGTTTTAAAGCATGAAAACTGCTTTTTACAGTTATTTTAGAAGATCATTACAGTATTTGTAGCTGAAAATTTCATAACGAAAAATTCCATAATCGATAAAAGACATGTAAATATTCTCGGATGGAGTATATTTATAACAGAAAATGATTGAAAAGACAAGAAGAAAACTATACTTAGCTTTTTATCATCATCCTTCGACCTCCCTATGGTTGACAATCTCTTTCCACACTGTTCGGCCCTGTATTTCTGTCCCCGGAACCCCCCAATGTCCAACCTTGAGTCCCGATCTATGGTGTCTGGGAAAGTAAATTTTCGTGAGAAGACACTTCCAGAAGAATGCCATAGGAGTAAGGATGAGACGATTTTCCTTGTCCGCTCGACGGAAGTAGCTGGTAAACTGTAATCGTTTTTGTTTGAGCTTATCAAAGATTGGTATCCGTGAATGGTACTAATCGTTCCATGGGATCTCCAACTGATGTTCTGGAATTTTCAAAGTTGATTTGTATATGTCCCATCCAGCCGCTTTTCAAGAAGGGGCAGGTAATATCCAAATTTCTGATCCACACAGTAGGATTGGTTCAATCAATGTTCGAAAGGAGGATGTAAGGTTCGAACACCAAAGTTTGTGAAGTTTGTTACACGCATCCCATTCAAGAGCTTTTCGGATGTTGATGTCTTTATTCTCAACTCTGATGGCTGTAATATTGAGTGACTTCAATTCGGATAGTTCAGGAGGTATTGTGATATATTCTGCCTTACTCAGGTTACAATAGAGACCCTACCTAGCTTGCTGCTTTCTCAAGTGATTGCGGCAAGTACTCTTCATCCTTGATACATTGAGAAACTAATGCAAGATCATCGTTAAAGTCAAGGTCAGTCAGGTAATATGGAGGGTATCGGCTACTCTAGCGAAATTTCAAAAGGAGTCCTTTTTCTTCCATGTTGTCGAGAACAACTATAAACGGAAAAGGAGCAAGTCTGTCACCCTGTAGAACTCTTACTGTAACTTGAAAGGAATCAGTCTCACTATCAGGCGATACAATGGCGGCAGTGGTGTTTCTGTACAGAGCTCTAATTGCCTTAACGATTCTGGAGGGTATACCATAGAGTTGGAGGATTTTGAACATGAGATCTCTGCCGGTGGAATGAAACGCCTTACGAAAGTCAACAAAACAGATTGTAA
>OZ010577.1:55181121-55331121 GCA_963932145.1 Acanthosepion lycidas | reverse complement strand
GTAGATGTTTTCTGTAACAGCAATTTAGATAAAAGGCTAATATTTTCGTGATAGTCGAAAGGCATCGTAACTATTCAGAAAGATAATATCGACCATTCTGTTGGAATAAACGTTTTTAAAACAGTGATAACATTGATTTTTATGCTCTATAGATAACATGTGGAAGTGTTACATTGCAAATGATTTATTTTCCCTTGTAAGTGATTGATAAATTCCATATATTTAGCATTGATTTTCAAGTAAACTAGAAATAGTTAGAATTTCAGCTGCCGATCGAAATGTAAATATGTCGATGAATTATTGGAAATTTAAGATATAACGCACATATTATAAACTATTGGATGTTTAAGCCTTTTTATATTATATCTGATCTCTCTCGTGCGGTATATATGTGTGTGGTAGAGAGAGGGAAGTTGTGACAATTTGTCAATTTATTGATCTCTCCTATCAGAAGAGATTTTGTTATGACTGTGACAAGCAATAATAAAATGAAAGTAAAGAAGAAAGTACCAAATATATAGAGAATAAAATAAAACATGATGAGGTGATGAATATTTAGACTTAAATAGATATAAGCAATTTTTTCGATGTTTCTTGAACTTTTAAGGTTGGAGGTTTATCATTCAGACATGTTTTATTGAAATCAACCGACAAAGGTTTTCATTTTTTTTTTCAATAATTTTTTTCCAGTTTCTGTATTAGCTGTCTTACACCTGCTCTTCTCTGACTTTGCAAGCATATCTGGACTAGAGTTGCCCGGTCCTCACTTTCAAAAACGTTTCTGCGGCCTTATTTCCCACTCTGTAAACCCTTTCCCTCTTTTTCTGCGAGCCTCTTGCTGCTCTATCGCTATTTCCATGGCATGTGTTCTGACAAGTTAAATTCCTTAGTCCCAACACCTGTGATGTTTAAAACTGGGAACCGCCATGTCATGTACACAAAGTTGAATTATCCCCATTCCGTTCGTGTTCCATTCGGACAATTTCTTCTTAAGAAATGCTGTTTTCACAATCACTACAATCTTGAACTCTTCAAGTCTAGGGGTAACAGTTATCGCTTCTGCTTATCCCTATGAACTTAATTTATATAGGCACCCAGTGAGGATCGAACTCGCTGTTTAATCATAACTTATCCAGCGAGACAAGCTTTCTAACTCTTACACCATCTTATAATGACTTAAGAAAGTCTAAAGCTTGGACCATGTCCCGGAGTAACAAGGTACCTCACATGTTTCCCGTACAATTTAATTTTCAAGTGTTTTTTTCACTGCTCTTTGGACTGTCATATCTGAAACTGCTCTTTCACATGCCAATCGTCTTATGGATTGAGTTGGATCTTTTCTAATTGATCTGTTTAGCTCTAATTTGAAATGATAATCCCTCTTCCTGTTGTGATCTCCTGATCCAGTTTTTCTCTTTATTGTCCCCTCTTTTTGAAACTTATTCACCGCTCTCCTGATGGTTCTTGAATGGGCTTTGAACATGGAAGCCAGAGTATGAATGTTGGTACCATCACTGAAGGCTGGAATTAACTTTTCCGTCTCACCATTGATCATTTGGGAAGACAGTGGGGATGACATAAAACGATTTTAACATGTTGTCTTTCTAGCTGAATAACTCAAAGTGTTTTTCACACAATTTTTCAAGTGTACGAATATTTATTTCCCCCCCACCATATATATATATATATATATATATATATATATATATATATATAAAGAAAGAGGAAAGAAATAGAACGAACACCAATTACAATTTTGTTTCGAAAACACTAAAGATACTGGGAAGGTTAGTTTGAAATATAAATTATTAAATTTTGACGGGCAGTGTATCGAAATGTATAACGTAGCCGACCTCATTCAGATTGCTATCAGTTTTATTTTTATTTTTTATCGGAATGTTATGAAGAAATTTCAGTTTCTACTTTACGTCATCAGTATCGTTATAGTCGCTGATAAAACAAATTACACAATTTTGGTGAACCACGTCAATGCAACAGTAAAAGACAGCAAAGAGATTATCTTGTGTAATAAAGTTTCGAAGAGGGAAGAAAAAAAGAGAGAAGAGAAACATTAGTTAACTCCTCTAATAGAGACAAAAAATGACAATTATGAATACATTTTTCAAAAGTGAAGTGGCCATAAAAAGGACATCGAAAAGCTTACATGAAACAAAAATTGGAATCGACTGATAATTCGAATAGCGTTAAAGCTGTAATTGTTATGAATAAATTTATGATAGGAAGCTCTTGTAGAATCGTAGCAATGCCTTTCAAAGTCAAACTCGATTTTAAGATCGAGAGAAACAAAGTGATTTTTAGATAGAAATCACGTCATCTTTTCAGTAGCTGTTTGGAATTGTGTGTTCTACAGATGAAACATTAGAAACGTTAGGGTCATTTTCATACCTGATTATCATATTTTGTAGTCGAAATTCTGAATGAGAGACGGAAATAGATGTGCAAGGCTGTCTGTTGTTTTGGATGGGGTCGTCTAACATCTTTATATCTCATTCAGAAACTCTCACGAGAAAACAAGATACGGAAAATCCACTTACAAATTGGCAATTAGAAAAATACAATAGTTTAATGTTGCCAAAAAATAGACACAGAGACAAACCCACTAACACACACACACACACACACTGACACACGCGCACACACACACATTCAATATAATCACTTCACTACATGTCAGTGGAAAACGTGAGACCAAGAAGTGTCAATGAGTTATTTCCTGGACATTAATATCAGCCTTGGTTATGGAAGGTATAAATTGTTCTCTATGATAATTAAAAGATAGTAGTTTCGTTTTTTTTAAGGACTTAAAGGTCCCTTCTTGCCTAAGTTAAGAATTGATTAGAGGTCATTTTCTAAAACAGGGATCGGTAACCTTTTTCTATGTGCCTACTTAGGGTTTTAAAATCATTCAGAATACCAACAGCATACGTATTTTTATACCAGTCAAGGTCAATTTTACTGTTCTACAATATATTTTATATAGTAATATATAGTATATATACTTTAGTATATATTAAAATTGAAATAGCCAAATATCTTCTTTGCGTTGTAGTAGTCATTGGTTCGGACTTAGTGATTTCATTTGCATCTGCGTGCCACTGGAAATTGCTTTGCGTGTGACGTGTGGCATGCGTATCGTAGGTGGCCGACCCCTGTTTTGAAGCACCTACTAGTTTTACTTTGTGGGACATATCCACTTACTATTAACCTTTTGAGCCCTTCGTTCCTGAACAATTTATTCTACCTGAGATCCCGAGTCAAAATTCGCAAATAATTGGTATGTAATGTTTCACGGTAGACATAAAAATAGTTAAAAGTGTTTACCCATCGTTCAACCGGTGGTTGGGCATTAAGTTATTTTTCTCTACCACTGTTCAACCGGTGGTTGGGAATCACGTCATTTTTCTTTACCACCGGTAAAGCAGTGTTCAGGGCTGAAAGTTTTAAGCTAGGAGTAAATAGTTGAATCATCAGCATAAATACCGAGTTGGGAATTGATGTCATCGGGGCGGCCATTGATGAGGATGAGAAACAACGTAGGTCTAAGGGGAGTGGAAGAATCTAGAAGCGCGGCCGTTCAATTCGACATTCATTAAAAGAGTTGATAAGATCGATTGGATTAAGTTAAATATTCAGCCAGAGTCACCACATCCCTTGAAATTGTGTAGTAGGCCGGCATTTCAACTCCAAGTCAAACGCCATTTCTTCCTGCGTTAGACTAGTTGCCATCAAAGGCTATAGAACCCGGTCTGTCCTGCTATTTACCCAGAAGAGGATTCATACGTTTCGCAAGTGTATTAGCATGTAAGTGAATGTAATAGATTCAAATGGAATTCGAACTTGGCTCCTCAATCTGAGCCGCTATCCATTACTATACCGTGACTCCTAGAGCGTTTAATATATTGCGAAAAGGGGGAAAAAGACTAATAGGAAAATAAAACGAGAGATCGGAATGCTCAGTAGAAGTGTTAAAGACAAGACTTTATATTGGAAAATTAATTCGTACCACGTGTTTTGTCGCAGAATTTGGAGAGTACAGGAGGTCGAAAGCACATTTTACCGTCAACTCTGCATACCTTGTACGAATCGATTTTGGAGATAATATCAGAAATCAGTTGTGCATATAACTCAGTAGAAATTCCATTCTTGGGGGAAAATAAGGCAAATATATTACTGATGAGGTGAGAGTAGAGGTAGAAGAGGATTTCCGAGCAATGCATTTTGCTTTCAAATTGATCAGTTTGAAAATTTGAATCCTGATAAGTATATGCGGGCAAGTGATATGAAATTAAAAGCAATAACAGTAACAGATTAATTAAAGTAAAAAGAAAAAAAAGAATACATACATACATACATACATACATACAATTAAAAAAAATTAAAGTTAAGCCAGTCGATAAATACATGCATACAGAAACGTTCTAGTTGGTCAATTGTGTCGACTTTTCGTAGGTTATCCCGTCTTAGAAAAACATTAATTTGCTGCAAAATATAGGTAATCCTAACATATTAAATAAAGAAGTAAATTAATGATTACCTGTAGGCATGAAAGATAAAACCTATTGAAAATATAGAACCAGATTGACAGTTCTAAATGCAACGACTCCAAAAGTATTATTGATGGTAAAGCAAGCGTACAGTTTTTTTTTTTCTATGCAGTTTAAACCAAATAGGAACTGGCATTTAAAATATTGAGAGTTAACTGGTTACGCTCCTAACTTTCCAAAAGAATTATAGAATAAACATAAGTACTTATATACATTATTTACATTGGTTGGACTGTTGTCCTCATATTTATTGCCATATTCACAACATTTCGGCCGTTATACGCTCTGATCTTCTTCAGGTGATTGGAAATTCGAACTGAACCCTTCATTTTGCCAACCGGGATAGATTGTTCATGCCCCTTCCGGATGTCTCAGTTATCTCCCTTTAACTAAACTCTGCAAGTTTTTGTTCACCAATTGCAATAGCCAGGTATTGAACTCATGATTCTTTGGGTGAAGTCACTGGATCCATAATATTTAGTCCAAGTAGCTATTCCTTCTGTGTAAACGGGATGAATGGCTGCTCGTAATTAAGCTTTTATCTTATTGTGAATATGTCTGTTTCTAAGGCCATCCTTAAATTCCGTACGTGAATGAAAAAATTAAAATTGTTATTATTTATTGTCTATTATTTTGATATTTATTCTTTTTTTTTCAGATTTTTCATTTTATTTTTTATTTTATTTTTAACTTTATTTACTTTATCGTTTCTATTTATTTATATTTTTCATTTGAAAATTGACTACTGCAATATCTTTAGGACTGAGAATTTCAGTTTATGCCTGATGATTGTCATGTGCATGAAATTTTAAGTTGCATTCAGCGGTGTGGAACAGCTACATAATTATTTTTAATATAAATTTCAGGTGTTTCTTTTCTTACAACGGATACTATTTAATAACGACCAGCACTCATTGTGCATTAATTTATATATATATATATATATATATATATATATATATATATATATATATATATATATATATATATTACCTTTTAGCACTAAAAATCCATTTAAAATCCGTTGGTATCAGCATGTTTTTTTCCTTCAAAAATAGTTCTCGTAAACATGATACTTCTATTTCCAATATTATTGGAGTTTAAAGCGATAAACAAAACTCCTACGGTTAAATGGAAATTAATTAGAAGTGTTTGTACCTGTAATTCTTTATATACACCATGTTACATTTGTTTCAATGAAAAGCTGGAAATCATTAAATTTGAAGACAAGATTAGCCTATTAAATCAAAGGAATGAGTTTACAGTTAACTGCAGGCATAATTCCTCTTCTAACTTGCTACCTGGATAGTTATACTATTATGTGTGACGATGGAATGGTTCTGTAAGCCTTTATTAAGTTTTTACTGGTTCATAATTTTCAATTTTAATTATTATATACTGATTTGCTGAGTATTTAACATAACATGTATTATTAAGTTAATATTGAATAGTTGTAATTCTCCATGAATTAATCTTGCATGGACTTTGAATTTATTGCCATTATCTTAGTATGCATGTTTGTTTGGACTTTTATATATTTGTTTCTACTTCTGTTTTATATGAGTCTATATTCCAGGTGCTTGTATCTATGTTTATAGCTTCTTTTTTTTTTTTTTTTTTTTTTAAATAACTTTGTAATGTTAAATCCGATGTTCAGTTCAGGCGTGAACTGAAATTTTTATTTTTTTATTTTGAATTTTAACATAAAATCAATACTTAATTATTTCATATTCATTTCTAATTTGATCGAGCAGTAATTTTAATCAACTAACGCTTTGTATTTAGAATACACTGCCACCTCTTTTGAATTTACATGAATTTGTAATCGGAGAGAATATCTTATGTCACGTAAACTAGGTTTCTTATGTTGAGGGGGGTTGATTCGGTTTTTAATTCTATAAAAACCTTTTATTTTTATTCCGCTATCAACCAAATCATCTGAAGTATTGTAACTAATTTATTATTTTGGTAGTGATGTTATAACATGCTTATAGTAAAAATTATATATATATATATATATATATCCGTGTGTGTGTGTGTATGTGTGTGTGTGGGTATTTGTATGTGTATATATATATTTAAGTATATATATATATATATATATATATATATATATATATATATATATATATATATATATATATATATACATGTTTTGGATATATGTTTATGTTTACGTATGCTTATATATATCATATATCTATGTCTGTGTACCTGTAAGTGTGTACTCGTGCATATATTTGTAGATATGTGCGTACACATATGCGTAATTTGATTCTATATATATGCTGGTTTTTGTTTTCTGTACGTAATTTATTTGGTATAAGCTTCGGTGTTCGGTCCTTCTTTTATATTTGTATTAGTTTGTCGCGGGTTGTAGCTTGAGTGAAAGTGTATCAGAAGGTAATTTATGTAAAGACAAAGATTATGCATGCTTATTATGCATTATCCCACAATACGGAGATCAAATAAAGAATATAAAGACAAAATGTATTGCAAGAAATTACTAAAAACACAGTGGTTAGAGATCCAACAATAAAGAGATTTTGAAATTAAAATAATTTGGAAAAATCTCAAATGTGTTCGTTCAAATGTTAGTGCGTATGCGTGTGTTACTTGTTACTTAGAATTTAAGTTGTGAAGAGTTGTTTGCCTTTAACTGTTTGGGTAAATTGATGAATTGTACAATTACTGTTTGTGTAGTGAAAATGTTCACTTTTTTTAGTCAATTGTAATTTGATTACCACGCGGACAATGGTCGATTGAGTGCTGTGTTGAGTTTGTTGAGAATTTTGAAGTGATGTGGAGTCAGTAAATTGACATGCGTGGAATTTGGTAGCTTCTCACGATACTTGATGACTGACTGATTTGAATTGAGTGATTCAGCTGTTTATATAGACTTTGGTGTTTAAAAATCGGCTCCAGGGTTCTCGGCGGGAAAAAGGATATGTTTCGACTTTGCTACAGTTTAGTGTTTCTTAACCAATAGAAGATTGAATTTACTGAAACGAAGTGGTGATTGGTTGAGGATTTTTTTAGGGAAGAATACATCTTTCCGAAAAGGGTTGAAGAGATATCAACATTTCATGGTGCCCTGCAGTTTAATATTTTAACCAATCGGATCATATTTTAATAATCGATGTTCAGATTATGTTTATTATTTATATATATATTATTTATATATATATATATATATCACCAATCCCAAAATTGATCACTTTTGAAGGAATGTATCAAATTTTAAAATATATATATAGTGGATGTCAAAAGTATTTAACACATCGTTTTTTTTATAAATTGCACAATAAAAAATTGTTCAATTTGAATGATACTTCAAATATTTTAATAAACATTGTCTAATTAAACATAAAGGAAAATTGAGAAACATTGTTTTATTCCTTTTATTGTCAATTTTCGAATTTGACTGTATCCAAAATATGTAGCACTTATACAAATAATACGGTAAAAAGGGTATTTTAAAACTATTTTCAGTTATTCTGACATAGTTGTACTTCAACCAATCATAGGTTGTCTTCAGTATATTTATTAACCAAACACTTCACTCAATCGGCACAAAGTGATAACCTGTCTGATACAGTACAGACTGTCCTGCTATGTAAGCTTATAAAATGGTTAAAACAAAAGAATTGTCAAGTGATATACAACAGAAGATTATAAAGCTGAACAAAGATGGGATATCAAAAAATTCCTCAAGTTTTAAATTCGCCTGTGAGTACAATTGTTCGAAAGTGGAAAAAATATGAAACTACTGAAAATATTAAAAGGAGTGGTCATCTACAGGAATTAAACAAGGCTACTGAATGATATATCGTCCGGAATGTGAAGAAACAACCATTTTTGATTCGAAGAAAAATTCAGAACGACCTGAAAAATACCGGAATTGAAGTAAGTAAAGATACAATTAAGAAATCACTGAATCGTACAGGCGTGTATTTTAGGTCTCCAAGAAAGAGTCCACTATTAAAACGTAAACCTGTGCAAGACCGTTTGAATTCTTTTTTTATTAATTATGAACTTGAATCAGATAAATTCTGGAAGAAACTTATTTGGTCAGATGAAATGAAAATTGAGCTTTTCAGGAGAAACATGTCCACCCAAGTATGGAGGAAAAAAGGAACTGAATACAACCCAGTAAGCACAATCCCAACAGTCAAATATGGGCGGGGGAAGTGTAATGATTTAGGGTTGTTTTTTGTATAAGGGATAGGAGAAATGGAAGTCATCAAAGGAAGAATGAATGCGGCAAAATACAAGCAAATCTTATCAACCCATCTATGTTTGAGGCTTGACCAGGATGTTGTGTTCCAACAGGACAACGATCCGAAGCACATGGCTAAAACAACTCAACACGGGTTCAGTGAAAATGAAATCCCCCGATCTCAATCCAATAGAAAATTTATGGAAAAAGTTGAAGTTGAGAGTACACGCAAGAGATCCAAAAATATCAAGGGACTGAAGAAAGTCTGTGAAAAAGAATGGGTGAAACTGCCAAAATCTTCATGCAAGAATCTCGTTGTAAACTACTAAATGACTAGAGGCTGAAAAGTAGAACAGAGGATATATATTAAATATGAACAAATCGTGTTAAATACTTTTGTACAAAGTCATATTAGAAAATTGGCAAAAAAACTTATATAAAAAGTTTACCATTTTTCCTTTAAATTTAGTTAGACAATATTCATTAGAATATTTTAAGTATCATTCAAATTGAACAAATTTTTATTGTGAAATTTATAACAAATCGATGTGTTAAATACTTTTACTACCCACTACATACATACATAAACTGTTTACATACACGCAAAAACAGACAAACACGCACACGCGCTCTACTGGGAAATTTGAAACACCGTTGAATTGTAAATGCACTTCCGGAGGGAGTTTCAAAATATCTACGCAACTTACCATCAATCGGATTGGAGATACATTTGAAGCAGATGGAACCATTCAGAATGTCCACAATAAACTTTACGGGAGACCACCAACAATGATGTACCCCACAAAGCAAAAATTTGTACGAGAAGCATATCGCCAAGGCTCAAGAAAATCTGTGCGGCAAACCGAACTAGATTTCTTGATTCCACTAATCCAGACTTTCACAGATAGGATCCACTATACCGCGTACACTAAGTCAACGCTTGACCCATTACTTTCATATTCCATTGATAAGGAGTAAGTTCAACACAGACAGCTTTTTTTCTCCAGAACTGTCTCAATATAGAATAAACTCCCGAGAGGGTGTTTCCCTGATCCCGACAATCTTAACCTCTTCAAGTCGAGGATCAACCGTTATCAATTCCATATATAAGGAGGCATGGTGGAGTAATGGATAGCGGCTTGGATTGAGGAATCGGAGAGCCGAGTTCGAATTCCAGTCGAATCCATTACATTCACTTACGTGATAATACCCTTGGGAAAAGTGTGAATCCTCTTCTTCTCCCTGCAGCTATGGGTAAATAGGTAGATAGGTATTCTATATATCATCAAAATATACAACCCCTGTTCTCTGCATATACACACTTACAACATTCCTATTCAGTAACCCTCTACCTCGAATCGCAGAGGAAATAGGGAAAGTAATATAAAAATAAAAAATGAATTTAAGAATCATAAAGCGACCTTCGGATTTTTAAGCGCCATCATTGAAAAAGTTACACTCCATGAATCATCCATGCTCCCAACGAAGATGTTTCGGGTGGAGTTTTGGAGATGGTACTTAGGAAGACGTGTAGAAGAAAAACACTTTCAAACAAACATAGTTTCGATTCGAGCGGTCATTTAAATTAAATCGCTTAATAACAGCTTCAATTGCACCTAGTGGGTACCTGAGAATAGAGTGTTTTTTTTTTGGAAAGGAATGTTTCTAACGTTCAGCTTAAAGTGTGGCGGGGGGTACCTTTTTAAAGCTGATTCGAAATTATTGTTTTATTTGTTTTCAATATTAGAAAATACATTGCATATATATTTTGTTTTAATTCCCATCGGTATTTTAGAAGCATTGAAAAGTTGAGGCATTTGGTGCTGTCCGATGTAAAAATGAACTTCAGAAATTGAAACATTGACATGTTATTGAACCTGGTCCCGGTTGCACTGCAGTAATACGATACGCACGTGCTGAATATCTGACTGCCATTTTTATTTAACGGTCAGTCGTTGGTCTATTGATTGCTTTCGAGGAAGGATATCTCTTGGAAGACAAATTACGGTTAGGTACGCTTGTGGTAAGATAGGAGATGAAAGAAAAGTATTCTTGTATTTATGCTATGTATTTAAGAATATTTCGTAGTCATATATAAATGTATGTCTTTGTCTATATATAAATTTATCTCGCCCTTGCAAGCAGTGTATTTATGAAGCGTCAAAATAGAGGATGTCATTTGAACTCTCATCTATCTATCTATCTATCTATCTATCTATCTATCTATCTATCTATCTTAAACTTCTTTCTTTCTTTTTTTATCTTTCTCATGCTATCAGAGTTTATTACTCTCTCTCTCTCTATTTCTATTAGGTGGGTGCAAATATAATGACGTAATAATGTCGTTTTTTGACGTTAAAAAATACGTCAAAAAACGACATTATTGGGTCATTATTTTTGCACCAACCTAATATTTCAGACTCAAACTATACTTTGCCCTCTCTAACAATTTACCTGTGGTGTACATTCCCTCCAAAAGATACCGAAAATGAGTAAGAGTTGTAATGGAATCACATACCTTCAATACAGGGGTACTTCGATGTGGTGTAATGGTTAGCAAGCTTTTTTCACTCGATCAATTATGATTGAATAGTGTGTTCGATCCTCACTAGATGTCCATACTTTCGGCCTTGTGCCACATTTAAGCAGAATATGCTCTCAACGCTTAACACTACAGTGTTAAGTTGATTCGATCTCTGAAGTTACCCTCCATTGGGGTTGTGCATGGCGATGTTGTCGCGTAAGTAGATATCTAGAGACACGCCCGCCATAGATATGCTGACAGTAAGCAATATCCAGCGGTTTGTGTTGGCGTTTTGGATTGATCGATGCTGAAGTACTTCTTCCTGCATTAACTGATGTGGACACATTTTTGCCCCGCATTTTGAGAATCGATGCTTTTTTTTTTTTTTTTAAATGTTTTAAAGACAAATTCTTTTTTTATTTAATGCATGAGTCTTAGTATTAGGTTGGTGCAAAAATAATATCGTTTTTCGACGTTAAAAAATACGTCAAAAAACGATATTATTTTTGCGCCAACCTAATAAAAGGAACAACCGAAAATGCAAATTACAATTTGGAGGTACCAAAATGAAACCAGTAGAAAAATGTAACTATCTGGGAAGTGTTTTAACAGCGGACGGAAAGTGCGACATTGAAACCCGAAGGCGCACTGGTCTACTAAAAGATACTTTCCAAAAGCTAAGCAGAGTATTAAGTATTAAGAAACAGAAAAAAAATCCTTAGAAACAAAGCAAGACTACCAAACTGTTATGTAATATCAATCCTCCTATATGTCGGTGAATGCTGAACAAACTCCTCACAAATGAAGAAGCAACAGCAATGTGGTTCTACAGAAGGATGCTGAGAATACCATGCAACCGACTATGTGTTAGAGAAAATGTTAGAGAATATGGAAACAAAAAAAAACGCATATTTAACATAAGGAAGAGACAGCTGAAATTTCTAAGGTACATAATGAGGAAAGAAGGCTTGGAAAATTTCCTACTCACAAGACATATTAAAGGTAAGCGGGACAAATGAAAACAATGTATAGTCTATCTGCGAGCTTGAGTAAATGGGTGTTGGAGCAAGGATTAGGAGAAAATACTACATTTATTAAGAGCTACAAATAACAGAAAATTGTGGAGAGCCATGAACGCCAATGTTCTGAAGGGACACAACACCCAGAAGAAGAATTCCAAAGAATATGCGAAAGTGCTGATCCTGAATTAACACATATCAGTGTGAAGAATCATTGACGATTCATCGGAGACATTTATACTACTGTAAAAAATGATGCATAATGTTGTTTTTATATTGTTCTTGAAATACAATTTAGTTTCAATATCTGTCTCTGTCTATATCTCTGAGATGAGGTATTATGATTACTTAGATTATTAAAGGAGGCACGGTGGAGTAATGGATAGCGGCTCGGATTGAGGAATCGGCGAGCCGAGTTCGAATTCCAGTCGAATCGATTACATTCACTTACGTACTTGGGAAAGGTATGAATAATCTTCTCCCCCCAGCTTTGGATAAACAGCAAGACAGGACGGGTTCTATACTACAGAAAGAAAAGGCAACCTTCTGCGGGAAAAAATCTGCCTCGTCTGTCATGTATCGAAAGATACATGGTCGCCTAAGCGTGTGTCACGCATCGCACATAACTGATTGACGTTATTTAAATTATTCGGTCCGTAGCTTCATTGCCATATTCATAACGTTTAGGCCCTTGCACGCACCGGTCTTCATCAGGTGATTGGAATTTCGTCCACCGGAGTAGATTGTTCTAGTTCCACGTGCCATACCTCTTCCTACTGTCACAATTATTTCCCTTTAACTAAACTCTCCAAGTTTTTGTTCACCGCTGCTGTAGCCTGGTATTGAACTCACACTTTGGGTCTAGTCCCTGGATCTGATCCACTGGGCCATATATCCTTCAGGATTTAGTTTCACTCAAAACGTCTAATTGCACTGTTATTTTGCACTGACCTTGTGAAATCAATGAATAATAATCTGTTACCTTTGAATTCCTATCACAGCAAAAATGATTTGTGTGTCCGTGGATACCAAATTTGTGAAACTGTCCACAGTGGCCGTGATACCCTGGTTTGGGCAACACAGCTCCCCAAACCGCATTTTCATTTTAGGGAACCGGCATCCCTACACATGACGTTAAGGTTTTCTGATATGTGCTAAGATACTAAATTGCTGCCTTATATTACATTGATTTTACTTATAATTATAATATGCCATGTTCCCACATCGTAGGTGATCAAGGCTCTCCACCATTCCCTGTCATTTTTAGCTCTTAATAAATTTTGTCTTTTCGTTTTTTCTCCTGTTCCGCCATCCCTTAACTCATCAAGTATGTCATGCGATGTTTCCCTCTGTTCCTCTTCCCCTCAATCTGTCCTGTGAGTATCAAATTTTCCAAGCCCTCTTTCCTCATTATGTACCCCAGATATTTCAGCTGCCACTTCCTGATGTTAAGTATGTTTCTTCTTTGTTTACATTCTCTCGTCGTTGCTCATGTGTTCGGTCCATGTATCCTCAATATCTTTCTGTAGGACCACATTTCTGTTGTCTGAAGTCTCTTCTTCATATTTCAGGACATTGCCCAGCATTCACTGCTATATAGGAGGACCGATATCACATTTTTTTTGTTTCTAACGTAGTTTTTCTGTCTCTTAATCAATCAATTATGTGCCATGCGTGATACACGCTTAGGCGATCATGTATCTTTCGATACATCACTGACGAGACAGATTTTTTTCCGCAGTAGGTTGCCATTTCTTTCTGCGGTAGACCAGTTGCCATCCAAGGCCAAAGAACCCGGTCTGTCATAGCTGGGGCGGGGGGGAGAAGAAGAAGATTCATACCTTTCCCAAGGATATTAGCACGTAAGTGAATGTAATGGATTCGATTGGAAATCGAACTCGGCTCTCCGATTCCTCAATCCGAGCCGCAATTACTCCACCATGCCTCCTCCTACCTATTAATAATCTGCTTAACTTTTGGAATGTGTTATATAGGAATAAAGTGTCGTTGCTGATACTTGAGTTTGAACATAGATCGCCAGTGAGCAAACACAGACGATCTCATTATTGAATTAATTAGACCACGTGACCATAAAGGAAACGCACATATGTAGGAAGTAGCTGACAACTAATCACCGTTATTTCTGCTCTATCCGCTATTACTCTACGGACTGCTATTTTCTAGTCTATTCACTATACTATTTCTCTATCTAGATCACTACACAGGTTACTATTCGAGCGAGTATTATCGAGCACGTACTCTAAGTGCGAGTGCTATTCGAAGGCGTCTGACCCCAGTATTGTTCAACGGGGTTACTATATTTGTATCTGCAATTACAAAGTCTCTACTACAACGGGCATTAAGAAAGTGACAACGAGTATTCCTTGGCATTACAAAAGTGGCAACGAGTGTTCATTGGCATTACAAAAGAATGATTCTTTGACTGCCCCAATGTGTCTTCATATTTCGGTGTCGCACTTTTCCTGCTCTGTTAAAACACTTCCCAGATACTAAAAGTTTTGTACTTTGATTTTGGTATCTCCGATTTGTATGGAACGAATCTGAATAACGTAAGATATACAGACGGCAGTGTTGATAGCAGACACAGAAATGAAAATGCAGGAACTAGTAGACCGGGTCGAAAAGAAAAGCGAGAAAAAAAGGACTAAGCAGCAATTGTAAGGAGGCAGGATGGATAGTTGTCAGCAGGAGAGACAGACCAACATGCGACCTACAAATTGAAGATACCAAAAGTAAACATGTATGGAAGCTTAAATATCTAGTAAGTGTTAAAACAGACAACAGAAAATGTGACACCGAAATCCGAAGATGTATTGAAATACGAAAATATGCCATCCGAAAAGAAGCAAAGTATTAAGAAAGAGGAATATTTCATTAGAAACAAGGAAAAGGGGTGAGCCGTTAATTAATATCCTCTTATATGACAGAGACTATAGAATAATCTTTTCACAGATTAAGAAGAGACTTGAGAAAACAGATGTGTGTTTCTACAGAAGGATGCTGAGAATACCATGAACTGAATATGTGGGAAACGAAGTGGTTCTAAAGGAAAGTGAAACAAAAATGACGCTTATACTTACAATCAGAAAAGGGCAATTGACATTTCTAGGACACATAATAGGTTTTATTGGGGCACCTCGACGCTGTATAATCGTTAGCAAGCTTGTCTCGCTAGATCAATTACGAATGAATAGTGATTTCGATTCTCACACGGTGCTCCATAATTTCGTCCTTGTGCCACATCTAAGCTATGCTTACAAAATCACCATAATAGGTTTGACTGATTGGTTTTCTACAGGTTATCAACCCTTTGGCAGTTACTTTTGGAGACAATTTAGTGATACATGTCCCATTAATCAACTCATAGGTAGGGGGAGAGGAGGTGGATTCATACCTTTCCCAAGGAAAGTGAATATTACACATAATATATCGCGTACGTGAATATAACACGAACCCGACGGGATTCGGAAATTGGCTCTCCGATTAACACTTCAGGGCCGTTATCCATTGCATTACGCGCACATTCAAGCACAGCACCTGATATTCCCAAGCGGTCACCCATCTCGATACTGACCAGGATCAACGTTGCTTAACTTCGGTGATCGTACGAGAACCCGTGTTTCTTACAATCTAAAAATATTTTCTGGCTTTAAATCACCTGCAAAGGGTTGATAAGCCATACAAAACAAATTAATCAATCCATAGAACGAAGTCAAAAACAGTCTTGAGTGAAACTGTATAGAATGGGTGCCATGCAATCCTGTGAATTTACTTTTGATACTGCTTGGGGTTGTATTATTTTACAGTGTAGAAATGATGTATTTCAAAAACATTTAACTCCTTTTCAAAAGCTTTTGGGTATATGTACATCTGGAAATGGTAAGATGGACACATAATCTGAAAAGATTAGGTCAAGAGAACAACCTGTAAAGTGTAAAAAGGAATGAATGAATCAATCAAAAAGCTATAATTAGACAATATGAGAGCCTGTGCGTATTTCGCTGGTATTACACTTGCTCGTACTTGACTTTTCATGGCACTAGAATTATTAAAATATTAGTCACTGTCAAAAGCTCAGATAAGGGGGGTGCATTGATATAAATATTCCTACGTGACAAGGTGACCAAAGACTGAATATCTGAATATCTACTCCACATAATCATTCACAGTACGCAGACATGTTTAAAACGCTCTCATTCCTTAGGGTGTTGCAATTTTATTTTCTATCAGAATACATATCTTTTCAATTACAACATTTTTATACATGCAAATTTTAATTATAAATTAATTTCCATATTTTCGTATTTCTAATTTCCCTACTTTTTAAGTGTGTAGAGTTTCCTAAAATTTCGAATAAACATTTCCGTCATGGTTTCGTCTAAGAAGTCAGAACAACTGTCTGTAATATTAGATATTTCTTCGGTGCAAATAGCAAAGAAAAGTATATATATATATATATATATATATATATATATATATATATATATATACTTTTATTTGCAAATAACAAATAAGAGCATATATATATACATATATATATGTACAAATTTTATTTATTATTTGCAACAGACATATATATATATATATATATATATATATATATATATATATATATGTTTATTCATTTTTTGCGGAATTTCGTTTGACTAACAATATAAGGTAGACTAAAAGATTTATCTGATAGTAAGAACAGCGAATTGTTTTTAGAAATGCTACTATAAGTGGTTAATATAGGATATATTGGGTTGGATACGCGTGAAGGCTTAGTTAAAGAGTTAGTAGTGTAAAGGGGTTAGTAATTAAAACGTATAAAACATTGTATTAAACTATGCAGGAAAGAGACCAGCTTACCGAGTTAGGAATCCGGGGAAGTAGCTCGATTCTAAACCGAATTAAGTAAAAAGACAACAGGGGACTTTTTTTTTTTACATTGGCTGACGTTGACTGACGAATGTCAATTAGACCGGTCGGACTCCTCGCCATGTCAGAATTTTTTGCAATGTCGAGTTGCGTAGTACGACGCTTTCAAGGAGGCGGTCTGACTCGTCCGGAGTCAGGTAGGGTTTACTGTTTGAGCCAATATGATGCAAAACACGAAACCTGCGATGAGGACGGTGCATTATTGAAGACCACCCTTGATGCATCTAAAATGTATTATGCATCTATCTATCTATCTATCTATCTATCTATCTATCATATAATTATTTTCTTTTTAAAAATATGATTCCATCGCGACATAGAAGATTTCCATGTTTCAAAACAGAAACTAAATTTATAAATTTAATTATAAACATTAGACTTAAAATCCATAGTCTTGTTCCATTGTCAAGCGATGCTAGGAATAACTTTCTCAGAAATTTACTTCATTTATAAGCGCAGACAATATTAATATTATGAGTAGTTAAGGTTATGGAAAATTCAGTCCATTTCAATTTAGGGGTGTTTGGGTTTTAATTTATGCATCCAATATATGTAACAAAGTCAGGTTAAGTTTAAGTGGGATGTGGATGCCTGCTAACAAACACACACTTCCGTTATTCAGCGAGGCTGGATTTTCAATGACAAAAAATTGGCTTTTTATTCATCGGCCTAATTCATTTTTTTTATACACAACGCTTTTCTAAAAAGACCATTTAAATAAGTGTAAGTCATATTTTAAATATTTAAATTTTATTCTTACAGATTTAAAGTGACATGCCATTCGTCCTAATAACTAATATATATATATATATATATATATATATATATATATATATATATATATATATATATATATAGGTAACTATACTCGTCTCGAAAAACCTTCGAATTTTTGATTTGTCAATAATCAAATCAATCCTGAGGGAAAAAAGGTTTAAAAAAAGAAAGAGCTATAAACATGAAAGTCTGTCGAAAAAAATCGCACAGATACAGGTTCAAACCCCAAATAAAAAAAACCGACACGAGTAAACAACTAACTCAAAAGAGCTCAATACAACCGTAGAGCAGACCTAGTCAAACCTAGTGAGCCAGAGAAACCTACCCAGGTTTCACTTAAGCGGATTGTCAGGGAAAGCTGATGATCCGCTTAGGTGAAACCTGGGTAGGTTTGTCTGGCTCACTAGGTCTGACTATATATATATATATATATATATATGTTCCGAGATCACGCTGTTGTATAATATGTTGAGTTGTATTCAGGTCGTTAGCGGAACTGAAGTGTTACATATATTTTCTGTAAGAAAATCAGATATACCTAAAAATATATATATATATGTAAAAAGAAAATATGAATAAAGACAAAAAGAAAACTTATCTTAGGCGGCACGTTTCCTTATTTGATGGACTCTATCTCGTCAAATGTAAGGATTTTATTTTGTAACGAGTATTTAGACATAGAAGTAAAAATGCCGCTAGTTTTCAGAAGTTTTAAATTTAAGGACACACTTAGTTATGTATCAGGATAACTGAAAGTCAAGGTAAATAATTCATTTATGTGTTAGTTATTTTAAATAATAGAAGATTTTGACTTTCACCGTTTTCTTTTAATCTTTAAACATTTTTATAATCATGTATGTCGGCTTGGGAAAAAAGTGTTTCTTTTAGGAAAGTAGATATTTACGGGCTGATTTATATTTTCGTAAAATTCGATTGTGAATTTTCTGTCTAAGTAAGTTACTTTGTCTTTTAATATATAGAGAAAGATAAAGAGAAATAATTGGCTTTTAATATATAAAGAAATTTCAAATTTTATTATTAATAGTTCGCTACGTGATTCTTCGCTGACGGCAAAATGATGAAGTTTCAGATTTCTTTGAAAATTCTACCCTTTATTAGAGTATATTTGAATACAGGATAAGTCATAAAAATTAATTCAAAGGACTAATACTATATTCCTGTTAAAGAGGGTTGTTCCCAGACAAAAAGGTTACTTAACCATCGCGACAAAGACGGCCATTTTAGTTTCATTCAATTATGTGCATATGAACGTTTGACTATGCACATTTATGTTTTAATTCATTGATTGACAACACGAAAATATTTCCACAAAATTAAAACAAATAGTTTTTAAAAGATTTCTATTTGTTTTAGAAGTTTTGAAAAAAAATTAGTAAAATTTTATGATCTGAATTTTTACTGTTGAAAAACCTATATAAGTTTTCTTACCTCCAAATTTTTATTGCTCAGCCCATTGTAGGTGTTGTGAAGATTGGGTGGGCGGGGTGTATGATTACAATGTCTTATTTCAAATTCACTCACTTTATGTGTGTATATATGTGTGTATCTCATATCTGAATTGTAAAATCAACTATCCGAAAAGCAAAACCTATCTCAAAGTAAGAACCACTTTACG
Organism: Acanthosepion lycidas; assembly: GCA_963932145.1. NCBI lineage: Eukaryota > Metazoa > Mollusca > Cephalopoda > Sepiida > Sepiidae > Acanthosepion > Acanthosepion lycidas. The sequence continues at coordinate 55,311,440 of OZ010577.1, read as the reverse complement.
AAAGTATGATTTACCATCCGAAAAGTAAGATCTGTTATCTAAACAGTAAAATCCAGTATCCGAAAAGTAAGATCTCTAATCTGAAAGTCAAAAACACTATACGAAAATATGATTCACAATCCGAAAAGTAAGATCACTTAATTGAACTGTAAAATCCAGTATCCGAAAAGGCTGATTCGCTATATGAAAGCAAGACCCTCGATTAAAAAGTAATACCAGCTATCCGGAAAGTAAGATCTAATATCGGAAAAGTTAAATGCATTATTCGAAATGAATGATCTACTTTTCTACAAACATTCATTTATTATTATTTCAAGTGACAAAGACGAGCATTACACGGGACAATAGCGTAGAGGATGAAAGCTTTGGTTCGTAAATTTAGTGGCGGAGTACATGAGGGTTCAATCCCAGGACCGGGTAGAACGCCTTAAATTCAATGGCAAATGTACGTGTAATAATTCAGCAAGGCTAAAAAGGAACATGATGAGATATCAATGGAAATGAACTGTGTGAAGAAAACAACGTTTAACAGCAGTAGAATAAATAAAGTGTTATTTCGAAATTCACTGAAGTTTACCTGGATCAACATGAACAAAGAAACGAGGAAAATCAACCGTTGTGGATGTAAAAATGAATGTCGAAATTCATTGAAGTTTACCTGAATCAACATGAACAAAGGAATGAAGACAATAAACCTTTGTGGATGTAAAAATTAATTTCGAAATTCATTGATGTTTACCTGGATCAACATGAACAAAGGAACGAGGACAATCAACCTTTGTGGATGAAAAAATTAATTTCGAAATTCATTGAAGATTACCTGGATCAACATGAACAAAGGAACGAGGATAATCAACCTTTGTGAATGTAAAAATTAATGTCGAAATTCATTGAAGTTTACCTGGATCAACATGAACAAAGGAATGAAGACAATAAACCTTTGTGGATGTAAAAATTAATTTCGAAATTCATTGATGTTTACCTGGATCAACATGAACAAAGGAACGAGGACAATCAACCTTTGTGGATGAAAAAATTAATGTCGAAATTCATTGAAGTTTACCTGGATCAACATGAACAAAGGAACGAAGACAATGAAATTTTGTGGATGAAAAAATTAATTTCGAAATTCATTGAAGTTTTTCCTGGATCAACATGAACAAAGGAACGAGGACAATCAACCTTTGTGGATGTAAAAATTAATTTCGAAATTCATTGAAGTTTACCAGGATCAACATGAACAAAGGAACGAGGACACTCAACCTTTGTGGATGTAAAAATTAATGTCGAAATTCATTGAAGTTTACCTGGATCAACATGAACAAAGGAACGAGGACAATCAACTTTTGTGGATGAAAAAATTAATTTCGAAATTCATTGAAGTTTACCTGGATCAACATGAACAAAGGAACGAAGACAATGAAATTTTGTGGATGAAAAAATTAATTTCGAAATTCATTGAAGTTTACCTGGATCAACATGAACAAAGGAACGAGGACAATCAACCTCTGTGGATGTAAAAATTAATGTCGAAATTCATTGAAGTTTACCTGGATCAACATGAACAAAGGAACGAGGACAATCAACTTTTGTGGATGGAAAAATTAATTTCGAAATTCATTGAAGTTTACCTGGATCAACATGAACAAAGGAACGAAGACAATGAAATTTTGTGGATGAAAAAATTAATTTCGAAATTCATTGAAGTTTTTCCTGGATCAACATGAACAAAGGAACGAGGACAATCAACCTTTGTGGATGTAAAAATTAATGTCGAAATTCATTGAAGTTTACCTGGATCAACATGAACAAAGGAACGAGGACAATCAACCTCTGTGGATGTAAAAATTAATTTCGAAATTCATTGAAGTTTACCTGGATCAATATGAACAAAGGAACGAGGACAATCAACCTTTGTGGATGTAAAAATTAATTTCGAAATTCATTGAAGTTTACCTGGATCAATATGAACAAAGGAACGAGGACAATCAACTTCTGTGGATGGAAAAATTAATTTCGAAATTCTTTGAAGATTACCTGGATCAACATGAAAAAAGGAACGAGGACAATCAACCTTTGTGGATGAAAAAATTAATTTCGAAATTTCAAGACGGTTTGTCACATCAACAGACGCGTAAATAAGGCCGGAGAGCCCAACGGCTGAAACTTTGCGATAATAAGACCAAAGATGAAATACTTAATTTGGTTGTAAATAATAATAACTAATCCCAGACTTTTCGACACAATATAATAAATGCTTTTTCCAGAATAAGTTTTCTAATCATCTCCGCAATTTCTATTTATTTGTCTATTCTGTACGATTCATTTTCTTTCCTCATAATAGAACACATTATTGATTATGGAGTCCGGAATTGGCTTTTGTCAAAACAAACTACACCTTGCTTAACAGGAATCAATAAACCTTTATTAAAATCTACTATTACATCAACGTTATATATCCTCCAATTACAGCGATCACATTGTGTCAATTTTGAAGATCACTGAGATATTTTCGATGAAGTTCGTATGAGTTTTGTTTTTTATACGTAATTGAAGAATCTTCAGCACCTATTGTTATCATATTTGAAATACTTTTTCCTAAATTTTCACCCAGTACAGGTCTCAAGAGCCACTCAAAGTTTAATCAGTATGGCTGGTGTGGACGTAAGACGTAAGAGAATATGGGAAGATTATGAGGGCATGTAAAATAGATAATGGTTGATCCTAGACTTGAAGGGGTTAGCAATGCCGAGATCGGAGAAGCAAACTCTTAGAAATATATTCCACAAAGTATCTGTTCTTGGAAATAAGCTGAGTGTAACTTCCTTCTAACCAATGAAATGCAAAGGAAATGAGGATGATTTGATCATGTGTACGTGGCATAGCGGCCCCTACCTGTAAAGGTCTGAACTGGTGGAACTAAATAATGGGTCTCATCTGAACATTTGAATTAATTGTAAGGTAGCAATAAGCTTGTTATGTCCGTGGAAAGAGTCTACACGGTGGAAAATGTGCCAATCCTTACAAGACCGCACAAAGGTATTGAAATCTGTCACGGCTGATCAGCTCCAATCCAAATATAGCAGTAATATTCCATTTTTGATTTGATCTAAAACTTGTAATGATAGACCATAATAAATGAATGAAATAATATAAAGAGTTTTTTTTAATCATTTACTTCTAAACAGAAATATTAGTTTGGTGCAAAAATAACGTCGTTTTCTCACATATGTTACTATGTGAGAAAACGACATTATTTTTTGCACCAACCTAATAGAAAATATATCTACTGAGAAAACGTGATCTGATGGGGCAAAAAAATACCTTGATTTTCAGATTCAGCGTGAAAAGATAGCCCAAAAACATGTGCCCATTGCCCAAGAACATTTGGGCGAAAAAAAAAGTCAACCAGTGTAATTTGTTAAGAACGATTGCATTAAAGGAAATATTCGTTCAGAGGGCATCAGAGCCTTTAAACATCGACCGTTGAGCTATAAAATATTAAGAAGTGTCTATAGTGATGACCGAACTTTTAATTTCTCAGTCAATGACTGTATTTTTCGTCAATGACGTAGAGTCATGGGAAAACAGTATTATATTGTATTATACTAGAAATGTCAGCGCATAGGAAGTAGCTATTCCTTGTAGTAAAAATAGAAAGAAAAATAATTGATAATACTCGTTGATAAATAATATTTTAAAATATAGTAACATTGATTTGTAATCATATATCTTTCTGTGGTCATTTGAAGTCTGGCGTGTCAAACAGGCCTACCCAAAGGCAACCGTCAAAATAGATTTCTTTTGGATGAGTTTTTTAAGTTGCACCCAACACACTGGCATACCGGAAGTCACAAAAAATACTTACTATAGTGTAGGACAGAGTTAACCAGGTGGAATACAGTATCAATTCCTCAAGTAGACCTTTCGAGAGATGTTGAATCATGCTGTTTCTGAAGAATGCTGTTTCTCCACAGCTCTAATAATTTCTAGGCACAGAATCTTACAAATCTTTAAACAACATCTCATAAATGGTCATGTGAGGCGAATCTAATGGTGAATGTGCTCGGAAGAATGCTCTTTGTATTAATGAGCGTTTGGTTGCAAAATAAAGGAAGAAACAAAGACTAAGATTTCAACAATGTGTATCGATCAACATTAAGAATATGTACATAGTTGCGTGAGAGGTGGCAAAATTGTTTTTATATGGTTCCTTAGTTGCGGTTGGTCGGGAAAGCCATTAAGTGTATGGATGTTGTCGGAAAGGCCGAGATTTGACCGATTTCTGGAGCTGATCGGCCTAGGCCATAGTTGCTGTCAGAAGATATAACTGGGGCAGATTGGTGAAGACTAGTGTGTGTTGTTGGTGTGGTTTGACATACGCCTTTCGCCAGGGTTGTAATCAGCACCGGTGATGTGTTTGATGGTCTGACGATCGAGTGACGTCAGTGATAATAGTGCCTTTTTTTTTATATCTTTGGTTCAACAAGTGCAAGATCCCAGGGACATCTATTTTCTTTTGGCGAGAATGTTTGTGGTTGGGCATTGCATTTTTCTTGCGGGGATTTGTTTTGTAGACCGGATGTGATGGTCGGAACCCCTGCGCGGAAGACAACTTTTTATTTTGTATTTTGCTTTCTTATCGCTTACAGCTGGTCGACCAGTCTGTTGAAATGTATTTGGGAATTAGAAATAGATCTTGATTAACTAGCATAACATCTTCAAATCGATTCTGTGTATCTTGGGTCTCACGGCATGGTGCATTATCCTGTTGAAACAAACGGTTATTGTTGGGGTTCAATTTGTTCAGGAATGTGTGCAAATAGTCACGAAACTTTGATGACCGTTGACGTCCATGGCCTTATGAGATCTGCAATGTGTGCACATGTATATTATGACCGACTACATTCAGCTACTTATTGCTCTTGTTTTTTTTTTATTTTTACCACTGTTGTTTTTAAATATCAAACATTCTGATAGTGTTCGTTTACTTCAGAAATGCTGCATGAACCTGGTCGTATTTTGTATATCATACAATCATATATGGGCTGGAGCTGCTCAATCTTCACTTTCCAGTTGCGATAGATTCAAAATCGTCGTCTCCGTGACTTTGTTGGTGTCCATCCTGCAACCGCTTTCTCAAAGACGAAACATCGCAAGCCTATCGCTACACTATCACTATTCCCATGGAAATTGTTCCAACAAACGTCATTCATTAGTTCCACCTTCACGCCTGCCAAGTTACGCACATTGTAGCGTATCACCCTAAGTCTTTTTGTATTCTATTGGTGAGATGCAAGTTCCATTCGAGCAGCTTCTTCCCCCGAACCACTGCTTTGTAAAACTGACTCGCAAGAGGATGCTTCCCCGACCCGTACAATCTTAATCTAATTCAAAACTAGGATTAGCGTTTAAACATATCCAACCAACCCACATATCCGGATAAACTATGCCTATTACTCTGTGACCCTCTATCTGGAGTGGCTTTCGGAGCTTATACAAAGTGAAACTCATTGTAAAAAAAACATAAAAAAGAACATCTAAATTGTTTTATATAATATTATAATATTTATAATTAAAAAGGGGGACAAAAATGAAAAGAGTAATATTGTTGAAGAATGTAAATTTCTACGTTGTTGGTTCTAAATATCAGTAAGTTATTGTAGAAGAAAATTAACGTTCTTGGAATATCACGGATAATGTTTTCAACAAATCCCCAGTGTTTCAGGCTGATCACGAGTCACGAATCTTGCGTGTGGCATGAAGGTATTGTCGAGCTGACAATATGAAAGCTTTTCTTTGTCCTTCCAAAATCAAGGGACAGTTCTAGGTCTGGAATGTCACCTTATCGAATGCTACTTAAAACGGTTGTCTTATGTTGATAACAAGGTGTTATCCTGCTAATGGCCAGTGCAGCGGAAGTCGTTTCCTGGTCATAAATCTCCTGTGCAATGTAATTGATACGAAACTGGCAACCTGATCACATGCAGGCAATCAATAATAATACAACATATTCCCATTGTATTCACTGACAAACCGTTTTCTTGTGACATGTCAATTCAAGTTTTGGAATAAATATAAGCAAAGCGCGGGGCAAGCTCTGTCCTCGAGTTGCGTCTACCGAAAAGCTAACTACTTCCGATTCTATGTAACCATGAACATATTTGGCAATGATGAACACTAAAAGGCGAAACAAAAAAAGAGAACAGACACATTAAAAACAATGTTAACTATCCGGAGATTCTTTGAGGAAAAATATTTGTGAGAGTAGAAGTTTTGAGGCATGTTACAGCTTAATAATTGAAATAGTGCAACTCAGAATAACCCCTGAGCAACACTGACCATCTAATAATAATAGTCTGTAAGAATATATTGGGAGGTATGTAGTAAGTATGTCCTCAAGTGCGTAGAGATATGATATAGGCATTCCCTACCATTAATAGCCAAGAATGAGCACATGTAATGAGTACATGTAAAGTCCATGTAGGTTACGGCCATCTTAATTGAAAAGATATTGAAGAGGCCTGATATCAGAATTGTACATTTGATCAGTTATGAATTGATCTTGATAGAAGTTAGGGTACAATGGGATAAGAACACGTGGTAGGTGGATCCAGTCAGAGATATATACCAAACAATAATTAATGTTTTCCTTATTGTGGTTGGCGCAGTCGGAATTATTTTCAGGAATCGCAATACACTTTGGCGATACCTGACATCACTGGGAGTGCGCAGACGGTGGCTTTGAGAAAAGTGTTGTCTTTCGAATTTGCAGGTATAGTATAGTTGGCCACTCGTATTCGAGGGTACCCGTCTACTAGAGCGGCTAGCCAGTCCCTATTGCAGGAGCATTTGTGTTTATTCAATACACACAGAGCCCACCTGTGGTTTATACTGCAACTATGCTGAGCTGACCTTAGTTACAGTTTCTTGGAAAGAACGCGTTATCTAGCGTGATCAACAATTTGAACAAGGCCACCACACTCAAGCTCTCGGCCACGATGACTTGTGACAAATCAGCGGGTAAGAGCTAAAATATGAATTTCATCACTTGACCGAAAGATCGGAGACGATATGATATCAAATAATAATAATAATAATAATAGACGGTTAGAAAGGAACATAATGGGGTAGGGTCGGGAAAACAGTAGAAATTATCCCAAATTTTGAGATGAAGCATAGGATCAAATAGCGTTAGCAAAAAACAAAGACAAAAACAAAATATAGAGTTGCCACAGAAAATAAGAAAAAAAAAAAAACAACAAAAGAAATAACTCACTGTTAGACTGGGATTAAAAGCAACCCTCTCATTCAAACAAAATTACTGACGAAAGAAAAAATGCTTCTTTCCGGGGAACCGACAATAATGAGGATCATGAAAAATGACCGTCATGCCGATAATAGCTGGCATACTTGGAATCGCACCAAAAACATTAGAATTGGATTTAGATGAATTATGAATTCGAAGAATTGGAACTGTTCTGAATATAGCGTTAGTGTTGAGAGACTAGGAGAAATATTTTAATCTACTACGCGAATATATAAAAGTATACTACTACTACTACTAATAATATCTATAAAAGTAATGATGGGAATATGTATAGAATTAATAAAACTGCTTCTGTGATGAAATGATTACGATAATGATGATGACGATGATTGCGAATTACATTTACAGTGATATACATTTAAAGTAAAAATGAAGATTTTAAAACAAAAATGATGGCATAAAATCCTTTGAGGCTTTGGACATGAAAACGGCTCTTGAAATCCAGGAGTGGAGATGAGATCTGCTTTTTGTGAACAAAGGAAGAATAATCTGTCAAATAAAATTGCTTGACGGAAGCAGGCTTCGCGGAATATTAATGTGAACACTGTCTCTATAATCGATGGCGCATTGGCGACAATGCAAAAACTCGACGCAAAGTGATTTGAATTATTCGTAATCCGAGAAAGAGTGGTGCATGGCGTAGTTGAAGTCAGCAGGAACGTTGAGGAGAATTTCAGTAATTATAGGAGATTGATAACGCACTTAATCCACTGCGGTTAATGTAAGAAACAAATCAGCGTGACCATATGTAAGTCAAAGTATGAAACAAAATAAGACGTAATAAATAAAACTGCGATGAAAGGACAGCATCAATGAGTATGTGAAACAGAATCTGTGATAAACAGTTGCATGTTTCATTTTTTCATTTTGTCGTTAACGTTTCGTTCCATAAGAACGGAGATTCGGGCCGAAAATTCCAATTGATCATTATAAAAAGTATTACTATGGGCTGAAGCCCTGAGAAACGACGAATTTGTTAATATAAAAAAACTGAGTTCTGAAGTTCTTCAAATAAATTCCGTGGAACTTCCATTGAGTTCTTTAAATAACAAACTCCGTGTAACTTCAATTGAGTCGAACTCTTCAAATCGTAGACTATTCGGTACTTCAAAACTTCTCACTTTAAACATGATTCCTTGACATTTTGAAGAAATAAAATTGATTTCCTTTAAGAGATATTTTAAACTGAATTAAAACAATTTCTTTTTAAATTCACAAGGTTTTTGTGTTACTTTAAACTCAATATAAATCTAAAAAAATGCCTTTAAAGTCACTAATTTTATCGAATTTTTAACTTTCACCTCCTTATCCGAACACAAATATCAATGCTGCATGTTCAAGCACCAGATGAAGGACAGATTTTCAATCCCGGAGTCATCCTGATTCCAAAAAGGTATAATATGTCAAGTGTTGCCCGAGTTAGGGGGGTTTCAGACACACGGACGGACAGACAGAAGTTGCCGTTTGTTTACATAGATTATTTAGCTACACTTTTTACATTATTCGGACTATTGTCCTCATCTTTGTTGTCATATTTATCGCAAACGTTGGAATGTCGAACCTGAAGAAGAGACAATGTTCACATTAATATTCCGCGAAGCCTGCTTCCGTCAAGCAATTTTATTTGACAGATTATCTTCAGGTCGTTGGAATGTCGAACCTGAAGAAGGCCCGAGCGTACAACGGCCGAAACTTTGTGATAAATATGGCAACAAAGTTTTGATTAATAGAAATAAATTGTGATATTGTGGCTGTTTCGATAATTCTTTGCTATGATTTATAATGAATAAATTTAATCATTTCGGAATTTTTAGAATCAAAAGGATAGTTTGTATTTGGCATATGGGAGAATAAAGAATTCTATTCTGATTTTATAGAGTTTTTATACATTATAATACGTTTTTCAACTTCTTTGCGTTTCATCATTATAAGAAGAATGACTATGGGCTGAAGCCCTGAGAAACGACGAATTTGTTAATATAAAATGTAAATTTTATATAGGGAGGTAAAATAAAAGAAAGAAAAATAAAGTTTGTATCTAATGTAACTTGTGAATGCTTATAATTAAATATAAACTGTATGATGTATATTATTTATTGATTTGATTTCTATTTTACGGTTTATCAACCCATTGCAGGTTATTTAAAGCCAGCAAATATTTTTGATTAGAAGAATCTTTTTCAAAATAATGATTTATTGATACAAGTCCTACTAATTGGCCCATAACTGGTGTGGGTTGTAGAAGAGGTGGATGTGAGGGTTGGCTAATCGGCCCTGAATTGGACATCGAACAATCGAACCCCAGTTCCAGTTGGATTTGCTATATTCACTTACGTGCAAATATCCCCGGGAAAGGTATGTATCCACGTCTTCTCACCACCCCTGTTATAGGTTAAATAGTAAGACTTGTATAAGTAAATCATTATTATACCGAAAATATTCTTACAAGCTAAAAATATTTTCACTCTTTAAATAACTCGAAAAAGGTTGATAAGCCGTAAAAAACAACATATCAATCTATCTATCTATCCTAACTCGAAAAACAGTCGGCGTCCAATTCTCTTATTCACACAGTAGGATTACATCGTTTAACAATGAACGCTGTCTTACTAAATGCCCAAAGACACTTATCTGTCAGCTTCGAACTAATATCCAGATGTCCACCTGCTTGCTAGATATCAATTGGTTGAAGAAAGCACTGAATTCTAGCTACCCTTTCAAAAGTCATAGATTAGTTTTGTCGGCAATAAAACACATTTTAGCCCTATATCTATTCAGCGATAATTATTATAAATAAGAAATATTATATTCTGATATATATATATATATATATATATATATATATATATATTTTCGTTACGTTTAGTCTTTCTTTCTCTGTCTTCAGATCAGAAGGAAGTTGTCGAAGAACTGTCTGCTAAAAGAATGTTTTAGATTCTTAAGACTTCTCTTTGAGAGCAGCTGGCAGACGGCCTTATTCTTTATGAATGTATGTTAAATAGAGACAGATTACTGTTTGCGAAACCCATACGGATAGGATCTATAATCAGTATTTTCGTAGGATGCTTCGGTGAAAATATCGACAGCTAATCGGCTTTCATTCTAAAAAAGCAAATGTTCGATTTTAGATAAAGGAATTTGACGAAAGACACGACAAATGGAAAAATTGATACAGGCCAGTCTTTTTAACGACATCCTCGTCCGTAAGCGTAAGCTGATGATGGAGAAAAGCAAATATTATAAACAGTACTGTCGGGTCGGCTTTATGAACGAAACAATACCGATTTTTTTAATATCTTGCGCTTGCATCAGCACAGCGTCAAATCGAACTCAGTTGCGTTCGCGGGCATATCGAAATGTGTTATGTCATGAGCAACCACAATTTTGCAACCGGGGACGAAACGTATGTTTTAGACTGTTATATTCCGTGCTAATAGGAATATATACTTGAAAAACACGGTGCAAAAAATGAGTAGAAGTTTATTGTAAAAACCAATACAATATAAATAAAGGTAACAGTTATGCACAAGGTCGTCGCTAGTCAATCCAGTAGTGAGTGCTACTATTGGAAGGTTGGTAGTTCTCGCGTAAGTTGTACTCAACAGATCCCACTTTATATTATTATCAATATTTATCAACCCACACACGGGGTAGGATGTGGCGCAAGGCCGAATTTAATGTGGAGCGATCCAAGCTCGGACAAAAATTCCCCGTAACACTGCCTATCCGAAGGCAGAGAGTTCGACAACAGCTAAGATCTGAGTAACAGATCCCAGCTAGACAATATTTACTAGTCTCCCAGGAGGGTAGATGTGGTACAAGTGCAATCGCATGTCGCACAAGGCCGAATTTAACGTAGGGTATCCGAGCCCGTAAGCTCGAGCAAAAATTCCCCGTAGACACTGCATAATCGGGATCGGGTTGGTCAACCTCCCCGAACGAGACTCTGTCCTTCGGCTGAGCCTCGTCCGGGTTTCTCTCTGCTCAGAGACAGAGAGTTCGACTGTCTAGCCGAAAAGATTTCGGGTAGACTATATTTATCCTACCCCCACGAGGGTTTCATGTGGCACAAGGCCGGGTTTAACGTGGGTTCTCTGAGCCCGTAGGCTCGGTCAAAATATGCCCGTAAAAACCGCATAACGGGATCGGGTTGGTCAACCTCCCCGAACGAGACTCTTCCCCTCGGCTGAGCCTCGGCCGAGTTCCTCTCTGCTCAGAGGCTGAGAGTTCAGCCGTCTAGCCGAAAAGATGTAATAGTAGCCGAAAAGTGGTAATAGTATCTTCATTGAGCTAATGTCTTACCATTTTAATTTCAGATAACACCAGTTGCCATCATGGCTTGGGGCGGTGCATACCGCGAATTTGTTGTTGAAACGTTTTTTAGAAAGATTATGCTGTACAAGATTAAATTGAGTACGCTAATTCCGAATCTGTACTAAGAATTATGCCATTACGTCAGACTTTAACGTTATTCACATTGGATATACGTAATTTTATATCAGTTACACTAAAAAGTCAAACGTATTTTGCCTGCTAACCAGAAAGATTGTGCTCTACAAGACAAGATTCGAAATCTGTACCGAGAACTGTCACAAAACATCATATTTTTTTTTTAGATTTGTCCCCGATATATCTATTCTCAAGGTAAATATTACATTGGGCACACTAAGGTGGTACAGAAGATATTCTTTAATTGCATTTACACAAGGGTTTACTGGCAGTGGAAGAATTAGAAAGTAGAAACATTATTAAGGAGCAAGTGCAATAGAAAAATAATCTGGAAAGTAGAAAATAACGAGTGATATTGCAGTTAAACTTTTGAAGATTCAAGGTAACTAGAAAGCATGTAGTTGGAAGTAAATTCCACAAGAAACTTGTGCGAGAAAAGAAACTGTTCGCATAGAACTTACGGTTGCATTTAGCCAAATTCAATTGTAAATTGATGAAACCTTGTTGCCAATCTAGTAGAACAATGACATTCATAAATTCTATGGACCATAGCTAAAAGCCCACCCGAACAATTACCTTGAAATTATTTATAGAAAAGGCACAAGGAGATAACCTTACGGCGATGGAAAAGTTACTGAAGCCGAGACGCCAGGTCAGGAGAATAATATTGATGATTCTTCTTTGGATTTTTTTTCAAGAATCTCCAAATATATAGCAGGAGCGCCGGATTATATGTGGTACAAATATTCTAAGCATGGACTAATGGTAGACATATAGATATATAAGATAAACAACTTTCTTAGCAGCTGAATTAGCAATGGATTCGATATAGTCTTTCCACTTCATATCAACAGAGAATATAAGCCCAAGAAGGCTTAACAAATTCTGGGGTCATGCTGATGGAAGACAAAAAAGAGGTCCCTTAGATAATTAATAGAGAGCAATTTTGTTTCTAAGGCGTTAAAATTAACAAGCCATTCTCCCCCACCATCACAGTTAACAAAAGACTAAAGGTCATTTTTGACGTCAGCTTCCAATTCGATCTTATCGAACTGAGCAGTCTTACTATCGTGACAGGTGTAAATGGCTGTGTCATCATCACATATACCAAGGTATTGTTTACGTGTGTCATCATGGCGCTTTCGGTTGTGCCTATATTAGAAGACCCCAAACCCTAATATATGTGTCCAATCAGTTTCCACCTGACTAGTAATAATTAGGCCTCATTCAATGTCCAGAATGAAGAATCTTTTGCATGACACCACTGCAGTTAATGCCAATTTGATCAATTAAAATTTGGCAATTAATCACATTCAACATTCTTACATAAAAAATGAAAATGGAAAGCATAAATAAACATAAGCAGAAAAATAATTTGGTATACACCCCCATACAACTAAATGGTAAAGAACAAATTATGAAAAAAATACTTGCATTAATCGTTAAAAATTTTCATAAAGATAGTAAACTCAGTACTATTTTCAATAAAAATACCCTAAAATTAAGTTATACCTTTACTGAAAACTTAGAAAAAATTAAGAAACATAATGCTAATATCTTGAATAAACACTTAGAAAAACCAAAGAAATTTAGACAGTATAATAATAAAAAGAGATGAAGATAAACAAAAATTATGTAACTGCAGAAATCCTCATAACTGTCCTCTTCATAATAAATGTAGCACTGAATTATTAGCATAACAATGCAATATATCATCTACTGAGGATCCAGACAACGTAAATGTCTACACTGGATGCACAAGACATGAGTTAAAAAAAAAACAAAAAACAATTCAACCAACATCAAAGTTCTTTTAGGATAAATAAATAACGAAATCAGACATCCCTATCGAAATATTTCTCGCACTTAAAAAAAAAACCCCAATAAACTACCTACTGTAAAATGGAAATTAATAAGAGAAGCTGGAGTATATAGGTCATTATATGACCTATGTTCTTTGTGCATACACGAGAAACTAGGTTTATAATAAATACAAATTTACTTATCAAAGAAATGAAATAGCTATTCTTTGCCGACATTGTCAAAAATTTTCGTTAAATAATGTTTAAAAAAAAGCTGATAAATAAATATACATATTTATATTTGATATTTTAATAATACTTTTTAAATAATTTAAGTAATTCTATTACATTTATATGTTTTAAAAGAAGTATAATCTATTAGTAATTAAAATTAAGAATAATATTTTAAAATTGTAGTTCAATATATACAAACAACGCTTTTAAAACAAAATCGTTATGTTTATAAGTACAAATTTAACGGTAGAAAAGCGTACCGAAAAACCTTTTGTCATTGATAAGGACCAGACGACACGCGTTGAACGGATGTCATCATTCGTTGGAAAATGCACCCCCAACCTACCTTGACTTAGCCTCTTTTCGAATGTAACTCATATTTTGATACAATATTTGTCAGTGAAAAAGAATAGCCTACCGCCCCTTAGATTGGATTTCCCCGTATTCTTAGAAACTAATGTTATGAACGTATGTGCTTATAAAACTCAGTAAATTTCAAAATGAAACAGGACTAGAGACTTAATTCTATAATTGAATTTGAAGTTGTTAGAGTCTGTTTATATTTCTGAGATGAGGTATTATGTACAGTATTTACATTATGCGGACCATTGTCCTCATCTTTGTCGCCATATTTGTCACAACGTTTCGGCCGTTGTACGCTCCGGCCTTCTTCAGGTGGTTGGAATTTCGAACTGAACCCTTTATTTCGATCCCTGGGGTAGACTGTTCTAGTTCCATGTGCCATGTTTGATGGATGTCAGTTATCAGTTATCTCCTGCTAATTTTCCCTCTGAAAGTTCTCCACTGCATTAACCGGGTATTGAACTCACACTCTTTGGGTTTTTCACTGGATCTAACCAACGCCTTTATCCACTGTGCCATGTGTCCTTGTGGCTGAAGAAGGCCGGAACGTACAACGGCCGAAACGTTGTGACAAATATGGCGACAAAGATGAGGACAATGGTTCGCATAATGTAAATATTGAAGTTGTTAGTTTCTGTTTTTGAAACATGGTAATTCCTTTGTAGCGATGGAACCATATTTTTAAATTAGTACATATATATATATATATATATATATATATATATATATATATATATATATATATTAAGGAGGTACGGTAGAGTAATGGATAGCGGCTTGGATTGACGAATCGGAGTGCCGAGTTCAAATTGCATTCACTTACGTGTTAATAGCTTTGGGAAAGGCATGAATCCTCTTCTTTCTCTCCGGGTATGGGTAAATAGCAGACAGGCTGGGTTCTATTGGATGTTAACTGGTCTAGGAGAAGGAAAACTCTGAATTCAAAACCTGCGGTGGATCATTTGGAGACCTTGTAGCACGTAGTGCACCAGGTCTCTAAATTCGGCCTTTCAAAAAGTGTGGATGGTTCTGCACAAAACCTTCACCACTATAATCAAATCACATTCCGTCATTCGTTGGAAAAGGCACATCGCTGGTGTCGGTCCAATGACTATCATATCTCGAATTCGACGGGAGTGTCGAATATATATACGGTCTGGAAAGGAATTTGGGATTGCTTGACAACAAACAGGATGACATACTAAGAAATGCCAGGAAATAAAATTCAGGTTGCTTAACAGCAAGCATAATGGTCTCCTAAGAAAGAGAGTAGGAATCGGTCAAATCCACTTACATGACATACGTCACTAAGTGGAATTTTGGTATTGTAACTTTAGTTTTCCGATGACTTCCAACGTCATCAGTTTGTGAAAAAATGTCTTTCATCATGTGATCGTGATGGATGAGGAATACACTCAGAAACCTATTTCATTACTTGTTGTGTAACGAATAAAGAAATTTTATCCTGGAGATCTTGGATCTATTTGACTATTTAATGGATAAAAGATATATTGGATATAGGTATATTGTACCCAGATAAATAAAAAAAAAAAAAATCTCGGATGCAATCTAATTAACCAAGGGGAAACGGAACACAGCTTTATTACGGAATCTTATATTTTATATTGCGGAAGAAAAAACAACTAATTTTTGTGAACATTCTACAGCAACTTTGTCTGTCATTACGAATATTTGAACTCCAAATTCCTGAAACAGAAAGGTTTGAACTGACATCGATTATCAGTTA
The DNA here is from genome assembly GCA_963932145.1 of Acanthosepion lycidas. Taxonomy (NCBI): domain Eukaryota; kingdom Metazoa; phylum Mollusca; class Cephalopoda; order Sepiida; family Sepiidae; genus Acanthosepion; species Acanthosepion lycidas. The sequence goes on along the minus strand of OZ010577.1, from coordinate 55,295,515 downwards.
AGTATTCTTTTATTATTTGTACGCCTGTCACTCCATACTTTTCCCATATTTTGTATTTTGTTATATAAAATTTATTTTCAAATTTTAATCTTGTGTTTGTTGTTCGTTCGTACGTGTTCGTGTGTCCCTATGTAACCGAACCCCACCTTATTTTTTAACCTGGGATTCATATCTGTTGAAACTTGACTAATGCATGGAATAATAATGCAACACAAAAATGTACTTAGAACAAAATGTATTGAAACAAGAAAGTGTACACAATATTTACATATAGTCTTTTGTATATTCCTGGGAAGACCGTTCCTGGAATGTGTGTTGACTGAGTCGCAGTCGGGCAGAGTCTCTGGTTGAATCTCTTCGATTCCTCCCCTCTCTTCCCGGTACCAACCATATTTATATGGTCGGTACTCCACTATGCAAATTAAGTGGATCCTACCCCAACAATATCTTTATACGTTATTAATTCGTAACATATATATATATATATATATATATATATATATATATATATATATATACAAATGAGCAATGTGAATGTCTTGCCAAAGGTCATCCTGTCATTTAGTCTTCAGGAGAAGAGAATACAGAGAACTAGTGTACATAGCATGCCAGGAGGTCCCCAAATAGAACCTCGCCAATATTTAATTCAGAGTTGTGCTTTACCTAGACTGGTTGCCAACCAAAGATAAAGAGCATAGTCTTGCTTACGATTTAACTCATAGCAGGGAGAGGGAAAGAGAAGAATTCATACCTTTCTGATAGGTATTAGTGTGTAACTGATTCTAATGAACTCAATTGCAATTCGAACTCTGATATCCGAGTTCTCATTACGAGTCATAATTCATAACACTCGAACATTCAAACGTAGATGACGATGGCATATCTCTGAATAAATTATTTCTGATATCAGGAAAATTATTTGCGATATTTGTTTTTGCGTTTGTAGGAATCTGCAGTAATCATCCATAATTTTCTGCTGACCAATATTATTCCAAGATTTACAAAATGGCATAATAATTTCGGTAAATTTGCTTTTTCCGTGTAAATGTACATACCGAACTTGAAATAACAATTAAATTTTGATAAAACCTACCGTTTTGGAGTTATTGATAATAAAAATTCGGACTCCTTCGCGTTCAGCCTTCGGCCATTAATGGCCTTGTTTAACTACATTCACAGCGGAACATTTTGCGCGTGGAAGCTTAATTAACAGCCTTTTTACTGCTCTTAACTGTTTTTACTCGTCTAAATTACTGCGCACTTAAGTTATGTCGGAAAGCGATGACAAGTGTTGTTTTTTTTTCAACTGTTGTTTTTATAGTAAATTTTTCTTTTTAAATTAAAACAAAACAAACTAAATATTAAAATAAAGCTTTTCTTTTCAATTAAAAATAAAGCAAATAATAATTAATGCGCAAAGTTTGCACGAATTTTAAAAAGAGCCTGATTATTTACAAAATAAAAAGAAATACTTCTTCCTAGCATATTTTATTTTGTAAATAAAAAATCATGCTCTTTACAAAGTTTGGACATTAATTATTATTTCGTTTATAGCATTTTTTGTAATTTTATTTTGTAAATATTCATGTTCTTTACAAAGTTTGCTTGTTAATTATTATTAGTTTTATTTTAATTTTAAATAAAAGCTTTACAAAAATTGCTTTCCTACACAGAAAAAGGGGTTTACTATAAAAAAAAGCACTTGTCATCGCTTTCCGACACAGCAGTAATTTAGGCGAGTAAGATCAATTAAGAGCATTAAAAAAGCCGTTAATTAAGCTTCTGTGCGTAAAATGTTCAACAGTGTATGTAGTTAAATAAAGGTCATTAATGGTCATCGGCTGAACGCGACTGAATCCGAACTTTTATTGTCGATAACTCCGATAACTTCTTCTTCTTCTTCTAAACCGTGCACTGAAACTCAAATTTACGTTCAATCTGTTCAGTGGACATCAAATTTTGCAGTCCCTCTTTTCTCATTATATGTCCTAAAAATTTCAAGTTTCCCTTCTTGATGTTACGTATAAGTGTCCTTTTTGTTGCCATTGTTTTCAGAACTTAATTGATTGTCTTTGGTATCTTCAGCAACTATCTCTGAACTACATTTCTATTGCTTCAAGTCTCTTCTTTCTCTGACGAGATTCACTGTCATATTGGAGGGGACTGATATTGCATAACAATTCACTATTCGTTCCTTTGTTTCTAACAATATTTTCTGTTTCTTAAGACTTTTCTCGGCTTTTGGACTGCAATGCTCGGAATGCAAATTCGGATTTTCGTGTTGCACTTTCCGTCGTCTCTTAATACGCTTCACAGATATTTAAATTGTTGCACTTTGTTTGATTTCGATATCTCCAATTCCTAATTTGCATTTACTAATTTATCTACTCGGGATTGAAAAGGCAAACGGGTCTATATTTTTGACAGACTAGTAAAAAGCAATATTTCTTTGCAAAACATTTCTCGCCTTCTTCATTGCTGTTCTTTGATTGGCTATAAAGTTAATTAATTTTTGACTTTCTGTGCTACTTTCGTCTCAGCGCTCAAGGGCGATACACTTTTCGACTGTTAAAATGAATAAAAAAATCTAGTAAAAAATTTATAATGAAAAATACTTAATTTAATAATTCAGATAACTGAAAGCTAAAAATTCGATTCTAAAAATGAGTTAGAAGAAGAAACTTAAACGAAAAAAAATGATTATTCCAGGAAAGCCTATAATATTTCAACTTAAAAGGAATCTTTTCATGAAAAAAGATATGGCAAAATTCAAAGACATTTTTTGTTTTAACAAATAGCTGGAATCTGGTCGAACTGTTTCCGTGAATCGTTTCTACTAGCCAAATTTGAACGATGTATTGCAAAAGAAAATTCTCTTTTTTATTAAAGGCAATTTTATATAGAAAATACGTTTTACATGAATTTGGTAGACAATGAAAGGTACTTACAACTTTTAATCGACTTTTGGTTTCGAAATAAACGCTTTACATTAGATGGCAATCCATTGGTTGGTCGATTTTGTTTCGCGGCATATCAACCTCTATGGATTATTTAATACCAAAATCTAAATATTAAAATTATTTAGATTTATAATGAAAAATACCTAATTTAATAATTCAGATAACTGAAAGCTAAAAATTCGATTCTAAAAATAAGTTAGATGAAGAAACTTAAACGAAAAAAATGATATTCCAGGAAGATTATATTAGGTTGGTGCAAAAATAACGTCGTAATAATGTCAATTTTTGACGTTAAAAAATACGTCACAAAACGACATTATTACGTCATTATTTTTGCACCAACTTAATATTTGAACTTAAAAGGAATCTTTCCAGGAAAAAAAAATGATAGCTCCAAGTAAATATATTTTGAATGCAATTATATACCGGCAACTACAGATAAAATGCATTGTTGGTAATTCTACTATAAAATGTATTTTGACTATTTTACTTTAAAAATGAGTTGTTGGTCATTTTGATAGAAAATGTATTGTTGGTAATTTTACTATAAATATGTAGTGTTTGTAATTTTTTAACATAAAAATATATTGCTTGTATTTTTTACTATAATAATGTCTTTTTTATACTTTCATAGTGTTTTATTTTTGTTTGGGGGAGGTTCACTCTTTTTACATAGCTGGGACCGTAACAGGTACTACCACCCCAGTTCAGTGTGGAAGATGGAAATCCGTGAATGATTCTGACTGATGAAATGTTATAATGTAACGAGATCCAACTATGGAGGCTTACGGCAACATCACGTTGAAACACCGGAGAAACTGACAGTCACATTTCAGTGTTGATTCATATTTTCCCAATCTATCTATCTATCTATCTACTAAAATATAAGTACGTAATATATAATGAAGAGATGAAGATTTGAACTCTGTGTTCAATGCTTTCCTTACAGATGAAGGAAGGCATGAAACCGATATGAACGGATGCTGAAGAGAATGTGAGAAACAGAAAATGTCAACAAAAATGACGCTAATGCTTAAGCGTAAAAACCGGTTGAAATGTTTGTGATGAAAGGATGCCTAGAGAATTTAAAGCTCATAAGATATATTAGGTTGGTGCAAAAATAATGTCGTTTTCTCACATATGTTACTATGTGAGAAAACGACATTATTTTTGCACCAACCTAATATATTGACGTCAGGAGAAGCAGAGGGAATTGGTGAGCGACCCTCCCTGATGAGATTGTGCGAACTGATGTCAGATTAGGGAACAAAATGGAAGTAGATAAAGATAAGGAATTTTAAATTTCCTTACTTAAAATAAATGCATCTCCAAGTATGATTTTAGATAGTTAATTTTGTCTTTTTGCAGATAATACGTTCTTGTATTTGTAAAAAAAAAAGTTCACAAGTATTTGTAGGTAGTGTAATGGTTAGCGGAATGAGAAATTGGCGGCCCGAGTTCAAATTCTGATCAACTCCATCATTTTTCCCTCAGCTAGGTTGTTAAATAACTGTATAGACAAGGCTCTCTAGACATAGTTGGTAACAATTCTGGGAAAAGGACACTTTGAAAAATAAAATGTTCAGCCCTGCGAAAAGCATTCAATGCAGCCAGCTAAATTATTGTGTAGTTCACAAAAACAATATGTTTCTGACTGCGGTCGATGTGAAAGAATAGAATCGTAAAATAAATCTTATAAATCGAGAGTCTAGAAATAGCTACGTGTAACGAGATTAGAATTATAAAACTCTCTTGTAATCTTATTTGAACGTGGTTGATTCCACTCATTCCTGTAAATTCAAAAGTTTATATTGATTGAAAGGTGAAAGAGCGAAGACAGAAGGAATTAATTTACAAATGAAAGTACGGTATTATCCCATACTCTACAAGGTGTTTCCAGAAAAAAAATGGAATTATTACTTTAAAGATTTTGTCAGTGCTGACGGGACGAATATTAAAGAAATGGTATCCATGGTGGCATATAAATAGATTAAAGAGTCGGTGCGGGAAGAGCCAGTTTTCTAATTCAAAGAGGCAACAGCACGACCATATTTAAGAATGGGAGCAGCATAGCAGCCCATGCAAAATTTTTTAATGCTACAAGAAGATTATGAAGCGGCGAAGGATAAAGAGATGTCCATATAGCACTCTCAATTATGGTCTTACAAACCAACAATAGAACATGTCCCTACAGAAAGAAACGAATGACGACATGGTTACTGATGATTAACAAGACCAATGAGATTCTGAAACGTTGGCTATAGACAAGAGCCAGATCGAGATCGCCAAGAGAAACACATCAAGATCTGAGGAGATGGAGAGAGAAGGAAAGTAAAGAAACTCGAAACTGAAACATTGTTTAGAAGAAGCAGAGGACCTACATGGAATAAAAAACCTCTGCGTTTCCAGGAGATGTAGCGGTATATTTATATGAGATATATAACTCGATTTACATAGCCGAAGAAAGAGAACATAAAAGATCTACATGAAGTGGCAACAAGACTAATTGATTCATTTTCTACGGCTTATCCATCCTTTTGGTAGGTTATTTAAAGCTAGAAAATATTTTTAGATTTTTAGAATTTTGGTGGGTGGCCGGGGGCGGTGATAATAATGGTTTAGTGATACAAGTCTTATTAATTAACCCGTAGCTGGGAAGAGAAGAGGTGGGTTAATACCTTTCCCAAGGATATTTGCCCGTAAGTGAATATAACGAACCCAACTGGAATTGGAACTCGTCTCTCCGATTAACAATTCAGAGCCATTATTCTTTAAACTACCCGCAGGTCCAAGATTACAGCACCTAGTATTACCCAGCGGTCACCCATCTATGTACCGACAAGGCTCAATGTTGCTTAACTTCGGTGATCGTACGGGAACTGGCGTTACAGCGTTATAAGGCCGTAAGCCCAGCAGTAGATGTACTAAGCAACTTATACTTTAACACGTAGCCACGATAATATTAATTTTTCTTATTTAGTACAAACCTTCATATTAAAAAAAAATTACAATGTAATTATGAGCTTATATCAACAAATCAATAGTGTACATTGTCTACAAGATTACATAGCAGAAGTATCAGACTAAATTTACTAATTCATACACTAATTTACTAATTTATATACTCGAAAGGCAGATGTATCTCAGCTTTTGAATGACTGAAGGATTAGTAAAAAGTTATATTTCTTGGCAAAATATTTATCGTTTTCTGCCTTACTGTTCCGTGATTGGTTATAAAATCAATTAACTATTGATTGGTTATAAAATCAATTAACTGTTGATTGGTTATAAAATCAATTAACTATTCTTTCTGTGTACTTTTCGACGGTTAAAATTAATAATGAAATTATGTACTTATATTAGCAAATTATTAGTGTAGATTGCATTTATAATTTTGCGATTAGATAATGTCGAGTACGTATCTTGGAAAGACGTTATATTTACAGATAAAGGAGAATATATAAATTTCTATATACGAGAACAATGTTAGGCAATGGAATGGCAATTATATGTAAGGCGTTTCGTTCTCTAGAATGGCTTCACCGGTCTAGAGTAATGTTTTTATTGATTAAATTATACTGCTGCTGATGAAAGACTCTTCGTTAAGATGAATCGAGTTCTCCGGTCACTGGCGTAATTGTCTAAAAATAAATACGACTAAATCTTTGACTGATACCAAATCAGTCGGTTTTCGATTCCGGCTTGAGGCAATTGGATGTCTAGTCAGTCTGCATATATATATATATATATATATATATATATATATATATATATATATATATATATATATAAGCGAGATATATAGACGGAAAAATTTCTTATAAAATTTATGACCTGAAGGGAAACGCTGATTTCTTTCGGTTTACAAATGCTTTCATTTTTATAGTTGTTGTTCTAAAATCTACTGATGTTATACGAATATATTGACAATTCTAACCGAGAATTTATAGCATATCAAACAGTTTAATGTACGAAGTTTGGCTGAAATGTTCATAGGCTGACTATAAAGGAGCGATGACAGAGCTGCGAAATCTTTAATTTTAGTTCATTTTATTAATAACTAGATTGTTTATTTCCAGGTAAACTGACATTTGACTGTTCAAAGAAGACTTTAAAAGTACCTAATAGCGATTTCTCTTGAAGATGGACAAAATTTGGCATCGTGAGAACCAGCAGAAAGAGGATCTATATTCATGCTATCATACTTGCTAAATTATAGGATGGCGTTCCATCTTCATCAACTGTGCAAAAGTGGGCAGCTGAATTTATGAGGGAAAACGGAGAGTTTTGAAGACCGAATATAAAACAAATAGCTAATGCTATTAGAATATTCCGTGAGAAAGTTGAAAATAATCTTGCGCAATGAACGTGGCATAACGAAAGTTTCTGCTGAGTCAAAAACTCACCAGCCTGACCACATCACGAGTAAATCTGACATTGTTTGAGAAAGATCCAGTTGGTTTCTTTGAAGGTTTCTTAACCCTGGATGAGTGTTGGGTTCATCAACTTGAGTCAGAGACAAAGAGACAATCCACGCAGTGGAAACATCCCTCCTCACGTGTTCCAGATAAAGGCATGGTCATTTTATTTGCAGGGAAGGTGATGGCCTCAGTTTTCTTTGGGATGCAAAAGGCATTATGTTTATTAACTATATTCAAAAGGGTCACACCATCAATGGGACGTACTATGTCAACTTGCTGGGGCAATTACAATAGGTTATCAAAATCAAACGCCCAGGAAAATTGACGGAAGTGGTTTTATTTCATGGGGACAATGCTCCAGCACACAAATCCTTGGTTTCAATAGTTGTCGTGTGTGATTGTCACTTTAAACAGGTTGATCACCTTCTTTATTCTCCTGATTTGATTCACATCTGTTCCCTGACATGAAGAAAAGACTTGATTCGGAATCATAATCGCAGTGACGTCATATCTGCTGTTGGTGAATTTTTTGACCAACAGCATGAATAGTTTAACCTGGAAAGAAACAATGCAGTTATCAATAAGTCAAGTTGAAACTGATTCACACAAGATTTCACAGCTCTAGCATAACTCTTTCATAGTCAGCCTATGAACGTTTCAGCCCACGCTCGCATACTAAAACACTGTCTAGAAAACACTCAGCATATATCCTAGAGAATTGTAATGGACCAAAATGTCTTTTGCGATTTTGTTGACTATGAACCTCTATCTGAGCATATAGCGGTTTATTTCTCTATTGTTGTACAGTACATGCCGTTCTTCAGTCTGATGTATACAATTGCTTGCCAAAATAAACCTACAGAATCATCCTGGGCATCACCTATGTAGACAGCAGAAAGAGGACCTATATTCATGCTAACATACTTGCTACATTTTATAGGATGACGTTCCATCTTTATCAACAGTGCAAAAGTGGGCAGCTGAATTTATGAGGGGAAAGGGAGAGTCTTGAAGACTGAATAAAAAACAAATAGCTAATGTTATTAGAATATTCCGTGATAAAGTTGAAAATAATCTGCACAATGAACGTGGCATGACTAAAGTTTTTGCTGGGTCAAAAGTGCACCAGCCTGATCACATCACGAGTAAAGTTGATGGCCTCAGTTTTTTTTTATGCAAAAGGCATTATGTTTATTAACTATATTCAAAAGGGTCAAACCATCAGTAAGAAGTACTATGTCAACTTGCTGGGATATGGCCAGAATTACTTTGAGGAGTCTTCCAACCATATTCACCACTAGATTTGCCCGATATGTGCCCAGTCAGGCATATCGGATTTTGTGAACATTCACACGAAATATGCTGCTTTTTACAAATGATCAGGGAGCTGTGGAATATGGACATAGTATAATTCGGTATCTTTCCTGGGGTCGCCAGAACAACTTGTGCAGACTTCAGGGGAAACGATATACTAATAAACTTGTGAATACTGCAGCTACAATTTAATGCAACACAATATATGCGGTTAACTTGGCACATTTCACTATTCAGCCGTTGCGTAATAATTTCTCAATATCAAGACGGAATTCAAAATAATAATCTAACGATTCCTACAAAAAAAAAAAAAAAAAAGAACCGAAGAAAAAAAAAATGAAGGCGTAGAAATTCCGAAACCAATTTCATTTGCATTTGAATTGCAAATAAAACCCGTCAAATAAATCACCTTTGCTTGTCTTGCGAATTATTTTATTCTCGTCTCTTGATGTTTCCAAGTGAAGCAACCGCGAAATTGTGTCAATAAATAAATTCCAATTGGCCATTAGAACGAATATAGCAAGTCGTAGGTGACAGAAACCTTTGAAAAATGTCTTTTGTTAAGCGTACTGGCCTCATGTTTAAACATTGTTTTGATTCTCATTGTTTTTTTAGGACATCAGAAAACAACGTAGGACTCGTAATCGGATTCCTTTGTTCTTATTAAAATAAAAACTAAAAAAAAAGGTAATCTATTTTTAAATAGAGAAAAATGTAAATGACTAATTGTAATCTTTTAAATGTTAGCGCTGTGAAAACAACACATTCAAGTAAAAACTTACTGTACAACTCAATCATAATGTAAATGATTGAGAAATTTGATTTGCCTCCCTGCTATTTGATCCCAAGTTAATAAGAACCACGAAGAGGTGCCTGTAACAAAAAAAACACTTGGATCTTTTCTGTTAATTCCCTCGAAATATTTTAAAATTATTATCGAAAATATTAATTTACCAAGAAATTATAAATTTTAAAATCAAGTTTGTTTCTTTATTAATTATTGGGTCTCTTTTGAAATTATAAAATTTAAAATCAAAATTTGTTTAGCTTGGTTCGCAACTGCTCTAACCCTCAGAATGAAAAATTATCAAAAATCAGGGAGTTATTCATATTTCGCAAGGGCAAATGATATGCGAGGGTGTTACAAGGGATTTGTTACAATTAGAAAATCAATCTGTTTTGGCTTGTTTATAGGGGGGAACGCGAACCTAGACCCCACACTTAGAAATAGCGCACTCGAGTCACCCACATTTGGGGAGATCGCAAAGGTAAATCCAACTGGTGTGCAATCGAAGTGCCTCGCTCTGAGTGAATTTACTGTGAATTTTAGTAAATATAAATTCTTTTTGTTTTGGGGTGAATTAATATTTTGGAAACAGAAAAGATTCAGATATTTCTTTTTAAATGATTGCTGAAGTTTAGATGAAATGTTTGTTCATATGGGAGGTAATTTTCAAAAATAAAGTTTACCGGATTTATTTGCATTTTAAAATATTATTAGGAATAAAGTCTCTAATCTTATAGGGTAAGTTGAACAATTTCGTCAAAAATGAGATAAGCCTCTACCGACCAGTGTTGTCTATACCATGAACTTGGCATGTGACAGGAAGTTCTAAAGAGGCAGTTGATCCCACTCACAAAGATGGGATGTATAATAAGTGTTATATATCGTACCTATGCACACTAATATGTATGTCCCAATCATCATAAATACGTTGGAAACTATTGTAAGTGGGGTAATATACTGTCTAAATAATTCACCATAAGCAGTGGTTTACCTACTTCAAGCCGCTGGCGAGTATTGTATTTTGTTGATGTTATAAAGAACACTATTTCATTTCCTATCTCTGTTTTGGTTATTCCTCATTCAGTAGCCCTTTCTAGATTACAATATATATATATATATATATATATATATATATATATATATAGAGAGAGAGAGAGAGAGAGAGAGAGAGAGAGATAGATAGATAGATAGATATATGCAGACAGATTTAAGATAGATATATTCAGACAGATTTAAGATAGATATATGCAGACAGATTTAATATATATATATATATATATATATATATATATATATATATATGCAGACAGATTTAAGATAGATAGATAGATAGATAGATATATAGATATATGCAGACAGATTTAAGATACATAGATAGATAGATAGATAGATAGATAGGTAGATAGATAGATAGATACAGACAGATTTAAGATAGATATATGCGGACAGATTTAAGATAGATAGATATATGCGGATAGATTTAAGATAGATAGATATATGTGGACAGATTTAAGATAGATAGATAGATAGATAGACAGATAGATATATGCGGACAGATTTAAGATAGATAGATAGATAGATATATATATATATGCAGACAGATTTAAGATAGATAGATAGATAGATAGATGCGGACATTTAAGATAGATAGATAGATAGATAGATAGATAGATAGATAGATAGATAGATGTGGAATGACTTAATATCGATAGATAGTGTTATATACCGTACCTATGAACACTAATGCGTATGTCTTAATCGTCATAAATACGTTGGAAACTATTGTAAGTGTGGGCAATATGCTGTCTAAGTAGGCCACCATTAGCAGTGGTTTACCGACTTCACGCCGCTGGAGAGTATTGCATTTTGTTAATATTACGATATAAGATTACGATAAGATAAATTGATATAAGATTACCATTTCATTTTCTACTTCCGTTTTGGTTATTCCTCATTTATTAACCCTTTCTAGGTTATAATAGCAAGGAAAAAAGTTTTGGGGATATTAACATTCATACAGAGTATAGAAGGAAGAGAAGCAGACGAAAGCGTTTTACTTTTTAGAAGGGACTGATTTTAAATAATGTAAATATTCTGTCTTTGGAAAGTGAAAAGAACAGAAATTGAAGATGCGATCAATATTCGAAAATGCCAATACAGTCCGCCTGAAGTCATGGAAATAACATAAACCTCAATAACTCAATATGAAAAAATAGTTTTTATTACATTTCCGAGGTCTTAAACTAATATAACCTTATTCAGACTGCAGACTGCAGTTTTTATAATAAATTTAATAACGTTACTAAAACACTGAAAGTACCTAAAAATTTAAAACAAGCTTTGTTTTAACGTCTAAATTAATGGTTTAAAATTTACGAAAATTTGTTGTCATTGCGTGTTATGTAATTCACATAAGAACTTCAGACAGGGTGTACTTTTTGAAGGGCATACATCGTTGTTTCAAAACCTAATATAAAGTAAAGAATTTAAAATATATATATATTTTTCTTTGAAAAATACCGGCCTGATGCAAAAAGATGCAAATAAATATACTACAGACAAAATAATTTGAATGCTTCGTTATTAGTCGATTGGGGAAATCATATATGTCATCCTCATTCAGTTGGAAAAACGGATCGCCATTATAATATGTTATAAAAAAAATCGCGTTTAAACACAATGCAATTTTTCGAATCGTTCATTTAGGATAATAAGAAAAATTAGTCAAAAAACAAGATGAATAGATTTAATTTAATAAATGATGATAAAATAGAGAAATTGTGTCATTAGTATTGGATTCTTAATTTGGATTATTATGTTTAGTTTGAGTTGCAAAAAAAAAAAAAAAATAGAATAATCTTTCAGTGAAATCTGAACTTACCCGACTAACGCTTTTGAAATGTAGCGTTATTAAACTTAATAATCTGCTCCTGTTTCGTTCTCACATGTCAAAGTGCAAGATAGTGATTCTACTATGATGGTAATTCCACTATAAAATGTATTGGTGATCATTTTACTTTAAAAATGTGTTGGTAGTTTTACTATAAATATGTATTGTTTGTAATTTTTTAACATTGCTAATATTTTTTACTATAAGAATGTATTTTTATACTTTCATAGTGCTTTATTTTTGTTTTGGGGGTTCACTATTTACCCATAGCTGGGACACGAACAGGTACTACCACCACAGATGGCAATCCGTGAATGATTCTGAATGATTAAATGATCTAATGTACCAGGATCCGACTATGGGGTCCTACGGCAACATTACGTTCAAACACGGGTTCCCGTTCGATCACCGAAGTTAAGCAAGATTGATCTTGGTCAGTACCTAAATGGGTGACCGCTCAGAAATGTAAGCTTGGATTAGTGATATGACAGTCTGGTGTTAAAAAAGCGAATTATAAGCGGCGTCACCAGTTGGTGCACGTCTTTCATCGCTGGGACACATTACTGGCGCAATGCACGACCAAATCAACAATCAATCAAGACATTAATTCATTTAGCTTTTGTGTATCTGGGTCGCTGCTTGAACAAACTATTACTGCATTCTATAAATATATGGATAAAGTATTTTCTATTAAAACATATATGCATGTTTTTCTCAATTTTCACCCATGAACTAAGTGTTACTATATCGCTGATATAATAAGGATATACTGAGATGGCAAATAAATGATCTTCGACAGTAATCCCAATATTGTTTGTGTAAGAGCATTTATACTTAACATAGAACTTACGGTTATATTTAACCAACTCAACTGTAAATTGATGGGATCTCAATGCCAGTTTAGTACTGCGCTTAAACTGAAAAAGGCTAGATACTATAGTCTTATGGTAATTTACCCACGCACACATGAACTCTGCCAGCTATAAATAGGAGCAGGAACTTCCTTTTAGATGGAAGCTACCAGCAGTCAGCTGACATTCTTGCTGTAATACTCTCGTTTGTATATATTTGTATTACTGTTTCTGCTAATATATTTGTTTAACTCAATTGCTCTCTTTGTGTCTTTATTTCCTGTCATAACAAGGCCACAACACATAGCGAAGTGCTCATCTGTACAATTACCATGAAAGTTTTTTATAGAAAAGACACAGGAGGCAACTTTGCGATGGTAGGAAAGTGACTGAAGCCGAGACGCTAATATCAGGACCAATAATATGGCAGATTCTTCTCTGGATTTTATCAAGAATCTCTGAATAAATAGCAGGAGCACCGGACCATATATGGCAGAAATATTCTAAGTATGGACGAATGGTAGACTTATAGATATGTAAAATAGATTTTGGAGAGAAAAGTTGTCTAGCAGGACATAGTCACTCAACTATCTTAGCAGCTGACTTAGCAATGGAATCGATATAGTCTTTCCATTTCATGCCAGTTGAGTTTTATGTTTGCATTTTTTTTTATATTTGGGACGAGGTTTCACGATAATAGCAGTTATCATCGTTGTCAATTTTTACCAGCCTCACCGTAACATATGGCAAACCCATGAATGTATGATGGAATAGACGGTAAGAATACAAAAAAAAAAAAAAAATTTTGTCGGCAAAGCAATGGTGATGACGAGACATCTTTCCATTCATTGATATTCTCTGGAAACCGGTATGCAAGTTCTGGTCGGAAAAAACAAATGTAAGAAAAAAAAATGTCTAAGTCGTAAACGAGATAATATCGATGAACATAGCACAATTTCAGAATAAAAAAAAAAATTAAATAAAATGACCCCCCCCAAAAAAAAGATATTAACAAATGAGAACAAATCGGGGAAATGGATTCGCAGAAATGAATCAAGTGAAACAAAAGAAAGGATAAGCTAAATCAATTATTGCGGATTAAAAAAAAACAAAACAAAAAAACAAACAAACAAAAAACAACAAACAACCCCCCCCCTCCAAAAAAAAACAACAAAAAACAGAATAAAATAAATACTTAAAAGCTATCGAATAAAGCAAGTGAAATAGAATGACGTGATAAATATTCAAAACGAAATAGAAATTAAAATGAAACTGGGTAAGAAGAAGGAGAAGAAGAAGAAGAAGGAGAAGGAGAAGAAGAAGAAGAAGAAGAAGAAGGAGAAGAAGAAGAAGAAGAAGAAGAAGAAGAAGAAGAGGAGGAAGAAGGAGGAGAAGAAGAAGAAGAAGGAGAAGGAGAAGAAGAAGAAGAAGAAGAAGAAGAAGAAGGAGAAGAAGAAGAAGAAGAAGAAGAAGAAGAAGAAGAAGAAGAAGAAGAGGAGGAAGAAGGAGGAGAAGAAGAAGAAGAAGAAGAAGAAGAAGGGGGAGAAGAAGAAGAAGAAGAAGAGAAAGAAGTAGAAGAAGAAGAAGAAGAAGGAGAAGAAGAAGAAGAGGAAGAAGAAGGAGGAGAAGAAGAAGGAGAAGAAGAAGAAGAAGGAGGAGAAGAAGAAGAAGAAGGAGAAGGAGAAGAAGAAGAAGAAGAAGGAGAAGGAGAAGAAGAAGAAGAAGAAGAAGAAGAGGAAGAAGAAGGAGAAGAAGGAGAAGAAGAAGAAGAAGAAGAAGAAGAAGAAGAAGGAGAAGAAGAAGAAGAAGGAGAAGAAGAAGAAGAAGAAGGAGAAGAAGAAGAAGAGGAAGAAGGAGGAGAAGAAGAATGAGAAGAAGAAGAAGAAGAAGGAGGAGGAGGAGGAGGAGAAGAAGAAGAAGAAGAAGAAGAACAACAACAACAAAATAATAATATAAGAAAATGACACATGACGTGAGAGAAAGAGGAAGCTGGTGAAGGAGAGATAAGAAAGAAAGAAAAAGAGAAGTGAGAGTGAATGTGTGAGAACGAGAAAGACACCTGCAGAGGGCGAGAGATACAGAGGAAAAAAAAAACCAGCGAAGAGAGGATAAAAGACCGTGGTGGTGAAGATGAGAGATTAAGAGAGGTAAAGTGAAGGAGAGAAGATAAAAACTGAGAATGGGGATGTGAGATAGCGACCGATAAAGAGTGGAAGAGCAGGGCGAGAGAGAGAGAGAGAGAGAGAGAGGGGGGAGAGAGAGCGTAAGAGAGAAAGTAATTGAGTAAGAGAAAAAGACCAGACCAATAGAGAGTGAGAGAGAGAGCAAGAGATCTGGAGGGAGTAACTAGGGAAGAGTGGATAAGAGGGAGAGAGAGAGAGAGAGAGAGAGGGTGAGAAAGCTAAGGAGTAAGAGAAAGCGACTGAGAGAGAGAGAGAGAGAGAGAGAGATTGTTTATTAAGCAAAATACATTGTGGCAGAAGGTAGAGAGATAAACTAGGGAAGAGAAAAGAAGAGAGTGTGAGGGAAAGAGTGAGAGATCCTGAGAGGGAGAGAGAGAGAGAGATAAAATCAGGAAGCGCGAGAAAATGATAAAGGGATGCGAGAGAGGAAGAGAGAGAGAGAGAGAAGAGCAAGAGGGGAGAGAGGAAGAGCAGAGAGAGCGAGAGGGTGAGAGAAAAAGTGAATGTGTAAGAGAAAGAGGCCTATAAAGGGTGAGAGACTGAGGGAGAATGGATAAGAGGGAGTGAGGGAAAGGGTGAGAATTTGAGAGTGAGGATACAAAAGGAGAGAAAGAATAGCAGAAAACGGATCCGAGAAAGAATGGAAGATTAAGTGTGAGTGAGAGAAAGAGACAAAGAGAGTGTGAGAGTGGAAGAGAAATTGTCATAGAGAAAATAAGCGAAAATAGAAAGGAAGGTTAGATATTGGAAGGGACGGAAGAGGGAGAGTGAATGTGGCAGAGACAGGGAGAGGCAGTTTCATGGAAAAAGGCAATGATTGAGGGAAAGAGGGTAAGCGCGTTGGAAGCTAACGGAGGTTTGCGAGACAGAGAGGGTGTGAAATATTTAGTGAGAGTGGATAAGAGAGGGGGGGAATTTGAGAGAGGAGGTGAGAGAGAGAGCGGGGGAAACGGAGGGCGTATAAGAGGGGAGTTAGAGAAAAACAGTGAAAAGATGTTTCAGGTCATTAGTCATACTGAGAACTGAATTCCATTATGCATAAGAAATTGGAGTGGAAAAGGGGAGGTGAAGAGGAATGGCTTAAAGTCGGGAAGAATTTGAAGGAGACAAAGAAACAACAAAAATATCTCAAGTAGTAAAAGGTTTGTAAAATTAATTATCAGTCTCTGTTAGTATCTGTCTCTGTGAATTTCTGTTGCACTGAAACAGCAAAAATACTATTCGTTAATTATCATTTTTTATAGACTTATTGACGTTGCTTCTGGCAAAAAAAATTAACCTTTATTTTCTCCCAATTTTAGATTTCTAATCGGATTTCATTCATGCGCCGCAATGAACTCGAAAACATCAACGATTGCTATTAGGCAACTCCAAGATAAAATAGAAAAAAAAAAAAAGAAAAATGGAATTTGCACTTTTCAGATTTTTAACAACAGGTCTTATAGTCATTATGATTATCGTAATATTAAAGAAAAAAAGACTGGCATTTTTTTTGTTATTCATTTTATGACCCAATTCTTCAGGTTATACATTCGACGATTTCGATATCTTCTGTAAATTCAACCCAAAATAAAATAATTTATATTTACTAAAAATCCCACCAAATTCTACCAGATCACGGCCCTTCTATTGCACTATGGCTGGGTTGACCTTTGTGATTGCCCCAAATGTGGGCGACTCCGGTACAGTATTTCTAATGTTTCTGATAAACAAGCCAAAAACTATAAAAACTTTTAAATTGTATGTACCTCAGATATCATCCACACTTACGAAACGGCAACAACTTCCTGATTTTTCGTAATTTTTAATTCTGTGGGTTGGAGTTGTTGAGAGGCAAACTAAACATATTTTCATTTAAAATTTATAATTTCAAAAGAGTGCCAAAAATTAATAAAAGCAAACTATGTTTGATTTAAAATTTATAATTTCTTGTGGTGAATTAATATTAGCGATAAGTAACTTTACATTATTTGGGGTGAATAACAGAAAAGATCCATCGGTTAATATGAGCAAAGTGGCAAGAAAACAAAAACTAGGGCATCTTACTTAAAATCAAGAGACACATTGAGTGCTCCAAACTTTCGGCCTTGTGCCACATTTAAGCAACGTTTAAAAAATCATTGGGCACCTCGATGGTTATCAAGCCTCTGTCGATAGATCAATTACGACTGAATAGTGAGTTCAATCTACATTGAGTGCTTCAAACTTTCGGCCTTGTGCCACATTTAAGCTACGTTTAGAAAATCATTGGGCACCTCGATGGTTAGCAAGCCTGTCTCGATAAATCATTAGGACTGAACAGTGAGTTCGATCCACATTGAGTGCTCTAAATTTTCGGCTTTGTGCTACATCTAAGCTACGTTTAGGAAATCACAATAAAAAGAGTAAAACTTGGAGCAAGAAGGGACAGGAAGTTGTATTATGTTTTTGTCCATAGAATTCTCAGAACTCTTCTGCAGAACCACGTTATTGTCGTTTCATTTGTAAAGAAAGTGTCCAACATCCACTGCCATATAAGAGGATAGCTATAATGTATGTGTTCAGCACGACTGTCATTGATTCTAACAAAGTGATCAGGTCTCTTTAATACTTTATCCCAGCTTTCTTAAGTCTTCCCTATTGTTCACATGTTCTGTCTATGATATATGCTCAACATTCTTTTGTAGGAGCGCTTCTTTTGCCTCAAGTCTATTCTTCACCTGTAAGGAAATTGTCTGACATTCACTATCATAGAGAAGGATTGACATGACGTAGCAGCATTCATTCATTGATTCTAAAGAAATTTCCCTTTCTTTAGGATTTCTCGGTTGTTTGATTATTTTATGGTTTTACCCTTTGTAGGTTATTTAAAGTCAGAAAATAGTTTTAAATTGTCAGTAATTAACCCATAGTTGGGTGGAAGAGGTATAGTCAGAGCTTTCCAAAAACTATTTGCGCATAAGTAAATTTAACGCACACAATTGGAATTGGAACTCGTCTCTCCGATTCCCAATTCACAGCCGTTATCCATTGCATCACCCCACAATTCAAGCTTACAGCATGTAGTATTCAAAGTAGTTATCTTCCAGGTACTGAAGAGGCGTTGCTTAAAGTCGGTGATCGTACGAGAATCGGTATTACAACATGATAAAACCGTAAGCCCGGATTTTTAGGTTAGCGAAAATAATTGTTATGCTTTGGCGCTAAATGGTATTCGTAGCGTTAGTTTTTGTCATTGAAAAAGATCGCTTTTGGTCGACATGTAACAGCTAACATTTAAATGTCGTCAAAATTGGTGGATTTTGCTTATTGCATCCAACACTGAGGTTAGATAAGGGGAATTTTAGGTATATGATGCTTTTTTACTTTAATAAATGTCAAAATAAGTAATTCTATCTGGATTCTATTGTTTATACTATTTACAATCGAACTATTGTCCTTATGTTTATTATTATCGCAAGGCTTGGACCATTTTCCTACTAATCTTCTACAGCTGTCTGTCGATGTGGAAAACTTTCAGGGAATTTCGAACTGAACCCTTTATTCAATCTACGGGGCTAGATTGTTTTCATTCCACGTTTAGGGATGTTTCATCTTAGTTAATTAACTTTGATACTGGTCAGTTATTGCTCGTTCTATTTTCACTAAGTCTAAATATATTCGAATAACTCGATCACAGATTAGATTCACAGATACAATACCATTGACTTCACAAAGCAACAGCTTAACTCACTAGAATATTGTCCCACAGAATCGTCATGACATTTAAAAAATTTATGTACAGAAAAATAACTTGCATATCTCAATATTTTGTCGTTTGTCGGGCGGGGTCCTAGAATTATTTCTTTTTATTAATTTTTCGCTTCTTTACGAACTGCAAATAATGTAAATTATGAAAAACAGACCCAAAACTAATGTGATATCTGTGTAGTTTATCTACTTACACTTATCGATTAGAAGCCACCTTACAATCTCCGAATCTGGATTGCATCGATCTGATAGAGTAAATTTATCGGTTCTCACAATCTTAGATACCTGGTGAGGACCTCGATATGGAAACATTTCAAACCTCATCAGGCCGTGACAGCGAACTCGGCGCGAAATGATGATCTGGAGTTCCTCTGTTGGCACAAGATCGGAACAGTGAACCTTCTCGATGAACTCGAAACCATAGACGCTGGAGTTAAAGGTTTTGCTGAGAGTCCACGTTGTTCCGGGGCCCCATTAATAAGGATCCAGTCTTTCTTTTTAGATTTTTACATATTTTCGTGTGCTATTCTCTCATTTCAGTTTACTGAAATAGTTATTTTTCTGACAATTTTCCTCGCTTTTTAGTTTTTCTTCCGCAATGTTTGTTTTCCCATCAGTTCTATTGTAGCTTTTGGCTGTTGTATTTAGTTACTGTTTCAATTTGTCTTGTGTACTTCTCATTTCCCTTGATAGCAAAGTCGACATAATCTTCAATGTTGACGAGATATTTTTCCCTTTCCTTTTCACTTATCGGCGTCATTTCTTCGGTAAAAAAGCATTCTGCATTGTCATCATTTTTTTCTGGTTTTCTGAGAGTTTCTATCTTAGTCAGCTTTGAATATCTCACAATAGAAGCGGTCCAGGTATTTGATCAAGTTTCTTCTAGTAAGTCTAGTTTCCAATAATTTCCTTGTTTTTCTTACACAGTCTCTGCTGACTTTTCCTTTCATCTCATTCAGCTTGAACGAATCAGTTTTCAGCATTCTAAGATACTTCCTATTTCCACCTGGGCGTTTTGATAACTCCATGAACGCCTAATTTAATTTCTACCGCTATTTCTCTTTTTTTCCCCGTTCTGTATCGACAGCGTTGCACATTTCTCGATTCCGAAATCCATTCCCATATTCTGGAGGCTCTCGATTTTAACTGTTCTTCCAAGAGAAGAATATGGTTCGTTTCAAGTCTATTTGGTCCCAAAATATATACAGACCTTATCATCAACATTAGGGATGTTCCAGCTTGAAGACACACTGCAAATAAGTTTGATTTCTCACCTTCGATGAAATCTACTACGGTAGCTAGCTAATCCCAATTGTAAAGGCATATTTGTGTTTCTTTAACTGCAACAGAGTCTACCTTGATTTATACTCCAAATAAGCTGAGCGAAACTTACGAGTGAACATTTTTTATGCGGTTTAATTTAGATTTTGGTCTTTTAGTCCCCGTCTGGTTGTTGACGACGGCACAGTTTACACTGATATTTGTCCCAAAGCCGGAGGAGATGTGAGGTATTTATGCCATTAGCAAAGGTATTTGTGTTAAGGGGTTCTCCCCTTTTTACACAAATGGACTCACCCAGTATATACATATACTACTGCTACGTGAAGACCCGAGAGACAAGACGAGAGCAACAGACTCTCGGCAACTGTTGAACTCTCTGCATTAGCAGAGAGGAACCCGGACGAGGTTTTGCCGAAGGGCAAGGTTTCGTCCGGGGAGGTTGACAGGGCCTGAACCCGTCTAGACGGGTTCAGAAAGGCCATATTTTTGGCCGAACCTACGGGCTCGGAAAAACCCACTTTAAACCGGCCTTGTGCCACATTCTATCCTCGTGGGTGGATGGATAAATACCGACAAGACCAGAGAAACAGACTCTCGGCAACTGTTGAACTCTCTGCATTAGCAGAGAGGTACCCGGACGAGGCTTTGCCGAAGGGCAAGGTTTCGTCCGGGGAGGTAGTCAGGCCTTGAACCCGTCTAGGTGGGTTCAAAAAGGCTATATTTTTTGCCGAGCCTACGGGCTCGGAAATACCCACTTTAAACCGGCCCTGTGCCACATTCGATCCTCGTGGGTGGATTGATAAATACCGACAAGACGAGAGCAACAGACTCTTGGCGACTGTCGAACTCTCTGCATAAGCAGAGAGGAACCCGGCTGAGGCTTTGCCGAAGGGCAAGGTTTCGTCCGGGGAGGTTGACAGGGCCTGAACCCGTCTAGACGGGTTCAGAAAGGCCATATTTTTTGCCGAGCCTACGGGCTCGGAGATACCCACTTTAAACCGGCCTTGTGCCACATTCTATCCTCGTGGGTGGATGGATAAATACCGACAAGACGAGAGCAACAGAGGGTGAAGATAACAGACAGACAGAACGAACGTAGCGAGCAAGAGTCACCGTGAGCAAGCACGGAGACTCAGTAAGAAGTCATAACGCGATACTTCAATACCAAAGACTGTATAGATATTTTGCTACTAACCCGTATTCCTGGAACTACTAACCTGCATTACCAGTTTGTATTATTACGTTAATACATTATTTTCCCATATATTCATTCTTGGCATTTGTTATTTATTGGTACCGGATTTCATCCCGGAATCCACAACAATTTGTGTAAAAGTTAGTGTAACGATGCTGAAGATCCTAATCATTCGTGTTACGGCTCCAAGATCCTTTTTGTTTTCAAGCCATATGTATAAAATGAATACATAAGTCGTATATTATGTATACATAATGAGTTTTTCCCATTTGATTTTGTAAGTCTGTACTCTTTATTACAATTAAAAAAATAACCGAGCAACGTCATTGTTATGTAAGAAAAGGTTCAGAATGACTCTGCGTGTAGTGTAACGGATATCGGCTTAGAAATTGAAATCGCCGAGACAAGTTCAATTACCGAGCTAGTCTGTGGCGTTAACTTTCGTTCTAATATCTTCGGTAGGACTGGGATCCACATCTTCTCGCTCGAATTATGGGTTAAATTGTATGACATACTCTTCTCTCTATTCTTGGTTGGCAACCAGTCTAATTGAATGACAAAAGATTCTGAATTCCAAATCGCGGATGAGGCAACGGAAAAACCACTCCACTGTTTTCTCCAAGAAGTCATGGAAATTCACAGATAAAGAAAAAGGGAATCTTTGGAGATTCATGTTCATCCTGAAGAAAAATTCACTTTGGAAAAATAGTAGTTTGAGAAGGAAGGATTTCAGAAAATAGGTTTTCTTATGCTGTTCTTCCTGAGTGCATTTCCGTCTACTCGGCAATTTTCTATTGTTTCTTTCGGAATTCATCAACATTTTTATTTTGAGATTTTTTAACATTTCCAAGTATTTTAATATTCCAGATTTTAACATAATAGCGTCGGTCTTTTGTTTATTCATGTCAAGGTTAATTTCTGTTTAATTATTTCCGAATATTTTGATTGGGAATAATATGTCACTTTTCTTTTAATTTAAGCCTTTTTTTACATTCACGTTGGAATTCTCAGCTTCCTAGTGATGAATAAATCTCTTCGGATAGTCACCCAGACTGGATTTTCCACAACAATAGAAAGGTACTTATAAACTAGTAATTACTTCCTGTGGTTCACTCTTGGGCTTTCTTTTTTTTGGTACCCCAGTATATTAATTATTCCTGTGCTTTCCTTCATTAGCACGTGCTTTACGCTTTGCAAATACCTAATAAATAGTAGACTATTGTCTTGATCGTGGGGAAAGACGGAAAAGACATATCATAGACGAGGTTTGGCTTTAGTGAGAAATAAAGAAAGGGAAGATAATGCTCTCATGGTTTCAATGTCTGTTTCAGTGAAATGGAAAAACTTGTTAATCTTGAATTTTTATATTTGTACCCTCTTCCTTCTTTAAAGAATGACCTGTATTCATACTTACGATTGTAATTGCAATATTTTGTTAAAGTTGTTTAGCCCAGATAGTTACTGATGCAATAGGACAATTCTGCCATATTTTTATAATCGTGGAAATCGTAAAAAAGCTTATTCAATCATTAACTTAAGAATTATGATTGATCAGAAAATTCAAGTAGAAAAACCGTTGATTATTATTATTTGACTTGTTATCCTCACCAATTCGTAGATGTTTCGTCCGGGTGATGGTGGTCATATCACATTTTTTTACACGCAGCCTAGACACACAGCCTTTTTCCTCAGCCCATAAGATGTTTCAAACAGCACCGCCACCCGCGCATTCCCAATGATGGCAGGTATTCCAAATGAGACCTGAGAGGAAGACAGTTTCCTGGAAATAGTCCGGAGTGCCCCAAATACAAAAGGGATAACTTGAACTGCTGCATTGTACACTTCTCTGATTTTCTCTGCTAGGTCTTGTTACCCCTGCAATGTTTGCCTGCTACTGCGTCTTCCGAAGGTATCGCAACGTCAGTAAGCATCCATTAATGGCAGCTCCTGTGTACAAGTGGGATTTCACAGCAATTGCTTTTCAATCGCTTGTCAGTCAGCCAAGATGGTTGTATTACATACGAGTTTTCTCGGCTACTGACCGTAGTGAGTTCACGTGAAGTTTGTCTGCACATTTATTATTATTATTATTATTATTATTATTATTATTATTATTATTTCTTTTGATTTCTGTTGTATACTCCATTCCTTCTGGGTCCCAACTAGACATGTATTCTCAACATTCTTCTGCAGAATCACGTTCCTGTTGTCTCAAGTCGCCTTTTCATCTTTTAGGAAATTATCCAGTATTTAGGAGGGTTGATACTATATCGAGAAGGTCATCACTCTTATCTTTGTTTGTAGCGAAATCTTTTTCTTAAAACTTTGTTTAGCATTTGGAAGGCACTTCCTGTATTCTCAGTGCCTCTTTGCAAAGTCCTTGTCTTATTTCAAGAATTAAATTAAAGAAGTTAATTACTAACTAACTCAGAAACATAAATTGGAGAAACATCTCACAAATATAAAAATATCTAGAATTTATTAATAAAAAAAGAAAAGAAAATAATGTCCTTGCCTATTAAAATCGATAAATTTCACATCGAAAAAGCGCTCCTTCACAACACAAAAATAGTCAGTGAGTTATGAGCCATGCGTGATGGACGCTTAGACGATGATGTCTCTTTCGATATATGACTGACGAGGGAGATTTTCTTCGCGCAGTAGGTTGCCATTTCTTTCTGCGGTAAACTAGTTGCCATCCATGGCTATAGAATCCGGTCTATCCTCCTTTTTACCTATAGTTAGGGGGAGGAGAAGAAGAGGATTCATACATTCCCCAAGAGTACTAGCACGTAAGTGAATGTAATGGATTCGACTGGAATTCGAACTCGGCTCTCCGATTTCTCAATCCGAGTCGCTAATAGTGAGATTTGTATTTAAAAAACAAACAAAAAATCTTCCCCTTTAATTTTTCTATAAGAATTTAGAAAAAAATGTGGAATCTGATTTATGCCTTTAAATTGGATATAAATACACACAAGAAAAGTCGCATGATGCTAATTAAACAAATGACTAGCAAAGAAAACTGGAACAAAAGAAAACTAGTAATACTAATTACATTCTTGACAATAACTGATGGTTGACACAGAAAAAAACCCTACTAGACAGGTTAGTAAAGGAAAACGAGAAAAAAAGATTGACCATCAACCTACAGAAAACAGAAAGCGTGATCATCAGTAAAGAGAAAAGGTCAAAAGTATGATCTGCAAATTGGATATGTTAACATCGAACAAGTACATAGGCTTAAATAGGCGGGAAGCTTTATAACATACAATAGAAAATGTGACACCGAAATCCGAACTCGCGTTGGACGAACGAAAGTTGCCTTCCAAAAGATAAGCAACGTATTGAGAAACAGAAAAATTTCGTTAGAAACGAAGGAAATAATACAGGATTGCTATATTGTATGAATGTTGGACAATATCCGCTACGGATGAGGAGAGAACCGGAATCAACAGAAAGGAGGTCCGACAGAAGGATACTGAGACGGAGCAAATAAGCAACAGGGAAGAAAATGAACAACAGAATGGACATTATACTCATAATCAAGAAAAGACAGCTGCAATTTAATGGAAACATAGTGATGAAGTAGGGCTTGGAAAAATTAACACTCACTAGGCGTACTGAGGACAAGAGAGATAGAGGAAAGTAGCGAGACACTTTACTGACAAACTTGATTGAATAGATAGTTGACAAGGGAGAAGGAGTCTTGGCAAAAGGAAAAAAACCTGTAATGGGTCACAAAGGATAGGAAGTTTTGGAGGGCCATGTTCTGAAATAACGCATTCCATAGAAGAAAGATGACACGTTGCAGCCAATTTAAAGCTTTATTTCTTCGTTAGATCTATAAGAATAAATTTGGTGAAAAACGTCGGTGATTGTGTGAATTTAAAGTAATCATTGTCACTCATAATTGTCTGCTGTATTTTGCAATGTGAGGATCAGACATGTTTTCAGACAAACGTAGATTAAGTCAGCGATCAGTAATTCAAATGGAGAAACTAAAAAAAAAAAAACACGTCTAAGCTTTTCTAGGATTATTTTGGGGTTGAAAATCAAAATTAACCATTTTACTGCCATATATTTATTTATGGTAAATTTTGTTTATTCGTGTATTCGAGAAAAATAAGTATTATAAAAGTAAGCGCCAATAATGCACCTTCAATAGTTTTATTATTTTTCTCTAGTTAGTTTGGTTTATATTGGCCCTAGGCGATCTTAATGAAGCAACCAATAAGTAACGAAGTTTAGGTCGAGATAAAATTGCTATCCATTGCTTTAGGCACCTTGTAATCTTTTTATATTTCGGAAAATATGAGGCAACTTTGCTCCTATACAAATCAAACACCATCGAATAGGAATGAACAGTCCATTGGTTATTCTTCACAAAATTATGGCCGTGTAATCTCAATTTCCCCACGCAGAATTACATTTATAAACGAGCTATATCTAAGTAACCACTTATAGAATTTCCGGATGAAAACGAAACAAAAAACGAAGAGAATTGCAAATCAGATTGTGGAATGTAACCTGCGTTGTAGCCGAAGACCCCTAGCCGAAGTCCCCTAGCTGAAGACCCGTCGTCGAAGACCTGTCATCGAAGAGCCGTAGAGAGGTCCATAAAGCTCCGAGCTAATCATATCTTAGTATAATGAGCAGTGAATCTAGTTTTCTGAACGAATTTGAGAAGAATTGTCCGGTGCTATGAGGGACGTTTCGAAAGCAATTTATCTTATTTATTTGCGCGGAAATTACAACCGATGCTGGGAGGAAAATAACACCGTTGGAGATGGAAAGTTTTCAACCATAAAATACAGTCTTTTGTTTCTTCATATAATAGCAACAATTTTCTATGCAATTTCGCCGGCAATGAACAAAAGCTTTCAGGCCGAAAGAGTAAACATTTCTTTTCACATGCTTCGCTTTCGCTACCACTAAAGTACATTGCACCGTCTAACTGTGATCACAGAAGCTGTTTGGTCTGAAGAGACGTTCAGCAAGATCGATGAATTTCAATAAGTGGAGTTTTTCCCCTTATAAATGAATTCATGATTGAAACACCACAGCGTTGCGATCCTTTTCTTGGCAGACGTCATTTTACCAGATTGCAGCTCACCGGCTATTTCTAACAAAACCAAAAAAGAAGAAATTATAGATTATTAGATGGAATTATCATTCTATGTCACCAATATTTGCCACTGATGTCGTGGACTGAAATAATAAAGTAAGAAGCATTCTAGTACGTGTACTAGACAGATCTACTGAGATTTTTTTTTAGATGTGACTTAGCGGACTGTAAATATGTTTAATAAGCTGATATTTGAATATCACATGTCAAGTGTATTCTGAAGCGGGTTTTTAAGAATGCAGATATGCAGATTAATGGTTAGTATTCTTAGAATAAATAGTAAAGCAAAGAGAGAGGAAAGGACCGGCGAACAATAGCAGGAAGACAGAAGGTAGGGTTATCAGTAAGAGGAACAGCTCAAGATGAGAGTTGCGAAGTAAAACGTCAAAATCAAGCAAATACAGAAATTTAATTATCTGGGAATTATTTTAAAAGATGACGGAATATACAACATCGAAATCCGAAGCAGCATTGGAGTAGCGAAAAGTGTCTACCAAAGGCTAAACGGGGTATTAAGAAACAAGAATGTTTCGTTAGAAACAAAGACACGTGTGGTGATCTGTTATATGATATCAGTAGTAAATGTAGTGAATGTTGGATGAAATCCTCACAGATGGCAAGGCTAGAGACAATAGAGATGTGGTTCCACAGAATGAGGCTGAGAATAACAGGGACGGGACATATAATCAACGGGGAAGTTTTAAGGAAAAGGACATTTGTACTTAGAATCGAACAAAAAACAATTGAAATTTCTGGGTTAGATAAAAAAACGGTCATGGAGAATTTGACAGAGTATATAATGAAAGCTAGATCAATGAATGAAGAATGGTGAGTAATCAACCTCATGATTTTCTGTTAATTGATGGCAGAATAGAGAATGTCAGGAATTGTAAAATGACTAACCTTTCTTAAAACCTATGAATGATAGGAAGTGAGATAGATAAGAAGAGAGTGAAATAGATAGATAGATAGATAATGAAGAAACTGAGATAGATTATGAAAAGACTGAGATAGATAATGAAGAGGCTGAGATAGATAGATAATGAAGATAGATAATGAAGGGACTGAGATAGATATTAGGTTGGTGCAAAAATAATGTCGTTTTCTCACATATGTTACTATGTGAGAAAACGACATTATTTTTGCGCCAACCTAATAGATAGATAGATTATGAAAAGACTGAGATAGATAGATAATAAAGAGACTGAGATAGATAATGAAGATAGATAACAAAGAGACTGAGATAGATAGTAGATAATAAAGAAACTGAGATAGATAGAAAGATAGATACATAGATAATGAAGAGACTGAGATAGATAGATAGATAGATTGAAAGATAGATACATAGATAGATAATGAAGAGACCTAGATAGATAATGAAGAGACATAGATAGATAGATAGATAGATGGAAAAATAGATACATAGATAATGAAGAGACCTAGATAGATAGATAGATAGATGGAAAAATAGATACATAGATAGATAATGAAGAGACATAGATAGATAGATAGATAGATAGATAGATAGATAGATAGATAGATGGAAAATAGATACATAGATAGATAATGAAGAGACCTAGATAGATAGATAGATAGATAGATAGATAGATAGATTGCCTGGATCGCCCCCGTCCTGAAACTACACAGCACAGAAACAAAGAGGATTAGCGTGATACGAACCAAGAAAGGACGAAAGTCGACCAAAGATTGACTTATTTGTAGGATAAGTAAATATTTGAATGTGGCAAAAGAATTTTTTCACAACAGCAACGCATAAAAGGATAGAGCCCACTAATTGCTATTTTGTTCAGAGTGTGTTTCTGTTAGAAAATATCTAAAGAGAAACGAAGAGATACGGGACATTAGATTTGATATGAACTGATATTTCTTTAATAAATGAAAGAATTGAAAATCATATGAGATTGGCGAGAAAATGTCATTCTCATTTGTCAAGACATTTCACTCATTAGATATAAATAAGATGTTTTTATAGCAAGGATAACGGAAATTAAAGAGGAAATGATCCTATCAATGTAGTGATTGGGAAAATGAAAGAAATTGAAATAGATGCAAGACAGTCAATGTCTAAGCAAGTACAATAGAGAGTGCGATGGGTAAATTGTCGCCATTTTATATTCTTAATTTCATTTTATTTTGTCGCCTGCATGGTATAGTAGGTCCAGTTGGGCACCATCTATGAGATAAAGAGCACCAAGACGCAATTCACACCACCAGAAATTTGGAAACGGCATGCTGTACTGCTTGGCATGCGCACCGGAATCTCCAGTACGAACATTTCAGAGTGTTTGGGTATCAATCTGAAGATTGCAGAGGATTCGGAAAGAATTGGACGTGTCTAATTGTTATTAAGAAGGTAATGTAGCTCGAAAAAACTCACTCTGATTGTTCTGAATTTCCGAATTTTTGCTTGAGGGCCTCAAACTTAACCCGGAGGCCTACATCAAGTGCCTTGAGGGGGTATTATTGCTCTGAGTCAAGATGGTGGCTACCGGAAGACCCTATATCTGGTAACAGGACTCTATACCATCCCACATAATCAAGAGAACACAATCGTGGCTGTCAGACAATTTCGGCGACACATCATCCCTTACATCTGGCCACCTAACTCCCCAGACTGCAACCCCCTTGATTATTAAGTGTAGGGCGCAGTCGAGAAAGAGACCAATAAAACTCTTTATAATACCAGAAATGAACTAAAGCCAAGGATTATGGGAAAAATTCACCAACTTAAGACGACCACCCAGAAGTTTTGCAAGAGATTCCGAAGTCGTCTGGAGGCCGCGGGTGAGACCAATGTCGATTTTATGGAATAAATGTACTCTTTAGTATTTAAAGATAGTTTTCTGATATTTTGGTAAATATATCTTTTAAAATGAGAGTGTTATTTTTACTTTTGCGTAATTCAGAGGACAATCTATCTATCTATCTATCTATCTATCTATCTATCCGAATGTAATGAGAACGAAAATAATATATAAATTTTAACGTTCACAGCATTAATTCAAAAGAGGGCTCAATACCGATAGTAGAGCAATAATTATTTATTATAATTTTTTAGTATAGACAAAAACAATTTACTCACTAAAAAGATGCAATTTCGTTTCGGTGCATTTAATTGCATCTCGAATTGAGGTACAATTAAATGCCCCGAAACTAAGTTGCATCTTTGTAATAAGTAAATTGTTTTTGTCTATATGAAAAAATTATAATAAATATCTATCTATGTGTGTGTGTGTTCGTGGGTGTATTTATATATATCTACGGGGTATATATTTCAAGATCCCAACGCAAAATTATTATCAGAAAACCCAATCCATTCAGATACTTGAAACTGGGATAGTTTCTTTCCTCTCATATTTTAACGTTTGTACTTTTTCATCGTCCGTTCTTCTCCAACCCAACTTTCTTCGTTGTAAATTCTTCTCCCCTTCAACACATTCAAACATATCTAATTTTCGAAAAAAAAAAAATTCTATTGATTATCTGTCATGAAAGATGTGAAATCTTCAGCAGAGAATTTTTTCATTATTCGTTTTTTGTTTTGGCAGCTTGCTTCTTATGTGTTTGAAGTGTCCTGCAGATATTTCGTTAAAAGCTTAGCAGGTAAAGAATTATGCAACCAACCTACCAGCGTGCAACAATATTTCAATGCATTCTTGATGTATTTTATGGACATTGTTTCCGAGACAAAAAAATGAGACTAAATATATATTTTTCGTACGCCCAGAGACATTTTGCCAAGAGCTAAGTATGTTTATACTGCCTCATCATTCATAGCGAACCATTTAAGAATCTTTTTCCTACAAGTGAATAATAATAATAATAATAATAATAATAATAATAATAGGTTGGTGCAAAAATAATGACGTAAAAATGTCGTTTTTTGACGTATTTATTAACGTCAACAAACGACATTATTACGTCATTATTTTTGCACCAACCTAATAATAATAATAATAAACATCAATAATTTCAGTTGTAGTTGAATCCCTCGGTTAGATTGGAAAAGATCCCTATAGAGTCAGTGAAGGGATCCATCGAAGCCCATGCCTTAACGAAATACAAAAAAATGGTGCTAACAAGTACAGCCCACATATAACGGAGTGCTTTACCTATGTAACATGTGTGTTTTTTTTGGTTGTTTTCTATATAAATAATCAGTAGAAAATGCCATGAAGCCAATTCTGACCTTGGATCACTGGTTGGGACCCGGATAAATATGTGTATACAACAGGAATCAAAGGAAATAATAATGATCTATATATATTTATAAATGACAATTTATGTATGTATGTCTGAATCAAATTGCAGCCTAAACCCGTGGGCCAATACTGACGAAACTTTGCATACATGTTATATAGCTAGGACCCCTAGTTCACAGCTCGCTGGGTCTTACGCGAAACGCCGTTTACAGTGTTTAAGCAAGGAAGATAATTGATCACTCAAACTTTTGGAAATTAAGATACGACCGTTACAAAATCATAACTCATATAAAGCTTAAAATATATGGACCTTTTTCGATTAAAAAAAATTAGGGGACAAAATCTGAACTAATCGCAGGTTAGTTTCTACATAAAAGCCTTATTTAACGCATTAATTCTGCACGATCTTTCTTTGAATACAATCTCTGTGGTGCGTTTACATTGCAATAAAATTAATTCGGCTCAAATTTCTCCATGTGCATCATTAAATTTGCCAGGTTTGAATTTATTAAATTCAAAGAAATTGGCTCGATCCATTCGGTTATATAAACGCAAAATAACATTTTAATTGAGCTTATTTGTGAATAGAAACTTTACCTAAACTCATATTCAAACATACACTGAAAAGAGCATATCGTTGTCGTGGTTGTTGTCTGTGAAATAACAATCTGTTTGAAGGAGACATTCGTGCTATATACCATCTGTGTAAAAAATCTAGCTGTGGAAATAAACATCCTTCTTAAAAATTCAAACGTCCTTAATCGGCATGAGCCACGTACCCTTCCCCGTTAAGTTTTACTTTTAATTACGGCGGTTTAATTAGGCGATATCAATTAGAATCGCGACAAAAAGCGAAACTGAAAGAAAAAGATAAAGAATTGTTTTTTAAACCTTCTACTCCATTCAATTGTGGTAAAAATTAATTTTTCATCGGACAAAATGTTTGCCTTGAGACAATATTGTCCTTCTTAACATATATTATTATTATTATTATTATTATTATTATTCATAAGAGCAATTAATAGCTTTTCTAATTAAATAATATCTTTGTTTTATTGGGTTTTGTATGGTACAAGTCAAAGCTGATTTTCGGTAACTGGTTCGATTTTACAAGAAAGGACGATTTCAATTTTTCAAAGACTTCTGATTTAACTAATATGACCATTAAAAAATAATTTTGAATTTCTCGAGTTTTCATAAAATTAAGTAAGAGAGGTAACAGATTTAAAAGTATTTTACCATGACTTTCTAAAAAATGTTTAAAATAATTTCACTCATTTGTGAATAGTTTCTGAAAGTTTCATTAAAATCCGACGGTTATTTAATTTATGCAATAATTTCCAAATTAATGTATCTGTCACTATACAGAAGACCCTAAATTGTCTGTTTTAATTTAGGGTACTTCTGATGACGCAAGAGAAACAAGATTTCTAATCAAAAGTTAGAATTTTCTAAAATGGATGGAAAAATTTAATAAAATAATTAAAAAGTATTTTGGTTTTCTCCCTTAAAAATAAACATTTTAACGATGAAAATTTGTTTTCGACAAATTTGAGGCCGTTTTTATCATTCTATGCTCTTTTTGATCGAAAAATTATTCTGGAAATTCAAAAACTAAGAGCCCAACGCAGCGTCTGCTTCCCCACAGAAAACAGACGATACTTACTCAAGCTGATGAAATTATATTTTACGTCTTATTTCAATAAATATTTTAATTTCATTTAAAAAAAAAAGTATTTATTGTTTTTCAGTGAGAGACATATTGCAATTTTTAATTATTTTCTTTCTTAGTTTCAATTCTAAGGACGGAAACAAAACACTTAATATTAAAAATAAGGAAAATTAAAAATTAAGACATTAAAAAATAACATTTCATAAAAATGAGAGTGGTACTTGTAATTATTTGGTACCTATCTTATGAAATTTTATGGTATTATCTTGAATTCTGAATGTTAATATAATTTCAGCTGAGAAATTCTTTCATAACTGATACAGAAAAATTAATAATAAATAAAAATAATGTCATAAGATTCTATAAGAGATGTAAGTAATAATTCAATACTTCAATTATGAAATTTCACCTCTCTCTCAGTTATGAAATTTTAAATTTATTTTATTGTTAGTATTTTAAATTTTATTTTTTCCGGAAATCAGCTTCAAACGTAAGCCTAGAAAACAAAATTACCTAAAAAAATAAAAAAAAAAAAATCAATGAAATATAAGACTGCTGAAATTATTTTTTAATTTTTAAAAATTACTGTATTTAAATTAGTTCACTTAAGATTCGGAAAAAAATAATGTCGTTTCTGTACTTTCGTCCGATAACTTCCCTTGACTTAAGCTGTCAATACATCGATTTAACTGTCAGTTAATACCTCCAAAACAAGTCACCGCGATTGACACATGCTTATTTTTTTAATGGTATTCCGCAGAGCAAAAAAAAAAAAAAAAATTCCAATGTTCTAAAAAAAGATGAAAAAAATTAATAAAAAATCAAAAGTACTTTTAGCCTTTCCTCTTAAAAATAACAAACATTTAGACGATACATTTTTTTTCATGAAATTTGGGGTCTTTTTTCATCATGGTATCCTTTTTTTGACGAATTAGTGTAGATTCCTATTGGACAGATATATTTCCTCTAATGAGACAATGTGGCGCATCCTGGGCTTCGAAATCCAGGATCGTCATCTAAAAGTGATGAATCTATTTGTTCATCTTGAAAATGGCCAGTGTGTATATTTCACGGAAGAAACTGCTTGAAACCTAGTTGAGAATCTACCAGAAATCAGTTTAACAGCTTTCTTCAAATTATGCCAAAGTGGCCTGTTTCCCAGAACACTGTTGTATGTCGAAGTTCCCGTCTACTACAACTGGGCATACAATAGATGGAGCAGGCGCAAGCAAGGAACACAAATTGAGGGCTAAGAAGGAAATGCTGGACCATCGGGTGTGTGTAAACTGTGCGCTCCAATCAGCAAGAGAGCTTCTTTTTGCGTCTACTACTGCACGCTGACAGATATCCTACAACATTCACAGACCTGCAAAGGTATAAAGGAGTAGTCTGTACAACCTACAGAGAAGCATACGTCAAACATGGACAACTGGAGAACGATGTCCACTGGGACCAGACACTGAAGAAGGCAGCAGTAAACAAAGCGCCAAGTCAACTAGGTTAGCAATTTTGCATCATATTAATGACATGTAGCTTGATAAACCCTTCCAGTGATTCCGAAATAGACAACAGCTGGCGAGGTATACGCCAGTATAAAGTCTTCTTACCCGTGAAGTAACTTGGAAAAGCTGAGACTCAAAACGAACATGAGCGTGCAGCTCAGCCGTAATGAGGAAGCTGATACTCAGAGTGTTTGGGTGTCAATCTGAGGACAGTGCAGAGGATTTGGAAAGAGTTGAATGAGTCTAATGTTGATTAAGACGTTATGGCAGCTCTAAAAAACTCACTCTGTTCAGATAACAAAAGAACTCCCCAACATGGAGGCCTACATCGAGTTGCTTGAGGAGATAGTGCTGCCGTGGGTCAAGAAGGTGGCTACTGGAAGACCCTATATCTGGCAAACAGGACTCTGTACCATGCCACACAAGCAAGAGAACTCAGTTATTGCTGTCAGACAATTTCTGTCACCACTTCAACCCTTCCCACCTAACTCTCCAAATTGCAATTCCCTCGATTATTATGTGTGAGGCATAGTTGAGCAAGAGACCAACAAAACTACTTGTAACACCAAAGATGAACTGAAGGCAAGGATTATGGCAGCATTCAAATTTAAACAAGGGAAAGTCCAGAAGAGTTGCAGCAGATTCCGAAGTCGTCTGGAGGCCGTCGTTGAAGACAAAGGCGATTTCAGTTAAAAATGAACCCTTCAGTATTTCAAGATATTTTTGTGTAATTTTCGTAAATGTATCTGTTAAAATGAGATGCCAGTGTTATTTTCATTTTTGTGACATTTAGAAGACAATTTATACATCGCACCCTATATTATGATGGACTCTCCCGTCGATTTCGACGTATGAGGATCCGACAACTTCATTCAGTTTTTATGTTTGTGCCGTATATGTGTAACTTTAGTCCCGCTAGTGGTCTGCATTGTGCAACAAGGAGCATCTCGGGACATAAACACTAGAATAATTGCTTTTCGCCGTTGACTTTCGTTTCTTAGCCGGTCAATACAACTGATTTCGTAATTTCTGATACCATTCTGGCACAAATATATCCAGTTATTTCTATCCAGGGCAACTCACTCGAAGTTAGCATGCGACACATGGACAGGTGATTGGTTACACTTTACCTGAGCCATGGTCGCGCAACAGTCCTTTATTCACTGTCAAGCTGGCTTTACATGAGGTCCTTAGATATTGTTCCGTCACTCACTTTTGCAGCCTGCCCAGCCCAGTGAAGTTGTGACTGCACCAGGAAAGTCTCAGTTCCAGCATTGGACATCCTATCGGCAAAAATATAGTCACAGATTGGAGACAACTTTTGTGGAAGACATCCAGATAGTTGATATGGGACCTATATGGGGTCCATGATTCTGAGCCGTACAACAGTGTAATCAAAACGGCTTCTCTATAAAGGTGTATTTTGGTGTCCAATTTGATATCTTTGTCCTTTATTAGGCGATGACATGCTTCCCAAATACACTTGTAGCTTTGGTGATCCGATATATTTTTCCTTCATCAATGGATGCATTTGTATTCATCTTACTTCCTAAATATCTAAATGACTTGCCATAAGATCTTCCCATCTGTATAGAAGAGTCTGGCAATTGAAGAACTTGTGGAGAATTCTCTCGGGATATTGAGATAAGTACAGTATCATCAGCAAAAAGCAGATCATGAATGACATTCATGAATGATATTCTTTTGAGGTCACGACGCCGATCAGTCTTTTGCTCTAAGTTTAAAGAATATCTGGCAGTAGTGAGCGTAATTTTTTGACCATTCTTGGCAGAACACCCACAATTGCTGAAACCCTGTCTGAAGATATCAAGTAAATCATATAAATGTCAATAATTCAAATTTGCTTTTAAAAAAATGTCAATTTTTAAACAATTTAGAGGAAAAAAAAAGCCCGAGTTAAAATTTTTGGTGGTATCAGTATGTTTTATTGAAGTTACTGAAGTTATCTGATGTATTCTAAAAACTGCAGTCTGAAGTTATTAGACAAAACCAAATAATCCCATTTTACTTCAATAAAAATCAAATAAAATCATCAAAGATTCATCACTACTTATAATAGAACAAATAAGAAACACATATAATAAGTCTTTGAATTCTTTACATTTTAATATAATGACCCTTCTTCTCAATAACAGCCAGTAATCTATTATCCATTAATTTTAATTTTTTTTATACTTCAGCTGGTTCAATTTCCGACATGGTAGTTTTAATTACTTCCCGTAGGCCTGCTTTGATGTTATATTGTTTGCTACCTTCAGATAATTTAGTCTTCACAAATGATCATAGATTTTCGATCGGATTCAGATCAGATCTTGATGGTAGCCATTCCATTAACTTATCTCTTGTAAATCTTTTATGCTCAAAGAATTCACGGGTAAGCTTAGATACATGAGAAGAAGCGTTGGTGTGTAAAATTACAAAATTCACTTTGAAACTATGAAACTGTAATTTGTACCTTGCAAAGAAAGTCATGTTCATAAAACCGCAATAGTTAACACTGTTCTGTTTAACTCCTTCATCGATTTTGAATGGTTCAAGAATGGTTTAGTCGATAATTTCAGCCCATATCATAACACTATCGCCCTCTTGTTACTTTCTTTTAGACACAGGCATATCTGTATTGAATAAAATCCATCCTTTGGCTCATCCATCAAGTCCATTAAATGTCAATCGAGATTCGTCCGTGAAAATTACTTTAGAAAAGTCAATTTTCATGCATTTCTTGTCCTAATTTTGAAGATTTAAAATATTTGTTTTACAGAGAAGAGGTTGCTTAGGGGATCTTTTTAACAGATCCCAATTCCCCCAAACTTCTGAACATTTTATTGTCCTTTACACCCTCAATTCCAGCCTTTTCAAAGATTTGAGCGCTGGTCAAAAGTGGTTGTTTCACTATAATTCCCTTTAGTTTGCGTTCATCTCGAGGAAGCAATTTCATTTAAACCCCTTTCCTTTGTTTCTCAACTTAATTATATTTTCAGTATTCTTTATCGTGCAATAACCTCTGCAAAACTACTTTGATACCTCCAATGTCGACATTCCTTCACTCAATAACTTTGTTATTTTTTGTTTTTCAGTAGTTGTTAGATCTTTCCCTTCTTTTCATATTTCAAAATATATTATGGACAAAAAGAAAATTGTTTTTAATAGAGCTCACAGGTTTTAAGCTAATAATAGTTTATTCTGCATACTAACTTCTGTCAGTCCATTTTCGTAAATTCCAAATATCTCGAATATTAACCATTAAAAATGGCAGAAAATTTAGTAAATATATTAAATATTTTACTAAGGGTGGAAATGGACGAATTTACATTTGACAAATATTGGTTCAGATCTTTTTGAGTTATTGAAGTTTATTTGATTTGCATAATAACTTCAGACAGGGTGTATATTAACTGAGTTTCTTGAATGTAGTGCCTTCTTGAACTTGAATCATAGATTTTCAGTTGGTTTTAGGTCAGGATTTAGGCCATTCCAAAGCTTGCAATTTCTTTTTCCGAACAAATTTATTTATGTATTTTCTTTGATGCTTCAGATCATTGTTCTGTTTTTAGATCCAACACGGACTAGCACCCAACATTTGTACCAAGGGAAAGACACATTTGTTCCAATTTTTTATATCTTACAGAATACATTCTGCGATCAATGCGTCCCCAAATCATAATGTTGTCTCTGCCATGTTTAACTGTTGGTACCAAATTCTTCACTTCAAACGCTGTCTTCGAAGCTCGTCAGACTTACAGACTATAGTTCTCAAAAAGCTCTTGTTTGGTTTCATCTGAATCTAACTTATTTATATGAGCTTTGGAATAGATGAGTCAAGATTGTTTTTGCTCTTTTGTAAGCAGTGGCTTTATTCTATGGATTTTGCTATGAAGACGGGTATCATTAAGATTTCGTCGTACTGTAGACATATATACATTGATTCCAACATTGGCCAGGGAGCTTTGGAGAACCGCAGAGATCACATAAGCATTAACCCTGGCTTGCTGATGTCTACTTGGTCTTGCAGTGATTTTTCGCTGACATTATACCAAAGCCTGCCATTTATAGATAATTTTCTTTCACGGTGGAGACGTGCACACAAAATCGTTTTGATAGGTTTTGTAGTGATTTTCATTATTGTAGGTTTCAGCTAAGCGATTTTTAATAGCTTAAGCTGTTTAATAAAATTTTATTATATAGTTTAATTAAGATTTGTTACCTGGAAAAATAAATTCTTTTAATATTATTTTAGGGTTACAATTGCGCAGCACCATATATGTATGTATGTATGTATGTATGTATGTATGTATGTATGTATCTATCTATCTATCTATCTATATATATATATATATATATATATATATATATATATATATATATATATATATATATACCCACATACATACATACATACATATGATCCGACGGGCCTTAATTGATTGATAAATAAAATCCATTACCTTAGAAAGTTACTTTGTTTACGTTTGGATACGAAACTGAGGAGATATAAGAATTTTAAGGAATTTATATGTATATATATATATATATATATATATATATATATATATATATATATATATATAATACAAATATATATATAATATATATTTTTGAGGAATTTAATAATATATACATATATAATACATATAATATCTATCTACATAATATGTATATATATAAAACGTAATATATATACCATATATGTATATAAAGTATTATATATATATATATATATATATATATATATATATATATATATATATACACACACACACATATATATACACATACATATATATACACATATATATATATATATATATATATATTGAACAATAAAAAAATTAAAATCTTCAGACACACTGGGTTGTAGATTAATATTCTTTCGTTTTTTTTTTTATTATTCCATTTAGATTCCTCGACTAGTTTCGGCCGAAATGGCCATCATCGGGAGGAGAAATATTTCTGCTTGCTGCTCGCACTAAACTACAGAAAATGTATATATATATATATATATATATATATATATATATATATACACTGCGTGCCAAATTATTATCGAGATATCATTTTTCTAATATTTCAAAAAACGTTCAATCAATTCACACAAAATTTTCACACAACATTGACAATACTGACCTGCGCAATCACTGATCTGTGCAATGTAAACAAACTGGCGACATATTTGTTATCAGCACTGTGATTTAAATTAATTGCGCAGGTCTGTGTTGCCAAGATTGTGTGAAATTTTTGCGTGAATTGATTGGAGGGTTTTGGCACACGCAGTGTATATATATATGTGTGTGTGTGTGTGTGTGTATGTGTGTGTATAATTAGTTTTCAATTTTTCAATTTAGTAAGGACCAACAGAAAGGCATTTCATAACATAGGGGTTTGCAAAATTTCACACTTTTTGCTGAAGGAAATCAATATCAATTAAAAAAGTAAAAACTGAAAAGCCTTTTTCGTATTAAATAAAAATAACCTTAAAAAAACTAGAATCGAATCAATCGAAGTTTTTTTTTTTATTTTATTTTATTTTTAGCTGTAAACCCTAAATTAAAATATTTCTTTTTGCTTTCATGATCATCTTACTCGTCGGTGATTACTGGCAGTTCTGTTTTCACTATTTTCGGAAAAAAGTCGGAACGAAATTCTATAAATTCAAAAACAAACCTCTCCAAATAGTTCCATGGGTTAAATTCCCAGAAATGATAAGATACAGGAGAATGACTTTCTGTCTTCTCGTGTTCGCGCGCAACCAACTGAAAAGGTTCATTCTTACTACAAAAAGGGAAAAATAGAGGAATTACATTTATTTATTTATTCCTGGAACGAACGCTTCAGTGAAGGCAGATCGTTAATTTTCTTATTAAAAAAAAAAGAGCAATATAAAATTATGTGGCACCCTGCATTTTTAGAAAGACTAAAAAGAGATATTCATAGAAATATGATTTAATTTTTATTCGGTTTATTAACCAGTTGTTAGTTATTTAGAAACGAAGAATAATTGAGTTTTGAGAATAATTCTCTAACTGTATTTAGGCGATCCAAAGAGAAGAAGAAAAAAAAATAATAAAAAGAAAGAGAAAGAGGAATAGATGATACAAAACCCGGTCATAAGTAAAACTAAGACAAGACAGGTGTCAAAATATATCAGGTCAGATTACCTGACCGAAATCCAGGGAAATAGAAATTGTTATATTTGGTTGAAGAAATAGAGTTTGGAGATAATGAAATAAAACAAAAAGGGAGGAGGAAAGACAGAAACATAATACGAGACCGGGTCGTAAGCGGGGGCACACACGTGCGGCCAGCGCCTAACGAGTGTCAAAATTGTCAGGTCAAGCACTTGAACTAATTCCGTGTCCGCGTAGGATGGAAGTTTTGTTAAGGTTGGCTGAAACAATAAAGATTTTTTAGGACAATGGAAACGAAATTTTAATCGGAGGAAAGGTGTCTTTTGTGTTGAGGGGATGGCCGGTGGAACTGTATACAGATTCTGACCTGTTAAAAAATTGGAAACCCACGATGATGAAGTGGAGACATTTTCAATTCAGATAATTAAGATTTTTGACTATCAGGTCTGACCAAAAACAAAGAAGGAAAGAAAACGATTGTCTCGGCTCACAGATAGCGCCAATATTCTTTCCTGAAGTCACATCTAATTAGCGGCAGGCTGTTTTGACAGAACCCAGGTGAGAAAAAGCCAAGATTATCATTTTTCGTACGTGTGAAAAAGGCCAAATTAGATTTTGTTTTTTTTAGAACAAGAACGATGTAAGCCACGCCCGATTGGAGACGGGAGGCGTCCCACCACAGTCTCATTAGCCGAAAGCGGTCACGTGATATGCGGAAAGAGGAGGGAGAATGCTCGATCAAGAACCATTGGTCGAAAACGGTCACCTGACATACGAGAGACCGGGAGAGATGGGTATGCGTCTTCCCCCCAGAGGCACTGTGAGGAAGTAGGGGTGAAAATAATAGCGATAATGGGAAATCAGAACTAATGCGACTTTTGGGATTATCGAGAGAGCCCTGACGCCGACAGACCCACCCCGGTTGGCTGCGGCGTCAATAAAAGCAGGACCCCAATCGACAAAAAGATGAGTTCAGCCCCGGACGGCAGCGAGAAGAGATCATCTCGGACGACGGGGGGTTGCGGCTGGGTTGCGGCAGGGGGTCCTTCCAGCCCAAGTCGAAAACAAGAAATCCTTCCAGCCCAAGTCGAAAACAAGAAATCCTTCCAGCCCAAGTCGAAAACAAGAAATCCTTCCGGCCCAAGTCAAAGACAAGAGAAGTTCTA
This sequence comes from Acanthosepion lycidas, assembly GCA_963932145.1. Lineage (NCBI taxonomy): Eukaryota > Metazoa > Mollusca > Cephalopoda > Sepiida > Sepiidae > Acanthosepion > Acanthosepion lycidas. Next base: position 55,254,067 of record OZ010577.1, on the reverse strand, counting down.
TCTAAGTCGACGAAGAAGAAGATTACTCGAAAGCCGCGGAGAAGTTGCAGCCAAGTCGAAGACAAGGCCAAAGAGTTACTGGACGGAAGAAGAAGAGGAAATTAAAATCAAGCCCAGCCGAGAACAGAATTCGACCCAACCAGATCGAAGTGAAGAAATACAACTCAAGTCGAAGAGAAGAATCAACTGCGAATGATTGATAGAAATTAGCCCCAGTGTCGAACTAAACCACACTCCGACATACACAATTCTAGAGAGTAGACAATTCGAAATCGTTAAGTTGTATGATAGAAGCTTGGTGCCATAGTCCACAGAGCGGGTCGGGAATGAGAACAATTTTTCTTTATGTAACGGACATTAGATATAAAAGGTTGTCACCTTTTTTTTTTATCAGTAATTTTTTGTCTCGTGAGTTTTTTTTCTTTTACTTGTGTTTTGCCACCCCCGTCGGACTCAACTTGCATACGGCCCAATCCCTGCTGGTCCCATCTGTCTAAGATCTAAACACAGCGTGGGTAGACAGACCGGAGATCAGTACAGTTGCTTTAACAACCAGGTATTGGAAGCGGGTTGGGAAAGGCGAGGCTGGTGATCATCTAACCAAGAGGTTGGAGCGGCACGCTTGGAACCAGGAGGAGCGACCAGGAGGAGCGACGTCACAGTTGGCGCCGTAACCAAAGGATTCGACCCTGGGCCAGGTGTGTACCCGTCACAATTACAAACTATTTTTTTTAGAATTTCATCCGCCAGCACGAATGTATTGAGCGTTGATAGCAATTTCAGTGCCAGTGTTAAAACATTTAAAATACGCTACTTGCCTTAAAAAATATCTCATTACAAGAAATTGCACTCAATTGCTCGATAAATGAATGTCGGTTTCTTTGCCCCTTTTGCTGGCCCGTAACGAATCACTATTTTGTGCGGTGCTCCATCCCTAAATCTGTGTGCAGTAATCAATTAACTATTGATTATCCGTGTGGTTATTTGTCCGATTTTGAAAATTAACCCCTGGTCAGCTAAAGGTCATTTGTATTGGCTGTTGTAATTAATAACTCAGTAAGACAACCAAACTCTCAAAATTTCTACGGCTCAAAGCCGATATAAAAGATGTGTACACTATGACAGCCAACGCCGGTCTGAAGATATGAATTTTTCACCAGCGTTGAGTTGTCTTTGCGCTGAGTAGGCTGGTGGTAAGGTGTCTGTGGAGTTGAATTTTTACTGAGATGAGTTGGCCGGCGTTGAGTCGGCGGTAATGAAAGGCCCCATTTTCTTCTTTTTACCTCTTCTATAAATGTCTTTTTTATCGTAATTGTTCTGATGAGCTTTTCTAGTTTATACCTCGACTTTATGAATTTAAGTGAATTAACGCAGTACCAGACTGGCAGCTAGATCTCATAATTTCACTGTTGAAATGACGAGTTGTAACTGTAAATTCTATGTCAATAGTTTCTTTCGCCATACTTCTCACTTGTTGAGCTCTTTTCCGGCTTCTTTTTTAGTTGTCCACTTCGATCATCATAAATTTATATACAGAGTCGATCATCGTCATCTGTCTCCTTTAAACCTGTTATTTTAGTGTCCTCTCGTTTTATTTCACCCTGAATAAACGCTTACGTTTTAGTGGATACCATTGATTAGCTTTGGGTGAAATGATTAAAAAATATATCAGATCATCACAATTAATTCGACGTTTGGATGAAGGTCATTTGTATTGGATTGGTGAGAATCGCCTACAATTGTGAAACAAGAGAATTCGTGACTGATTCCATGTTCATATACATGACACGGGAGTGGGTATTCTTGATAGTGCTGTCGTGGTAAAGCAATTGTTGGAAACATGGTCAGAGATCGGTTGTACGACGCAGCTAACTGGAATATCATCATAAGAAAAAAATCCGTAAGACAATAGGGATACAATGACATATTTTGGCTAGTCCCTTTCTGTAAATGTAAGGAATCAGGAAGATGATATCATTGGTTGAATAGAACTGACAAGGTCTGTCTCTTTGATCTTTTATTATATTCTTCAGATAAGGTAGTGAGTGAACATTGAGATGGGTGTCGTGGGTAAACTCTCCCAAGTTCATATTTTGTTAATTATGTATTTTCAACTATTACAGTCATTGCCAAGAACAAATGTGGCGTCTGTGTGGTATTTAGAAAAAAGGAATTCATTTTTAGAGTATCTTTGAAGGTACCTATATATATATATATATATATATATATATATATATATATATATATCAAATATGTAGTGCAGTTTAATTTATATTACAATAAATCATTCATACAAAGTTAATTAGATAAAATGGCGAATTCATTTTGCTAACTAAATTTTACAGATGCATTAACCCACAAACCACTCGAAGAATGTTATAATCCATTTAAAAAAAATTATAAACTGTATTATGTCTTCCTTAAATATGCAAGTACTTTCGACGGTTTCTTCGGTCATCATCAGGCATGGAAAATATTTTGTTTTTGGTAAAATTCAGGTAGCATCCGAGACGAAAAAAATATAATACGCATCGGAATATATGTATTTTTTAAAAATGTGTTATTGATAACGGATACAAAATTGTGGAGCGTGCAGTCGCAACGCTAAAGTTGAATTTTTGAAAATTTAAGTGAGATCGTTTTTTACTAATATGACAATTTAAGAATGTTTTTGTTGTAGGAGTTTATCAATCACTGTGGCATGAAATAAATAGTTCAATATCAGAGCAATGTCTCAATTGTTACCCCGAAAATTTGCACGTCGGATCAGTTCTTTTAAATCAAATACGTGGTACAGTTTAATTTATATTACAATGAATTATTCATACAAAAAGTATATTTGTAAAGTTAATGATATAAAATGGCGAAATCACTTCGCTAACTAAATTTTACTGATTCATTAACCCACGAACCACTCGATGAGTGTTTTGATCCTTGTTTTTTTTTTAAAATTATAAACACATTTCAAAAAAATGTCAATAACACATTTCAAAAAAACATATTTCGATTTCTATTATATATTTCGTCTCGGATGCTACCCGAATTTTACTAAAAAGTAAATAGTTTCCATGACCGGAGGACGCATCGAAAGTAGTTGCATATTTAAGGCAGACCTAATACAGTTTATAATTTTAAAATCAAGGATCATAGCATCATTCACCGTCTGTTTAGTGGGTTAATGCATCTTTAAAATTCAGTTATCGAAATAAGTTTGCCATTTTATATCATTAACTTTACTAATTTACTTTTTATATGAATGATTCATAATATTGTAATATATATATATATATATATATATATATATATATATATATATATATATATATATATATATATATATGTAAGCAAATATATTTATATAGATCCGACAGTATGAAGAAAAATATACAAAAAAAAAAAGTTCTAATATGCAATTATGCTGTTTTAATATTAATATAATGTTAACGTCGGACGTTTCGGTCTAATAGACCATCTTCAGGACATATTCATATTCAAGAGTAAGGCTAATCAAAACAGAACGCTGATCATGAAAAATTTCAGTTGTCTGTTTTGATTAGTCTTACTCTTATGTCCATCGTTTTTTCATGTTGAATTAAATATAGTCTAATGTTAATTATGTTTACGAATATGTCCTGAAGATGGTCTACTAGACCGAAACGTCCGACGTTGACATTATATTAACATTAAAACAGCATAATTGCATATTAGAATTTTTGTTTGTTTTTTCCGTATATTTTTGTTCATATATATATATATATATATATATATATATATATATATATATATATATATATATATATATTAGGTTGGTGCAAAAATGATGACGTAATAATGTCGTTTTTTGACGTATTTTTAACGTCAAAAAACGACATTAGTACGTCATTATTTTTGCACCAACCTAATATATATATATATATATATATATATATATATATATATATATATATATTGAATACGTTGAATAAAAAGTAGCGCCGACTCCTTACGGTAGTCAGTTGGTTGTGCATTTAAAATTGCATAATGTACAAGAAGCTGAAATACAAGTTTATCCAATCATTTATTCGGGAAAGAATTATTAAAGAACTGCATCGACCTCTATTATTTGCAAATTTAAAAGAACATTTTCTAGTGATTAACGTAGAATTGCAGCGGAGCGGGCGAAAAGTGGCATACACGCTTGCAGAGTTCAACGTAAAAAGCTGTTATATATATATATATATATATATATATATATATATATATATATATATATATATATATATATATATATATATATATGGACTACGCGAATATATATATATATATATATTAAAAGTGTATGTATATAAATATAAATATATATATATATATATATAAATATAAATATATATATATATATATATATATATATATATATATATATATATATATATATATATATATATATGCAATTTATTATATATATTATTTATATATTATATATGCGGGGTACTTATAGCAAAGCGCGCAATATCACAGCTAACATATTTAGTTGGATTCATGTGAGTTTGTGACCCTGAGTTTCGCCCTTTGCGTGAAACCCAGGGTCACAAACTCAGATCAATCCAACTATATATATATATATATATATATATATATATATATATATATATATATATATATATATATATATATATATATATATAATATTTAATGGCGGGACTCACGAGGATTTTCCTTCTGAGTGAGTTATTTTTTTATGAGTGTAGCATTTATAAAATCAAAATTGTGGTTGAATTTATTTCTATATATGACGAGGGCATTAGTTAAGTCTACTCAAACATGGAAATAAATTCAACCACAATTTTTTATTTTAAAAATTCTACACTCTTAAAAAAAAGTAAATAATCATTCAGAAGGGAAATTCTCCAGAGTGTCGCCATTGATTATTATTCAAATATTAATCTACATCCAAGCCTTTTCCCAATATCATATATATATATATATATATATATATATATATATATATATATATCAGTGCATCCCATAAGTTCTGTTCGAATTTTACCTTTTTTTAAAATTAACGAAATTTAAAGAGTATTTTATAATGTCTAATGGAGCTGAACATTATTTTTATGTTTAGATGCATTTAAACTGATCAAATTTAATATTAGAGAACAATAAAATTAAATTTTGTTTGATTAAAACCCTGCTAACATGGAAGTACCCAAGAATCATTTGAGGCACATAATGCTTTATGAGTTCAAGAAAGGAAACTCAGCAGCCAAAGAGGCTAGAAACATTCACTCAATTTATGAAGAGGAATGTGTGAATGAAAGAACTTGCAGAAGATGGTTTGCAAAATTCAGAGGTGGAGATTTTACCCTTGAAGATGAAGATCGAACCGGACGTCCAGTTGAGTTTGATGAAAAGCTTCTTGAAGCATTCCTTGAAGAATATCATGCTTTATCAGTTGAGGAATTGGCAGTGGTTCTCAGTTCAAACCATACAACTGTTAATCGTAATCTTCAACAACTTGGAAAAGTTCCTAAACTTGGAAAATGGGTGCTTCATGAATTGTCTGAAATCAACCTCAAATCCCGAGTTGACATCTGCTCTTCTCTCCATTCTCGCCAACTTGTTTCACCTTTTTTGGATAGACTTGTGACTGGCGACGAAAAATGGATCTTTTATCGAAATGTTAAGGGTCGTAGACAGTGGCTTGGTAAATATATATATATATATATATATATATATATATATATATATATATATATATATGTACTATATGTGATGTGTAAATTGTCGAAATTTCATATATATATATATATATATATATATATATATATATATATGTATATCCGCCCAGCATAGATGTTGTATAAAATTTAGGTTAGCTCCGTGCGTATTAAATAAATAGAACACCATCTGGGCCGGATTACGCAAAGAATCTAGAAGACAGACAAACTTGTATATATATATATATATATATATATATATATATATATATATATATATATATATATATATATATATATATATATATATATATATTAACCTCCTATATATATATATATATGAGGTTAAATGTATATGTGCATATATATATAAATTTATATATATATGTGCGTATGTTTATTCAGATATAGCTACAATATATTTGTAAAAGGACAATATGAATAAAGACAAAAAGAAAAATTATCTTAACCGACGCGTTTCGTCCTCAGAAGATAAAAGGAGTCGGCTGAAATAAGTTTCCCTTTTGTCGTTCACGCACTCACACACATACACACATGTACACACACACACACATATATATATATATATGTAACACACATATATATATATATATGTATGTATATAAAATTTCAGATATAATTAGAATATATCTGTAAAAGATCAATAATCTTATTTACTATAGAGAACATAATCGCGAGGTACTTTCGTTAGGTTCGAAGTCACCGGTAATGACTAACTACTGGTCTATGACATAAATCATATACGTCCGGATATACTTAACTTCACCTGTAATATATACGATGCTGGCTTTAGACATTATATCAAAGTTTCATTTGAAATTATCACCGTATAATGCTCGATAAATGTGATTAAAATTTACCACTGAATTAAGCGAAATAACAAAAAAGATGAAGCTGAAAGATAAAACGTTTTCTATTATGAAGCTATAGATTTATTGATTTCCTTATATATGTGTCTTAGTACTTATATACCAGGAAAGGAAATATGTGCTGACTTTGTTGTTCCACAAAAAAAAAAAAAAAAAAAAAAAAACTAACCAAGTGATTCAGTATGAAATTTTACAAACTGACATTTCGTTTGGGAAACAATGATCGTGAAGAAGACGACATAAGCTAAAGTAAACATTGTTTTTGTTCTGGCACGAATCTTTTTTTGGGGGGAAGAATTTTATCAGAACATTTGCTGTTGTTATTTCAGCTTAGACCCCAGGCTATAGGATTCTCTTATATCACTCAGGTCAATATACACAAGTGTCCCTTGTGACGGATAGGGAAAAAAATTATCGCTCAGACTCTTAATAGTCTTTGTCTTTAAGATAAAAAAAATATTGATTAGCGTAAAAAAAAAAAAAGAACAAAGAAATCACGTCAAACTGTAGATGATACTTATTCCACGAGGTTAACGCAGATTTTGGAGAGTTATAAAGCGTTGTAATGATTCTTATTACATTGTAAATGTATACCATATAAGTGCTGAAACTAATAAATATCGCTGGATTTATATAATTACGCTTGAGTTCTGAAAATATACCTTTAAATTATACAGGGATTAAAAAGAATTTTGAATAGACAGCAAGTATTATCTCTATCTATGAAAGGCAGGATGTGTGTGTGTGTGTGTGTGTGTGTGTAACGAATGCATGGCCGCAATTTTCGACTGATTTGCACCAAAATTTACATGCACATGCTCCAAGTTAGCGGGAAGCCCAAGACCGACTTTGCATTTCACAACTCCCATCAATAGTGGAAATAATCGATTTTTTCATGTTTCTACTGCAGTTTTCATATAGTTTGCGGCCATTTTGTACTGGCCAGAGTGAGAGCCTATAGCTGGCTGTCACGAATAGGCAGGAAGATTCTACGGGCCAGCATGAGAGCCAACAGCTGACTGACACGAATGTTAACTAGCATGCTACCATGCAAAAAAAAAAAAAAATCGATAGCTGCATTGGTCGCAAGTGGGAAAAATTTTAAACTGCATGTCACTTTACTCCATTTGGCTAATTCGCTTGCTTAAACTCAACGTTGATTCTGATTCCGCAGAAAGGGTGTGAAAAAGTATTTGTTGTTAACATTCTTTTTTCATTCGGTTTTTCCAGTTACAATTCCTTTTTTAAAGCTGATCGTTTTGTGTTCATTTTGTTTAATTCTTTTTTTCGTAACATATTTAATGTTTAGTATAGAGCTTAGAAAAAATTCGCAGTGTGAGATAGGCAAGAAGTAAGGCATGTAGCAACATCAGCACGGCAAAGGGCACTCCTTTAAAGGCAAGGAAGGGCAAAAATATTATAAGTCAAGTGATAGCGATTGCTGTATGAGTCGTACGATTTTTGAATCAAGCACGGGCAACGCCGGTCCATGCTGCTAGTTTTTAATAATACGCTTTGGATGCGTAAAATAGCATTAATAATAATCTACTCTACTTCATCGAACGCAGTTGAGATCATAAACGTCACAATCCCACACTTTAGTTAGTTGTGAACTATATAATTTTTTCCATTGCTGTATGGAAGGTGATTTACAAGGGTACCTCAGGTTTTGAATTCGGTTTCCCTTATCCTAGACTGGCTACTGACTACAGTCAAATACTTTGGGGAGAAGTGATGAATTAAAACTTTTCCCAATATTATGACATGTTTTAAATCTTCGAGAGATACTATTAAGGCAGAAGTAAATAGTTGTGTCCTCAGCCTAAATACCGAGTTGGGAACTGATGATATCAGAAGGTCGTTGATGAAACTAATAGGATAGGACTAAAAATAAACCACTCTGGAATTCACGCATTAATGCAAAAAGATCAAGAGGATTCGCCATTCAAGATAACTTTCATTAGATACAGACACAGAAAATAAGAAAAAATTAGTTAATTAAAAGAAACGGCATAAAAGACAGAAATAACCCTCAACACATCTGCCAGGTGAGATGATTATTGTTTTGATGTCCTCCCTTTAATGAGTCTATAGTGGATTCTTCCACTTACTGTAAAATTAGTAAGCCTCGGGGGAACAGTAGTTAGATTGAACGCTGGTCAATCGACACACACTCCCAAAGCCGTGTAATACTCTTCTGTTCAATAAACGCTTTATCGGCAACCTCTTGTTTTGTTATTTTTAAATCATATACTTGGTTACATAATTATACAATTCGTAGTTGATTAAAGCCTCTGTTACTTTGCCAAAGAGAGACTAATTGATCGATAGCTCATAGGAATAGACGTTTCGCCGAAGTTCTTAAAATAGAAGCGTATTTCCAACAATCTGAAAGGCAAGTAATAACAGGAAACATTTCTTTAGCACAATTACTGGGATACCATCGAATCCCCATGCTTTGTTGGGATCAAGTTTGAAGGTGGTAGCGGAAACCATGATCGGGGTTATATGCATATCACTCAGTGGATAAACTTCTACGGGTAAACTCAGGCAGTTACTCTTGATGAACCGCGAATAGAATTGGAAGAGAATTTACCAGTAAAGCATTCTTTTTATCGAGAGAAAATGCTAGCACTTCAAGAGTGTAGTAGTTGAAGACTTAAAACTTTTATAGAACCGCCAGTAATCATGAGAATCAAATTCGGTCGAGGCTATACGGCGCCTCGCTCTATCAGTGAATGAAGACTTAGCCTCTTTTAGGACTCGTTTGTACTTATTACGAGCGGACACAAAGAGGCGGTCTGTAGTGATCGCAGCTATCAGGTTGGTATAACCGGAAAATGATTCCTGTCGACTTTAGCGGTTGAATAGGCGAGAGTGAACCAAAGAAAGGAAGGCGGTTTTAACCGCGTATCAAGAAGCAACATCAGTGGTTAGAATTTTTAATAGGAATACTAAAGATTTCACTGTAGGTGAGATCGCGAAGAAAATCATGAAATGAACCCCAATCTGTACGGTATTAGTAGAAAGAAGTCTTGTGATTAAGAGATCCATGGCTGATAAATGAGTTAAAAGAAATACCAACAGACACTACAGAGTGTTATCTGAATTGCCAAGAAGACTGATTTTAAGTAAACGAGCCAGGAAAGGTGGTAAGGAACAGATCGAGTAAGGAGGCATGTTGTTCCACTAAACGAGTAAGCTAATCTGCTATTTGAAAGAATGAGTGCGCTACAGGGAAATTTAACCTCTGAATACAAATAATTCAAATAAATATCTATTTGAAGACATTTTTATGTTTACGCATTCTTTTTATAGATACAAATATTTAAGTAAATGCTCTGTTTTATAATAAACAGTATTAAACAACATTTACCGACCTGAATGTCCGATAAATTTTCATAGAAAATATTCGTCCTCCGACAGGATTCGAACATGTATCCTATACGTAACCGTCATTGATGTGCCTTAAACCGATTTGGCCACGAATGAGCGTCGGTTAGCAAGGTCGAATTTACTGTATTTAAACTTCAATCTTACATGAATCTCTCACGTAGATTCATATCTGCTCATGGCGTATCAAATGTAAAGAAATGACGTCACACATTATGAAATGGACAAAGTCTGACAATTATTTTAAGACATTTTTATGTTTATACATTCTTTTTATAGATACAAATATTCAATATATGCAGGTTCGAATCCTGTCGGAGGACGAATATTTTCTGTGAAAATTTCTCGGACATTCAGGCCGGTAAATGTCGTTTAATGCTGTTTATTATAAACAGAGCATTTACTTAAATATTTGTATCTATAAAAAGAATGTATAAATATAAAAATGTCTTAAAATAATTGTCGAACTTTGTCCATTTCGTAATGTGTGATATATATACATATATAAATGAAGGAGTCATGCGGTATATAAAATCATTGTATTGCATAAATGAAAACACATTGCATATAATTTGTTAACCTGAGTTATTAGCAATAATTTGTAAAAAAAAAACAACAAAAAAAACAACAAAAAAAAACAAAAACAACAACAAAAAAAAAACGCAATTTTTAACCACTTTTTTTTTGTAATTACCTAAGCTTATTACAAGTATACTTTATAGGGAAAGAGAAGTCATTTCCATGGATTTCTCGTCAAGGTAACAGGAGCCCTAAAAAGTGTAATAAGCTTAGTTTTTAAAAATTTACACGAATTTAGTTTCAGCAAAAATTAACCCACTCCAAACATTCTTTGCACATACAAGGAAATTTTTGAAAACTGCTTTTTTTTTTTTTTAAATTGGTAGGCAATTTTTTTTTGTGAATTTGAGAAATGTATATATATAGTTTGTATGTTATGCACAGCGTGAAGAATCAAGAGTTAAAACAGCAAGAAATGGGATATTCCGCCCCCACAAAAAATAGATCACATTTGCTGTCAACACAGTAACGAATCAATAATGATGTACTTAGATATGTTTTTTTATACTATTTTCCATCCGAACATACATAAACATCACATATGAGGTGTATTAAGAACATTTAATGGCAGATCATACCTAATCATCCAAAAGATAGAATTAAAAAAAAAAAGAAAAATTTCGAAACTCAAATTGCGATGAAATTTTCACTGGATGAAACATTTGACATTTTTTTTATTCAGAGTTTTTTCATATATTCCCGAATTCTAGCTTCCAGCAAATATGGGTGAATAGATTTTTACCAAATGTTCACACACCAGACCACTGTGAAGATGGTGATTAAAAATTGCACTTATTTTAATTATCGAAATTCTACGTTAAGAAATTTTACAAGTAAAATAAGCGATCGTTGTAACCACATATCTAACTGTAGTATCAAGGCATATTCTTTTGGCTAACGCAAACCTCACATTCGAATACGAAGAAAAGGGTTAAACTCTTACGAGGAAAATGTTTCTCAATTCGTAATTTGAATTATTATGGAGCAACAAAGCTCGTTAATGTACTCACTCTTTCTTTCTATCTCTCATCGTTACTTTCTCTCTCTATACACACACACATATATATATGTATTACACATATATATATATACATATATATATATATTTATATATGTGTATTTATATATTAAAAAGAAGATAAGCCGCAAACGTTTCGTTTGAAATATGAATTTTTTATTTAAGAATATATCTTATACTCTATTTTCCATGATTCCGCTACACGAGTTTCTCATTTTTTCGAACTTCTTCAACTAAAGAGTTGATATTTCCACATACTATAAAAATTATTTTTTGCGTGTCACTGATTCAAATGTCTTTCTTGGACTGGTGATAAGAATTTATATATATATATATATATATATATATATATATATATATATATATATATATATATATATATATATGTGTGTGTGTGTGTGTTAGTGTGTGTGTATGTATATATATATTTATATACATACATATATATATATATATATATATATATATATATATATATATATATATATATATTGCATATAGTTCTCTTGTTAATATTTCGTTCTTTCGCGTGGTACATCGTCATAGAACTGCGTTTGATTATTTTTAATTATATTTTGAAATATAATACTCTTTGCTTGAAGAAAGTCACGAAACCAGAAACACGTGTAGCAGAATTATGGAAAATAGAGTATAAGATATATTTTAAAATAAAAAAATCAACATTTGAACCATAAACGTTTGCGGTTTATCTTATTTTTAAAATATACACTGTTCTCTCATTGGTACAACTATACCCTATTTCATATATATATATATATATATATAATTATTTATTTAAAAGTATGATTCCAACCCGCTACATAAGAGGTCTCATGTTTCAAAACAAGAGCCGAAATCTTCAATATAATTATTTGAATCAAACTGAGTTAAAGTAAGCTCTGTTCCATCTTCAAGCGAAATTTTTTGGGAAAAAAATTTTCCGAAACATTTCGTAACATTACAGTAATTACAGTAAGAGGGAATTTATGCCGATATGAGCGGGAAGATAATGATTAACTCTATAACTGAACAGATTATGATTGTATTAGGTTGGTGCAAAAATAATGACGTAATAATGTCGTTTTTTGACGTTAAAAAATACGTCAAAAACGACATTATTACGTCATTATTTTTGCACCAACCTAATAGTTATCGAGGCGATATATACATATATATATATATATATATATATATATATATATATATATATATATATATATATATATATATTACATAGGTTGGAAATCCAAATCGAAAAGCTATTTCAATGAGCAAGTCATTGGCATTATCAACTCAGAAGTGTGAAGGAATAAAGTAGGAACTTAACATTTAAACATTTAAAAAACTTAAAAAAGAAGAAAAAGAATAGAAAACGAAAAAGAAAAAGAAAAAAGAAAAAGAAAAAAGACAAAAGAAAGAAAGAAGAAAAGAAAGGGAGTAGGAGAGGCCGATGGAAATATAGACATTAAGTTAACCCAACTCCCAGTATCATAGGAGGTGGAGGTGGAGGTGGAAGTATCTGCCTTAAATAGAGACAGTTAACCTCGACCTATATATTAAAATATTAACATCCCACGTCAGGTTGAAAATGAATCACAAAATTAACGACACGAGTTCAAACAATTTGAAAAATTAAAATAGAAAATAGTAAATATTAATTATGAACCAAAGAACAGGAATTATATTTTCTCATTTTCTAGAAAAAAATTCCCAAATCTATGTTAGCAAAAAAATATAAGATAAATAATAATGATAAATAGATAGTTTATATAAAGAAAGAATAAGTTAAAAATATTTAAAATTTAAGATTTCTTAAAAATTTAATAAAATATATATAAAACGGTGAAATCTAAAATTAAAAAATATAATAAAAGTAATAATAAATAAAATAATAAAAAATATATGAAAAATAATAATTAAAAAAAATAACAAATTAATTAAAAGAGTAACAAAATAACAACAAGAACAACAATAACAACAACATCAACAACAATAATAATAATAATAATAATAATAATAATAATAATAATAATAATAATAATAATAATAATAATAAAGAGCCAGATGATAAAAGAATAAGAAAAATATTGAAGGTAAAAAAATAATAATGATAATAAAAAATAATTTTGAAGATAAAAAATAGTGATAATAAAATTTATGAAGATAAGATATCATAGTATTGAAAAAAATCGAAGAAAATTTTTTAACATTTACAATTTTAAAGAAAAATAAACTACCCACAAAAAATCAGTAACATAGTGTAAACCTATCAGATATTGTTGAAATAGATTAGAAATAACGATAAACGGATTAGAAATAACGATAAATGGATTAGATGATAAAAGATTAAGCAGGATCAATAATATTTTAGATAAGTTTAAACCTACTCTTGTGACGACATTTGGAAACTAACTCGTTCCTTTGGTTTAGTAGTATATTTGATTATCGAATTTTATTATTCTAATCTTCTCTTCTAAATATAGGTTACATCTACCCTTATAATTATTAGAAGTATGAGCAAAACCTCTAATTTTCCAGTCAATCTGAGGCTTCATATCTTATCTCTTAATTCCCAAAATGTTTTGGTTAAAGCAGTTTTCTATTTTTATTTTAACGCTTTTTCCAACCCAAAATTATAATATCAAACTGCTCTTTCCAAAAAATTATTGATAAGAATAACCGATACTTTTTATGCATGTCTTTTCATGGCTTCCCCGTGTTCCTCTTTTTAATTTATGAACTGTCAAAGGTTTCAGGAAAATATTGAAACGTTTTAACCATTACCTTGTATGAAGTTTTAAATTTAAACTTGTCTTTCTCCTAGACTGGCTGCCAGACTGCTCTGTTTACCTTGATATTTTACCCCATAGCTAGGAACAGATACTTATTCGCCGTATTAATAATTTAAAAACAAATATCTATATCTGTCTGAGGTGCTTTCTCTATTTATTAATCAAACCAATAAGTTACAGAAGGAGAAATTAATTTGTATACTTACATTTAGGGATATTCTAGTTTCTTGGCATGCGAAAGTATAAGAGGATATAAATCATAATCATTTGATTGAAAAGAAATTAACTTCCTTTCTTTGGTGTTTGTTCTAGGAACAATCATGGCTGCAGCTTGTAAAGAAAAACAATCGGAATTCAATGAAAAGTTTGAAGAGAAAATAAATATTTTCTCTTCAAACGGAAAAGCACACGGTAAAAATCTGTATCAAATTTCCCACTGATAGTTTAGAATGCATTTCCATGTCGGACTTACTCCTCATGAAACATGTTTTAAATTGTCTCCGCAGTATGGTCCTACCAAATTAGTAGATAACCATCCTAAAGATGGGCGTATTTAGGTTGCACACAGACATATAATGATTAATGCACTTTAAAAAATGTATTTATAATATAGATGCAAACCAAAATATCGACAGAATAAAGTTCTGATTGGTTTAGTTTCGTTTATTTTGTTTTACGGACTATCAACCTCAATGGGTTATTTAATGCTGACAAGATTTTTAGGATAGGTTCGTATGAATAGAATATGCATTGTTTGTAAGAAATCAGTTTGTAGATCAGGTTTCATTGACGTATATTTGTAAAGTGGGTTTTTGTCGAAAGTCAAATGTATTACTGGTAATATATTTTTTCAAAAATTTATTGCTGGTATTTTTTACTATAAAAATGTATTTTTATACTTTCATAATGCTTTGACCACAGTTTCGAAGGGCGGGTAACTACTGACCCTTAGCTGGTACCCTAACAGTTGTTACCACCCGGGTAGACCTGGGAACAACAGCAATTAAGAATTGGTTCCGAATGTAGAGTTCTGAAATGAATTAAAATGTCAAATATAGTTTAGTCTAGAAAAGTTGGCATCTCCTTAAGATAGCAACTGACATTGCATTTAATGTTTTGCTGATTAACGTTGGCTGAAAAGCATTGAGCTGGTAGAGAGTTCCACAAGCAAGAAGTGCGAGAATAGAAACTTTTCGCATAGGATTTACGGTTACATCTAGCCAGCTCAACTGTAAATTCGTCAAACCTCATCGTCAGTCTAGTGCTTCGCTTAAATTAGAAGAGTCTAGGGACTACGAAAAGGCTGTGTATTTTAGTTCCCCGATGATTTGATTTATCTGAACGCGATATAAAAAATTTTTACCGGTTGAAGAATTATCCCAAATCTCTGACTTCTTCTGATTCAACTGTTCACCGTCATTTCTCAGAGCAAAGCACCATAAAAAGACATTTATCAACCCATAATCTGCAAGTATCCTTAAGAAAGATACTGGTCGAAAATACTAGAATCCTTTGTGAATCAAATTTCCAGAAACATCTCATTATAAAAGAGGCCATTTATATCAAGCAGCACTACTCATCAATCTTATCTTGTTTAACAATGGTAACGGATTGCTGAAAGTCTTTTGATAATAAAAAGTCGTTCACTCGAATTTTGGCTCTGCCCAACACATGTTCGCTCGGAATTAAGCTTCTATTATAATTCACAAATAATACACGGATGATAATATCTCACACTGTCAAAAGCATGTAAATAAATTATCAACACCAACCCCACCCCTTGAAAATGGGCAAAGGAGTGGTCGAAGGTGTTTGGGTCAATCTACGATATGGACAATTTTTGTACTCGCTCACTCCCACCAAACGGAAAAATGCAAGAACGTTGGAAAAACTAAATAAAAAATTCTTGTCTGTCATATTTAACGAAAGATGTTTAAAAGAAAGGTTTTTGTCCAAAGATGCACTAATCATATATATATATATATATATATATATATATATATATATATATATATATATATATATGCTGAAAATTCAAACATTTTTTTTTAATTTATTCTAAAAGCACATAATTCAGTTTGACCCCTAATTTTATTATTGTCTCCTTTAAAAATATGTACGCACACATATTCTATAATGTGATTTTCAAGTACCGACAATTGACACAAAATGTGATTTGCAAAATCAAAGGAAATTCGTAAAAACAATCTGGAAGTTAGTTAATCAAGAGACTTTTATGCTTTCGTTGTTAAATCCTATCTTTATGTGTTGTAATGAGTTTAAAATTCAATATCCAGAAAGCTACGAAAAGTTAAGTTTAATAATAAACACTCAATTGAACCTCATTGTAAAAATATTTGTTTTTTCCCGGCTAAGATTTATTGTTCATTCAGTGTTCATTTTTGATGTTTTTCGTCTTTATTTTTTATTTAGTATTTTTCTCTGTCTTTCTATTTAATGATCAATATAAACGACATTCAAAAATCAATTTTTTAATTGTTTTTCTTCAAATAACTTTCTCACCGTCGTCCATTCTGTGTGTTCAAATTGTTTGCTAATGTCTTTCCTACCAATAAATATCTGTGAATGATTTTCAATTATTGACATTTGATTCAAAATTTAGGAGAAGAGCGCTAACTGAAAATCAATAATTTCATTGTTCGGTTTTAAATATTTTATTTAACCTCATTTTTCGTAGATTTACTTCTATATTTTCGTTAGAAATATTCGTATAAGTGCTGGAATTTCTCAGCTAGACCCAACTTTCTAATATATTTCAATCTTCACTGCAATCAAGGCGGTCATGCCCCTAGTACGCAGCGGGGTTTACAGGAAGTGTGAGTGAAAGAGAAGACTGAGAATAGGGAGGATTGAGGAAAGGACAAAAGATGAACGAGGTTCAAGAAGACAGATGGTGATTGGCGCTGCGTTTAAACTCTTTAAGATTGTAGTTATCAGGGAAGCAAGTAAACGAAAGGGAGTTCCACAGGCGGAAAGTGCGAGAAAAAACAGTTGGAGTAGAAGTGGCGGGTGCGTTTAACTATTTGAATAATAATAAAAGCGTGGGACCTAGATGCCAATCTAGTAGCAAGCTTACCGAAGATTATAATTATTCTAGAAGGGCTGCTTTTTCAACACCTCATTTCATATATTTTAGGAGACTCTTCAGGAATTGGAACTCTGCTCCCCGGGTATCCATTACACCACCTGTACATCTAAGCTTAAAGCACCTGGCATTTTCGATACAGTCACTCATCTAGGTACTTACCAGTCTCGACGTTGCTTAACTTCGGTGATCGTACGGGAATTGGTGATTCAGCGGGAGGTATGATAAAAAAGACAAACATTACTAAGAGCTACAAGGAATAGGAAGTTCTGGAGAGCCATGATCGACTACATCCCGAAGAGACACGGCACATAAAAGAAGATTAATCCACCTGGAAGACACCGGAACGCTCGAACTTACGGGCGATGGAAAAATTCAGAAATCGTCTCCAACAGTGTATGGCGAACAGAGGCCACGATTTATTGGATGTCATTTTTAAAGCGAAATAAATAAAAACTATCGCCCTTTATTAAAACAACAGTGAAGTAATTTTTTTAATAGCAACTTTGTTCTCTTTGTCAATCTTTAAAATGTAGGATGTATTTCTGCCGCATCCTGGATGTAAATATTGGTATGTTTTTTTCTTTAACTTTTTGATGTGTTATCTTGGGATTTTGAATATTTATATTAAAGGCAGAAAATCTTTGACTTTTGGAATAATATCACAGTATAGAAATAAGAAAGTATTCTTGTAATATGATACTTCTCTCGTTTTCGCTCTTTTAATTTAAGTAGATTCGAGAAAGAATTCTACCTGAGTTGTGTGATTTTAAAAAAAATGTCTTTTTTCGGTTGTCGACTCAGAAATATCACTTTAAGTTATCCCTTTTTAGGTTTTGTTATTTTTCAGTTACATGGATCTATTTTCTTTCCTATTCTTCAGTTGTAATCACTTTTGCGCGTTTTGACAAAAGAGTTTTATATTTACAAGATCCTTAGAATCTTGTGAAGTGCATTTTTATGACGATGCTCCGAAATTCCTTCCGTTGACGCTTTTTTATTGATATTATTTCTAGAAGCGTGTCATTGTCACCGAACGAAGAAACTGGCTTTTAACACGACGAATATACGGAGAGTACTTCTTGAAGTGATTTTATTTTGTATTCTTTTAAAAACTATTTCACTCCAAGCAAGGCGATGAAGCCACTAAGGCTCAAGGTGGAGGTGTTTACTGAGATGGAAAGAAACTAAGAAAACGATATTGAGGAAAAAGTCAATAAAAGAACAAAAAAAAACAGATGACAGCGATTAATCTTACATTTCAATTTTCGAAGATGGTATTTGAAAGGAAAGCAAGGAGCCGGAAGAGAGGCGAAAATTGCGAGAGAAGAATCTATTAGAATAGAATTTACGGTTATATCTATCGACTCCAACTAAAAGGAAGATACGTAGATATTAATCTAGTATTTGATATAAATTCCAGAAATCGATGTATCAAACGTAAAGGAACATCACAGCAATTGCCAGGGAAACTACGTTACAGTGATGGGAAAATGATTGAAGGTGAGATGCCGGGTCAGGACCGATAACATTGCAGATTGTTTTGGGGATTTTGTCAAGATTCTCTAAATACATAGTCGAACCCCCAGACCAGATGTGGATACATTAATTTGTGTCACAAGGCCGAAGGAAAATAGGGAAAGACTGGTCAACACTGTCTATCCTACACCTAGCTAATCCGGCTTACAACCCATTCACTCTAAAAATGTCTTCAATGATAACAAGAACGCGCCATTCTCCATCCAATCTAACATGTACCACAACATCACCTCATCGAAGAAATCGTAAAAAAACTCCCATGATTTTAAAGATATATTCAGATGTACAAATATATTCCCTCTTTTTTTAAAAAAAGTTATTTAAATTATATATATATATATATATATATATATATATATATATATAATAAATATATATATATATAAATAAAATATATATAATAAATATATATATAAATAAAAACTCTGTTAGTATGGCCCGTCCAACTCACAAAAGGGAGAGCGGCCGCTGTATTCTGCTAATATGCACAATCAAGAAGCTTACTGACTAGTGGCGTGAAAAGTAACCGATAACATTTGAGAATGTGAAAATATATAAGGTTGATCCAATGAAGATAAAAATGATAGAGAACGTAAAAGTGAGGCGAGAATTTGAACTCGACAATAACACTTTCTGTTCCTATAATTAATACGCTACTCACACGTATTACATCATAGGCGTCCGAATTATGATATAAGCTCTCGCTTAAATTTTATTTCTTTTTTTAAATAACGAGTCAGAGATTATAGTGAGCGATTTGTTTGGAGATCCGTCTTGGGCTTCCTTCTGGGAGATTATTTTTTTTATTTTCTTCTGAATTATTCACTCCTGAGATGCCAAACGAATAAAAATATTGTCTATATTTTTTATTACAAGATTTCTTCGGTCTATCATTCCTTGTTTTGATTTTATTTCTGCAATAACCCCCCCACCCCAAAAAACAAAAAAAAAACAAAAAAAAAAACAAAACAAAAAAAAACAAAAAACAAACAAACAAAAGACCAAACCAAAACAAAACAAAACAAAACGCATATATTAGCAATCATTCCTTTTTTCTTCCCGTACTATTTCTGTTGATTAAGAGAAACACCGTCTTTCCTTAACGATTCTACACCTGAAGAAAACCGCCGAATGGATCGGTTGAAACGTTGTGGCAACAACAGAAGCAGCACAAAGAATGAATCCTCTGAACCACTTTTGCAATGCAAATAAAGTTCTGCGATGGATAAATTTTCGTCTAAATGACGCAAAAATGAAAATAACACTGACATCTCATTTTAACAGATATATTTACCCAAATTATACAAAAATATCTTAAAATACTAAAGAGTAAATGTATTCAATAAAATCGCTATGGCTTCTACCACGGCCTCCGGACGACTTCGGAATCTCTTGCATTTCTTCTGGATGGTCTCCTTGTTTAAGTTGGTGAATACTCCCACAATCCTTGCCTTTAGTTAATCTTTGCTGTTAAAAGGAGTTTTGTTGATCACACGCTGAACTGCGCCCCGCATATAGTACTCAAGAGGGTCCAGTCTAGGGGGTTAGGTGGTCACATGTAAAGGGTGATGTGGTCGTTGAAATTGTCTGATAGCCATGACTGGATTCCGCTGCTTGTGTAACCTGGTGCAGAGTCCTGTTGCTAGACATGGGGTTTTTCAGCAGCCACTCTCTTGACCCAGAGCAGCTTACCTCCTCAAGGCACTTGATGTAGTCCTCAGTGTTGAATCTGAGGCTTTCACTAACAAATTCGGGAGTTCCTTTCTTATCAGGACGATCAGAGTGAGTTTTCCAAACCTACGTAATCATCATTAGGCAAATCCAACTCTTTCCAAGTTCTTCGCACTGTTTTTAAATAATAGTTTCACATTACTACTTTTTAGTGGCAGTGTATTTTGGCTCAGGGCCTCTGAAGCTGACCTTTGAGGTCAGATGGTAGACAAAAAATAAATGCCAATTTTGATTGACTGAATCGAACTTAGGAATGAGTTATAGATTAAAGTTTTACGGGAGTTGCTGTTTGGACGTAAAGTTAGCTAGACATGTTACATTGCGTTTGCGCAACTACACCTCCAGTGGGTAGGGTAGAATTGGTTGTTACACGTCAAAGGAAATGGACGTGTGAGGTTTCGTGTTTAAAAGCGGCTTACTATAGGGGGTGTAGTAACCCCCCATTTTATAGAATCTATGTCGGCGACACTAATAAAATAAGTAAGTTTAAATTTCTCTTCGTTGATGTTTTTCGTCAATCAACCCAGAGAACATTTCGTGACGCCGATCAAGAGAAGAAAAAGATTGAACTAAAACGAACAGCGATCACCCGGCCAGACGAAATGAGAAACAATGAAGTGTATAGAACCCTGCCCTCAGAATGACATTCTAATACTCTGAAATGTTCATATTGGAGCTTCCGTGCAAATGCCGAGCAGTACAGCATGCCGTTTCAAAATTATCTGGAGTAGTGCATTGCGTCATGGTGGTCTTTTTCTCACAGATGGTGCCTAGCTGACTATAAAGTACTGTGCCGCACCAAAAACAAACAATGCGCATGCGCGAACATAAAAATATAAAATGGCGACAATTTACCCATCGCACACAATTTACCCATTGCAATCATACGAAATTGAATTTCGATTGCAATCTTTGACCACTGAGATTAATATCCTCCATTGAATTAAGTGCATTAACAAAGGAGATTATGTTGAAAAATAAATACTTGTTAGATGAACTATTCCCTTTTATATCACTAGGTTACAGAATTATTAATGAACCTACATATATGAGTAATTTAAATAGGTACATTTGTAAATATACACCCTTGTGCAAATTAATTGAAACATAAGGATTAATTCCGTTATTATTTACTTTTCTTGTATTTTTCCAATGAAAAATGCCTCAGTGCACATGTTAGTTCTTCGTATGGCCCTTCCACGAACTTGTTCCTTGAAGATTGACCACAGATTCTTGACTAGATTTAAATCAGGAGAGTTTGTGGGCCAGTCTATAGGACTTTGATTTACTCACTGGTAAGGATTGCCAATTTGATCGTGCAGTGGTACAATATTCGTACGCTTCCTTGGAGTAACGTCAATCGCAGACCGCAGGCCGTAAGTCAACTAATCGACAGTCGAGAACATTGTGTCTGGGCGTGATGAAATTCGGATGCAATCACGGATGACGCAATATTTTTCAAGGCCAAATAAATTTCATCACTGTTATAACCTAGAAAAGGTTACTGAATGAGGAACAAACAAAAGCCGGAAATCCACAACGATCAAATCCCTACGCAAAACCAATTTGGGGAACTAGAAAAGATGGAGGTGGAAAGTCAGACCCTTCAAATAGCTAATACCTCCAAAATGAAAACCTAGGAAAAGAAATCAAAACCGCATAAGCTAAAGACGGAAAACGTTTAAACATCGATTAATAAGATGATTCAATGGAACTGCGATGGAGACGGAGGAAAATATGTGCGATCTGCCTTTTCTTAGTGGCAGACCTGTCACCTCCAGTTGTTTACCTTCGGAAAACATTCCTTGAGCAGAGTGTCAAGGTAAATGTGCAAGAGTACCATCAATGCAGCCGTATGCATGGCACTGGGCTTCGTGCGTCTGGCGGTGCATCTGTCATGCTTGGGAGTGTATTTGACAACAGCTTTCCAAGCGGTTGCTGTTGCGGTGGAACTGCAATAGCTATAAAGACGTCCGTAAACCGTTTCATGTCCCCGTTGCATCCATCCTCAGCCGGCTCATCAGAACGTTGGTTTCTAAACTAGTGCTATGTAAAAAAAAAAACAAAAAAAAAAACGCAAAAACATCATCCCCTAATAACCCAGCTTACAGCATTATCTTTGAACCAAATTACTGCGATCTATTCCGACAAAAAGATAAATGCTATACAACCCTACGGACTCAGGATTAAATCCGTTGCTGAAGAGTTATGCACCACTCTCACAAATATACGACTGCAGCCAGTATTCCACCCTGGACTATCAAGTAACCCGAAGTTAAGCTAGAATTATATAATCCCTCACCTAAAAAAAACCCCCAAAAACAAAAAAAAACAAAAAAAAAACAAAACAAAAAAACGCACCCACTTACATTCCAGGATATATTTCAAGACAAATTTCAGGCAAATTTTCCTATGTATACGCCTATCTATACAGACGGGTCAAAATATGAGGACAGAATAGGATGTGCAACATTGAGACAAAATATTATCAAAAGAAGGCGTCTCACGAAGGGTGGTTCTATTTTCACCGCAAAGTCTTATGCAATCAAACTAGCTCTCAACATTATCTCAGAGGGCAAATAAAAAAATCTTCTATTTTTTCTCGAACTCACTATACGTCCTATTGGCTTTGAAGGTAAAAAATCCATCAACCCACAAATATTATACAAAATGAGCACTATTAAAAAGTATGGATATCAAACTATGCTGGATTAATAACCACATCGAAGTTAAAGGTAATAATGAAGCAGACCTAGTAGACAAGTCGGCTTTAGATGTGAATTTGGATACAAGCACCAAAATTAATAAATGCATTCAGAAGGAATGTCAACGGAATAAAATCTTCGCAATTCATGTTTTGGATGGAGTCTGTTTTATTTTTACTTTTTAACTAGATGTATGGATTGTGTATATGTTAAACACACACACACACACACACACACACACACACACACACACACACACACACACACACACAAACTTACCAAACTCTATCCGAAACATACTAGTACAAATACAAGCATAATAACCTCATCTATATCTAAAAAAGATTAAAAATAGTAGAAACCTTAATAATAAAAACAGCTAACACTCAATAATACTATGAACACGGTCACAATGTGCTGACTGTTTTCGGAAAATAAACGATATCTACAACTCTAGAAACATACACAGAATCCATAGATCCAGTTAAAAATTAAAATAAAATCATCAATGATAATGGCTAAAAGTATAACCGAAAGCGCTCGGAATTACAGAATATTTGGACAATTTCTACACAGTCTGTGTCTAGAAAAGAAAAACACTTGTTGGAACACAAGTAAAAATTAAATAAAACCTTAACCGTAGTATCTTGTCTGTCGTGTTTAATGAAACATATATATATACACACACACACACACACACACACACACACACACACACACACACACACATATATATATATATATATATATATATATATATATATATATATATATATATATTAGCAGCATTGCCTGGCGCTGCCCGTGCGTGATTCAAAAATCGTACGACTCCTACAGCAATCGCTATCACTTGACTTAAAATATTTTTGCCCTTTCCTATATCAGCTTTAAAAAAAGGACTAGTAACTGGAAAATGAGCCGATTGGAGTAAAGTGCCATGAAGATTTAAATTTTTCCCACTTGTGACGAATGCAGCTATAGAATTTTTTTTGCATGGTAGCATGCTAGTGAACATTTGTGTCAGTCAGCTGTTGGCTCTTACGCTGGACAATAGAATCTTCCTGCCTATTCGTGGCAGCCAGCGATAGAAAATGGCCGCAAACTACATGAAAAGTGCCGTATAAGCATGATTATTTCCACTATCGATGGGAGTTGTGAAATGCAAAGTCGGTCTTGGGCTTGCCGCTAACTTGGAGCATGTGCATGTAAATTTTGGTGCAAATCCGTCGAAAATTGCGGCCGTGCATTCGTTACACACACACATACATCCTGCCTTATATATAACAGATAACAAATCTATATTACGTTTGCGTGAGTTATTGGTTAAACGAGATCAGTCTACTGAGAAGTGAGTTCTATCTTCACTGGCTAAACCTATACTAAATATGACATTAAATAAGCCCAAAAGACTAAACTTATTGTAAAATCAACTGAAGATTGTGTTCAAGCAAGAAACGGACCGTTGCCACTCAGTATTGACCTCAGTGTCGACTTATTTTTAATAATATTTCATATTTAAATAATGTTTCATATTAATAGCTTCTATGTTTTTGTGAATTATCCGCGGCACTTCGTCTGAACATCGCATTGACGCCTGAAGATTACAATTACCGTGCAATGTCTACACAATGTATAATTAAAACCACTCTCTCTCCAATATTAAATACTATTTCACTAAAAATATGTAAATTTTAAACAGTATATATCCACTTAACAAGATAAAATAAAATTATATAGTTCGAAACTTTTTGAACCATAAATAATTAGATTGCAAGATTTTATTGAACTTTTCAGAAATTATTCGTTAAATTGAATTATTTTTAAAGCATTTTATTTAATTTTGTAGAAGTAATTTTTGACCTATTATTGAATTAACATAAACAGATTTTCAATAAAAATGAAATGGACATCTGTGTTGCAAAGGCTAATTTCCCTTTTTGTCTAGCAAAACGGCCTGGGTTACAGGCAAAAAAGGATAAACCCGCCTTTTAGGTCATTTATATATTTTGCAATAAATGAAGTATTGGAAACGGTCAAACAAATTAGATTTGAAATATTGACATCTTGGCGTCAATGAAGCGACAGATACCAAACCAGTAATATATATATATATATATATATATATATATATATATATATATATATATGTGTGTGTGTGTGTGTGTGTGTGTGTGTGTGTTCGAATGTTACCTGAAACCGCATATTTTCCTTTAATGAGAATTCTCGAAGATAAAATACTGGTATCCACTCAAATATGGTTATCTACTAAAAATAGCGGTTAAGTAATAAAATCTATCAGATCAATATCTGAGATTTTATTACTTAAACGCTATTTTTAAATCCATCACTGCTTTAGAAATATATATATATATATATATATATATATATATATATATATATATATATATATATATATATATATATATTAATCATATCACACCATGCCAGGCAGCAAAATCACTAAAAACAAGGTGTAATCGAGTATGAAAAAATAAAAATAAAAGAGAAACATTATTATGAAGCGAGAAGATTAAACGAGTAATCAAGAAGACATAGGTAACAACTGACATGGCATTTAAATTTTGAAAGATTAAAATTAACTGGAAAGCATGGAGTTGGAAGTAAGTTCCACAAGAGAGGAGTGCGAGAAAAGTAACTGTTAGTACCGGAGTTGCGGTTAGCTATAGTCAATTAAACTGTGAATTGATGTGACCTTCTCGGCAATGTGCAAAACAAATGGAGTAGTGATGTCATATTTAGACAGGAGCTGCCAAGATCTCACTCTTCAGCCTTGATAGAGTTCAAAAGCGTCTCCAAGCTCTTGTGGGTGACGAATTATTCTCGACCCCTCAACTCCTCTTCCGCGCGTGGGATGTGGCAAGCGTCTCACTGCTCTACCGCTACTTCCATAGAAAGTGCTCGGATGAACACCATTGCCTAGTCCTGCGAAGACAAACCTTCATGGCAAGAACACACTCTGCCACTAGTAGCAAACCAACGACATTCCCTCCACATTCCATCGTTGAGAAGTAAGTTACACTCGAGCAGCTTCTTCCCGCCAAACACTGCCCTGTAGAATCGACTCCCAACAAGATGTTTACCCGATCACTACAATCACTATCCAAGACTAGGATTAATCGTTATATCCCTCACATAAACACACAAATGGTCTCCTAACGTAACCCTCTACTCGAGTTGCTCCCGAGCCATGTGGAGGGTGACTCACACTGTAATAAAAAATAATAATATATCATAATTCAGCTAATTTTTGCTCAGTACACAGTTCGCATTGTTCAAAGATCTTGGATATTATTTTGTAAAGAGCAACGTTTATTAAATAATTTTCGTTTTTCTTTTTTTGTGTCATGCTTTATTTTTAAATCATTTCACCCCAAGCAAGGTAATAAAGCCACTGAGACGCAGTGGGGTTACTGAGTTTGAAAGAAAAAAAAAACAATATTAGAGAGCATGAACAATAAAATAAAGAGAACTCAATAAAACAGGAGATAACGCATTTAAATAGATGCATTTAAATTTTTGAAGATCAAAGTTCACTCGGAAGCAAGAAGACCTCGAAAAGAAACTTAGCTAAGAACTTACCGCCAATCCAGTACTGCGCTTAAATACATAATATCTACGTCATAGTGAGCAAAGTTAATCTTAACAATTACCGTAAAATTGTTTATAAAATGTTACAGTGGTAGGAAAGTGACTGAAACCTAGAGTTCCACAGGCGGGAAAAGAAACCGTCGGGGTAGAAGTGGTGATTGCATTTAACTATTTCAGCAGTAAAAGGGTAGAACATGGATGTCAATTTAGTAGCACGCTTAAATTCATGTATTCGGGGCATCAGTAAAAAATCTCTTCAGAGCAGTTGCCAAGAAAATATTTGTAGAAAAGACAGAGAGAAGACATAGTCGGTTTAAAACTAAGTGTAATCGATATCCCAGGACCAATAACAATGCAGATTCCTCTTTGGATTTTACCAAGAATCTTTAAACATATAGCAAATATGGCATCAATATTCGAAGAACGGACAAATCATAGACTTGTAAATATGTAAGATAGATACTGAATAGAAAATTTGTCAAGGTATCAAATACCTTTAATTTTTTAATATTCCTTCGACAATCTGAGCAGGTTTAATTTATACTGCAAATCCGTAACAATTAATTAATTAATTAATTAATCATTAATTCGTAAGGCGGAACCAAACAAATTGAAGAAAAGTTACGTTGGTCGTCCGGCTAATAAATGCATTTGGGAAGTAAACGTTATTTCGCAGCAGAAGTTATTGAAGATTTGAAATAATGACAGGTAAACATTAGCCGTTTAAACTTCTTTGTCTTTACACCAATTTACATCATCCCAGACTAAGTGCCTTGCAAGAAGAACAACGAAAATAAAATAGAAGAACAATTTACCGTTGAAGCACAATACTTCATTTCAACAAACTAATGGTTGGAATCGATAATCAATTTGATTAGAAAAACGCCTGGGAGTCTTCGAGGTTAGATAATTTTGAAAGCTGGGGACGGATTCTAGTTCGATTAATGCTACGGAAACGAGCAGACTTTACTCCTCGCTTTGTCATTCGCCCACTCAAGGTAATGCCGGCCAAATATCGATTTTTTTCTGTCAAGCAATTGATTTCCTAGCCATTAGGTTATCCATAACTAAATGATTATTGATTCTTCTTCCCTCTCTCTCGCACTCACCTTCTCTAGTTCTTCTGAGTTGGATGTTAAAAGCCAGAGAGATATTCATTCTTCCGTCAAGAAGAGTGAATGCATATGAACACTTGTCGATTTTACATAGAAGTGAAAGTAATCGATTATTCTCTGAAATGTATGAAAAGGCAGAATGGATATTTACGGTAAAATGTTAAAGTCCTGCTTATTCATAGAAATTTAACTGGCATGTTCTGATCAGCTGCGGGAATGTTTGATTAAAAACGTTGATAAAACCGACTGAGCGAAATCTATCGGATTCTTAAGCGAACAACAGTACTAACCTACTTTCTAGGTTGAAATAATCACGTATTTCTCACCGGAACAAAGGCTGGTATTTGAGTTCCATTGAAAGTTTTTAGAAAATGGAATCAAAAAGAAAACCTATACATAACATCAGAAAAAGACAGTTGAGGTTTCTAGAGTACATAATGCGGAAAGAAGGCTAGGAAAAACTGATACTCATAGGATAGATTGAAAGCAAGTGAGACAAAGCACAACGCTTATTGAGCTTCAGTAAATGTATGGCGGAACTTGGTTTAGGAGAAATGACAGAAATACAACATTTATTAAGAGCTATAAAAGACAGGTGGGATCACCTACATCTTGAGGGGACACGGCACAGAAAGAAGAGGCCTTCTTCACCTGTAACACAATACTCTGCTATAAAAAAAAAATCTTATTCTTTAAATATTCGCCATTTGAAGAAATATGTAATAACAACTAAAATGATCTCGACAAAATCCAAAGAAAGATCTGCAAGTAATCGACCCTGGGATATCGATTACACTTAGTTTTAAACCGACTGTGTCTTCTCTCTGTCCTTTCTACAAATATTTTCTTGGCAACTGCTCTGAAGAGATTTTTTACTGATGCCCCGAATACATGAATTTAAGCGTGCTACTAAATTGACATCCATGTTCTACCCTTTTACTGCTGAAATAGTTAAATGCAATCACCACTTCTACCCCGACGGTTTCTTTTCCTGCACTTCCTGCCTGTGGAACTCACTTCCGTTTGCTTTCTTCCCTGATAACTACAATCTTCAAAAATTGAAATAACAATCTTCCTCTTCTTGAACACCGTTCATCTTTTTTGTTCTTTCCTCAATTGTCCCTATCCTCAGACTTCTCTTTCGTCTTCATTTCCTGTAATTCCTTCTGCGTTCTAGCCGCATGCTTGGGGTGAAATAATTAAAAAAAAGATGAATCCAAAAAATTCCTGTAGATTACCCGAATTGATATGCACATGATCCATCATCTGGAGAGGACAACGTTCGAAACGCGGTGATATATATATATATATATTTAGGCATTTAAAGCAACATGCCTGCCCGCATACACAATTCCGTAAAATACTTGTCGAAAACACAATTATACTTCGACATGAAAACAATAGACAAAAACTAAAAATCCTTGAAGCATTATACATCAAACAGTTGAAACCTAACCTAAACAAAATCAATTATGGCATCTCTACAAATATTCTTAAATATCTATAATTGGTAACAGAAGCCATTGGTTTATACCAACGGCTTTCGATTCATACTTCTACAATTCACTCTCGTGTGGTCATGTGTGACGTCATGTCTTCTAGCGTCTTATATGCGCGTGTTTATCGTTGCTTAGAAATCTTCTATGTAAACATTGACAGGCTATCATCACTGTCGTGTCCGTATATTGTTTAATATGTTGTAATTGACATCTTTGATAATGGCTTAAGTAAGCCGAAAGCTTAGATTGTATTAAAAAAATATGGATCACTATTGTGAATTTCTTTCTTCGTTCAACGATAATGTTATTAAACTTATCAGAAGTTACGAAAAAAATTACATAAAATAAATAGACAACACTTGCCTATATTATTTAATGAAACTTGTATGAATATATATATATATATATATATATATATATATATATATATATATATATATATATATGTAATTCGAATAAATAAGAAATAGTGTGTCAAAAGTATATTTTTTCTTGGCACTCTAATTAACGTACACTTTGTCGCTAATTTTCATTGTTTTAAAAAGCTATTTTTATTAGATCACTGAAAAAGTGTGTTCTCAATATTTTATTGTCATTTATAAAAAGATCGCAACTTGACAGTGATTTTTGTTATAGTGTGTTCTAGATTGAAACTACTGAGATTTTGTCGAATGTTTGTTTTGCCAACAAATGAATGCCTGAAAGATGGAGGATGAAAAGTGGATCTTTCGCCATATTATGTTCCATGTACAGGGTGCAATGGATAAATTGTCGTCTAAATTACGCAAAAATGAAAGCAACACTGACATCTCATTTGAACAGATATATTTACCAAAATTACACAAAAACATCTTGAAATAGTAAACAGTAAATTTATTCAACCACGGCCTCCAGACAACTTCAGAATCTATTGAAACTCGTCCGGTGTCCTTATTTTAGTTGGTGAATCTGCCATAATCCTTGCCTTGTTAATTTTTAGTATTACAAAGAATTTTTTTGTCCTCTCACTCAACTGTGATCTACACTTAATAATCAAGTTGGGGTGCAGTCTGGGGAGTGAAATGGCCAAATATAAGGGGTGGTGTAGTCCCAGAAATAGTCTGACAGCCATGACTGGTTTCTCCTACTTGTGTGGCGTGCTGCAGAATCCTCTTGCCAAATATAGGGTCTTCCAGCAGCCACTGACTTGACCCAGGACAGGATTACATCCTCAAGGCACTTGATGCAGGCTACTGTATTGTGTCTGAGGACCTCACCAAAATATTCGGAAGTTCTTTTTTTATCAGAATGATCAGAGTGAGTTTTTTGAGCTGCCATACCTTCGTAATCACTATCAGACTCATCCAGCTCTTTCCGAATACTCTGCACTGTCCTCACACTGACAACTAAATACTCTGGCACATCCATATTGCAGATTCCGGTCCGAATGCCAAGTAGTACAGCATACCGTTTCCAAAATTTCTGGCGGAGTGAATTTCGGGATGGTATTCAAATGACACTACTGTGCAGTCGAGAAAACGAAGAACGAGCATGCGCGAAATTAAAAATATAAAAGGGCAATAATTTACACACCGCACCCTGAGTTTCGGAAAGGATTAAGCGTCATTCAGAAGTTTTATGTGGACCGTACTCTTGAAGATTTTGTCAGTGATTTTAACCTAACCACTCTCTGGGTGAACTTCTGACGTCGATTAAGACGCCCTGCTTAACATTCTGGAAAATAAATCGAAAGTTTCGACGGAAGAGATTGCTAAGAGTTTGAAAATCGATATCTCAACTGTCTTTTATCATTTGAAAATACTTTGGATCGCTTCTAATCTTGACATTCTCTGACGGAATAGAACAAAGTAGGTCGTGTTTCTGCGAGGATTTATTTGCTGTTATGCTACGGAAATACGCCGTTCTTGGACAGAATCGTCAGAGGCGATGAAAAATGGATCACAGAGAGTGAAAGTGAGAGAAAGTCATTTCACCCCAAGCAAGGCGGGAATGCCACTAGTACACAGGGAGTTACAGAGAGTAAAAGTGAGAGAAAAGTCTGGGTATAGGGGGGATTGAGGAAAGAAGAAAAGATCAATGAGATTTAAGAAGATAGAAGATGGCGATTGACGATGCATTTATATTTTAGAAGATTGTAGTTATCCGGAAAGTGAGTAAACGGAAAGGAGTTCCACAGGCAGGAAGTGCGGGAAAAGAAACTGTTGTAGTAGAAGTGGTGATTGAAATTAACTATTCCAACAGTACAAGGTTGGGATCTAGCTCCCAATCCAATAGCACAGGTAAATTCTTGTAGTCGGGGTATCAGGAAAAAAAAACTCGTCAGATCAGTTGCTATCTCAAAGAAACTCCTTTCTTTGAATGCCTTTTCGCACTAAAACTCACCCCAGACGAAAATAGACCTGGAAACAAACGTTCGACGAAAATAGACCTGGAAACAAACGTTCGACGAAAATAGACCTGGAAACAAATTTATGAATGTGAAGAACCCTTTACTAAAGCGGATTTTCGCCCACTGAATATGTTGCTGTGCTTCTGATGGGATCATCTAGTAACTCCTCTGCGAAGACGATACATTCCAGGTGCATAAAGTTTTCTAATTATTTAAATTGGATACGATTCGTGACGATAGTGGAATTGGAAATTTACCTAAACCAGCCAGAAGTAAAACGGTTCTTGTACTATAATCATGAGCTGAAATAGTCTTCGGAAACTTATCTAGAAACATCTGTAAAGAACTCTCTTTGAGAGTCAAAAATGGTAATATTTGTGTGAAAAACAGATCGAATAAAACTTTTCGAAGAACATATTCTGTTATCGATGGGAAATCATTGTATAGTATCTGACGATTTATCTATTCGTGGAATACTTATCTTGGTGAATCTTCTTAGGCAACCGATTAGTTTTATTAACAGTGTCAAATGTATTCTTTAAGACGACAAATACGTCGTACAATTTCATGTTCTCTTAAATTTTCTGAATTTGTTGACCGTTTATACAATTTTAATCAAGTTTTGACCTGACCTGTAGCCATGTTGATCTTCAGGTACGATTTTTTTTCAAATATTTTACTATGTTTGCCCTATACAAAGACGAAGGGGCACTCAAAGAGCTGGTTACCGAAGTTGGTTGTGTGAGTGGCACAGTTTATGCGGTTATGTGTGAAAGATAACAGACGACGCTTGACTTGAATAGGTTAAAATTTTATTGGTTGAAAAATCATCCTCCAGAGCTTCTGCTGAAAACAACAGAGCTTGAAAAGAAGCTAAGTGAAACTTACTTAAAATTACTTGTCCGTCTTAATGTACCCGGCGTAGCTGGTCTAGATTGGATGGTTAGAATTGGGGGAATTAAGGAATGTAGCTTGTCCGAAGATTTTCATGGAAATACCAACTGAATAGCAATGTGGAAAAGAATTAATCCCCCACAAGACCACATATATATAACTGGCCATTCGTATTCGAGGGTACCCGTATACTAGGGCATCTAGACAATCCCTGTTGCAGACGCTTGCTCAGGCGCATTTGTGTTTATTCAGCACTCACAGAGCCCACCTGTGGTTTATACCGCAACTACGCTGAGCAGACCTTAGAGTTTCTCGGAAAGAGCGTGTTATCTCGCGTGGTAAACAATTTTAACATGACCAGTACGCCCCAAGACCTCGGCCACGATGACTTGTGACTTTGTGCTAGCACAGCTATCCATGGACCCCAAGGGTTCCGCCTACCCAACTTCACTCACAAGGCTTGCTATGGTTTTCAAGCACTTTCCAAAGGTGCCGCACGATGGGATCGACCCCTCCAGTCTGATAACATCAGGAAGTCTCCTTCCTGACAAATCGACCAAGATTCGAACACGGGTCACATGGTCAGAATGCGAACGTTCTAACCACTCGGCCACGTGCCCATAAAAGGCCACATATACGTGTAGACTCTATCATGGCAAGGAGATTAGGCAACTCCAACCAAAATATAGCAGGAGCCTCGTTTTCGGCGTGGTCTGACTTTTGTAAAGGAGGATTCACGTACATACTACAGCGATGTTGGGAAATGTTTATTTTTTTAATTC
Organism: Acanthosepion lycidas; assembly: GCA_963932145.1. Taxonomy (NCBI): domain Eukaryota; kingdom Metazoa; phylum Mollusca; class Cephalopoda; order Sepiida; family Sepiidae; genus Acanthosepion; species Acanthosepion lycidas. The sequence goes on along the minus strand of OZ010577.1, from coordinate 55,220,330 downwards.
AGCATATTTAGCGATAAATCATATATACGAGTTATACTTGAGGTCTGGGGTGAGTTTTAGTCCCAAAAGGCATTCAAGAAAATGAGTTTCTTTGAGATAGCAACTGCTCTGACGAGTTTTTCTTTTTCCTGATACCCCGACTACAAGAATTTACCTGTGCTATTAGATTGGGAGCTAGATCCCAACCTTGCACTGTTGGAATAGTTAATTTTAATCACCACTTCTACTACAACAGTTTCTTTTCCCGCACTTCCTGCCTGTGGAACTCCTTTCCGTTTACTCACTTTCCGGATAACTACAATCTTCTAAAATATAAATGCATCGTCAATCGTCATCTTCTATCTTATCTCGTTGATCTTTTCTTCTTTCCTCACCCCCCCTATACCCTGACTTTTCTCTCACTTTCACTCTCTGTAACTCCCTGTGTACTAGTGGCATTCCCGCCTTGCTTGGGGGGAAATGATTAAGACAAAATGAACACTCGCTCATATGTAATGTAAATGATAATTTATCAGCTAATGGGAGAAGAACAGAGACTGTTACAGGAGTTGGTTTTATACAGTTCTGTAATATTGGCAGCAGAAAAATTCTTCAACCAAAATGTCAAGAACATCAATGAAAACCTGGAAGGCTTCTTTGCACAGCACCTTGATCTAGATTCTGTCTGTCCTCTTTCTAGTGTCCACTTGATTGATAGCTTTTCGGACTTCATCTCCCGCCCGAGGGAGATGAAGGTCTACTTAGATTGGCTTCTGGGGAATACGATAAAGAGCATTTGCATTGAACATTTTTCCTTCATCTGTAAAAGCACTTTTTGTCTTTGATAAGGGAACTGAACATTAGAAATGCTGATATAAATGAACTATATTTCTGAATGTATAGTCAAGCCAAGTTAAATGACGACATTATATCACTCATTTCAAAAGTTAGTTAGGATGATAGAGAAGTGAATAGTATTTTGATTATCATATAAACAGCGAATGGTGTCATTGAATATGATGTCAATGCCATTTGGTGCCATATAGGAGGATTGATATTACATATCAGTTCAGCGTGCTTTGTTTCTAACGAAATTTCCGTTTTTCTTAATACTTTGTTTGGCTTCGGGAAGGCATCTCCGCGAATCCAATGCACTTTATGATTTTTGTCGACTATTGAAACTGTTTCCAGAGAGTCTGGTCTCCTGATTCTGGTATATATTTAGAGACTCTTGATAAAATACAAGTAAGTAATGGTATCTCACTTTCAGTCTCTTTCCCAGCGCCGTAACGTAACTTTTCCTGTGATTGTCTATGGTAATTGTTCCAATGAGCTTTCCTCACTGGCCATCATAATTTATGAGCTTAAGCGCAGTACTAGATTGGCAACGAGGTTTTATCATTTTACAATTGAAATTACTAGATGCAAGTTCTATGCTAACAGATTCTTCTCTTACAATTATCGCGTGTGGAACTTTCTTCCGGGTTCTTGATTTCCATTCACGGTTTGATCTTCAAGAATTCAAATGCAATGTCAATCGTTTCTGTTCTTTTATTGTTCTCTCTCATTAATGTGTTTTTCCCCCCGCATTCTCTCACACCCAGTAATCGCTTACGGTGAAATGACATTAAAAAAAGATTTATCTACTAGGTTGATCTGACATCTTCAATTCTCAGCTCGCATTTTTTAACTGATCCTCTGATGAACGACCATACATTGTTTTATGTTTTTAAATTTTATAGAAGACAGGGAGTAACCTACCTCAACGATTTGAGTGAATGAATAACAAAACAGGGGACAAAAACGGTTAATAAATAGTTAAAAGTTACTTAGAGCAACAAAAGACAGGAAGTTGTGGAGGACCGTTATCGTTCACTGAAGATACATGGTACACAAAAGAAGAAATAAGTTTTAAATGAAGCATTTTGGTTGTTATTATTGTTGCTTTCAGTCAAAGATCCAGCAGTTTACTGACCCAAAATGGTGTTATTAAAAGCAAAAATAAGTTTAAGCAAGGTGAATAATAATAATAATAATAATAATAATAATAATAATAATAATAATAATAATAATAATAAAAAGATAATAAATTAAGGAAGTGTATGCTTATTGACATAGCAGTACCATTCGAGAAAAACACCCCCAAACAATTGACCAAAAACAAGAACCTGGAGATCGAGATTAACAAGATGTGAGAAATAAAGACTGAAACTGTACTAATATAAGGCTGGTGCAAAAATAATGTCGTTTTCTCACATAAAGTTGAATGTCAATAAACGACATTATTTTTGCACCAACCTAATAGTAACTGGAGCTGTGGGCACCGTGAGAAAAGGAATGGACAATTTTACTAAAAGTGTCCCAGGTAACATCAACATACAAATTGCCCAGAAGATCGCCATACTAGGAACACCCTATATACTAAGAAAAGTGCTATCAATTAAAGGACAATTCCCCTATAGGGTGTAAAGACCATATTTTGGACCCGGCTCTACAGGATACAAATCAGGAACCATAACATACACAAGTGATAATAACAGGAGCAGATAAGTTCGCCTTTCTTCCTGTTCACACTCCTCGTCGGACTTCTGAATAGGAGTAGACGTTTATCCCTTGTTTCCTGTTTAGGATACGGTTTCCGGTTCCTGGTCAAATTTCCTTATTCTCTTACATTCTTTTGCTTCCGAGTGACATTATCGATTTTCTTGACAGTTTATTGATTAAAAGAGAATTTTTTAAAGCATTTCACCCTAAGCAAGGCGGAAGTACCACTAGTACGTAAGGGATTACAAAGAATGAGAGCAAGGATAAAGAGGTGTATTTAAGGAAAGGATATAGAGAAAGACGGGGATCAGGATCAAGGCATCGATTGACATTGAATTTGAATATTATAAGCAAGAATATATAAGCAAGTAAGTGGAAGGGAGTTTCACTGACGGGAAGTGCGAGAGAAGATGTTGGTGTAGAATAATATCCTTGAATATCTTCATAAACTATCAAAAGAAAAGGATCTTGAGGTGAAAATCTAAAAATGAAGGACATGAATACATCAATAATTCCATTTTTGATTGTGGTCGTCCGATTGGAAAAGTTCTGTTATATTAATTGAAGGGATTCCTGGTAGCCCATACCCTAAAGAAATACAAAAAAAAAAAAATGATCTCATGAGTACAGTTCACACTATACGAATGTTTGTTTCTATGCAAAATATGTATGCTCTTAGGCTGTTTTCATTCTTAATATTTTTTTACAAAAATGTCCAGTGGAAATTCTCTTGATGCCATTTTTGACCTCAGGTCAACCGGAAAGAAAATTGGTATACAGTAGAAATCAAAGGAAATCCTAATAACTAGTAACCCGAACTGTCGACGAATAAAGACAATATTTTTATATTGATATTCAGAATTTTTATATTAATTGATGTATATTTATTAATAGATTCATTTAATATTTTATTATATTATTATACTGTATAATTCTTATTTAATTTATTAAAATAAATATTTTATTTATTTGTTATGGCCATTATTTATTTATTCTTCAGGCTAACTGGTATTCATCATTTGTCTTTAAAAGAAGACAATGTATATTTTGACAAGCTTATTGTATTACAAATATTTACCACATTTTATTTGATAACTTATTTGCATATTTGGCCTGAATCTTTAACTTACGTTTTAACTTTTATTTCTCCTTTTTGTAAGACGATGTATTTAAATGTATTTGAAATTGTAGGAGAAACATTTCGAATCCTGTTTCTTTTCTGATGAAGCTAAGTGTACTTTCCTGTGCCATGTTTTCACCATCTACAAAAAAACATGCCTTGTAACAGATGAATTAGAAATAATCAGACATGTACCCAACCAACACTGGCAGTTACAGTGAACAGAGAATTTTTCATTGCTGAAAGAAAGCAATGGGCTTTTAAAGAAAAATAAGATAAATGGTAATTATATATATATCTCTTCATTACACTCTTCTTATTAGAATATTATATTGTATACATTTATTTATTAAATTACATATTTATTTATTATGATCATTATTTATTTTTCAGTCTGATCGGTATTCATTTGGCGAGCGTATCTACAAGTATTTAACACTCTATGGCAGTGAATACTAAACAATCTCTTCACAGATGAAGAGGATGATTGAGGCAAAAGAAGTCTGGTCCAACAGAAGGATGCTGAGATTAATATAGACGTAGGACGTAAGCAACGACGGAAAATTAGAGAGAAAATGGAAACAAAAATGACGTTTATATTCAACATTAGAAAAAAAAAATAACTGAAATTTCCAGAGCACATATTGAGGAAATAGGGTTCGGAAAATTTGACGCTCACAGGATATTATTGAAGGCAAGGGGACAGGAAAACAGCGAACAGCTTACCTAAACGAGCTTGTGTGAATGGTTGGTAAAACATGGACGAGGACGGATAGGAAAAAAGGTAAACATTGGTAAGAGCTACTATCGAGTGAAATCGTGTGGAACAAAGATCGCCCTATTATTATTACTATTATTAGGAGAAGAAGAAGAAGAAGAAACGGAAAGAGAAGAAGAAAAAAAGGAAAGAGAAGAAGAAAAAGAAGAAGAAAAGGAAAGAGAAGAAGAGGAACGAGAAGAAGAAGAAGAAGAAGAAGTAGAAAAGGAAAGAGAAGAAGAAGAAGGAAAGAGAAGAAGAAGAAGAAGAAGAAGAAGAAGAAGAAGAAGAAGAAAAGGAAAGAGAAGAAGAAGAAGAAAAGGAAAGAGATGAAAAAGAAGAAGAGGAGGACCGAGAAGAAGAAGAAGAAGAAAAGGAAAGAGAAGAAGAAGAAGAAGAAGAAGAAGAAGAAGAAAAGGAAAGAGAAGAAGAAGAAGAAGAAGAAGAAAAGGAAAGAGAAGAAGAAGTAGAAGAAGAAGTAGAAAAGGAAAGAGAAGAAGAAGAAAAGGAAAGAGAAGAAGAAGAAGAAGAAGAAGAAGAAGAAGAAAAGGCAGAAAAAGAAGGAGGAGGAGGAGAAGGATGAAGAAGAAGAAAAAGAAGGAGAGGAGGATGAAGAAGAAGAAGATGGAGGAGGAGGATGAAGAAGAAGAAGAAAAGAAGATATTTACATTATTTGGATGACTAACCTTTATTTGTCTTGGAAGAGGTTATAGCGTTTTATTTGTAATACCATATTTATTCTGTATAGTCGATTTTTCTCTTATTTAATATTTAGATGACTGTTAGCAAATCCAAAATACTTTAAATAACTCGTTGTATGGATCAGTTATATGAAATTTAGCAAAGGAAATAAGAAAATTGAATATAGAATATGCAGCGCGAGAGTTCGTTTCATCCATCACCACGAATTGGTACAAATCTCAAACATTAACCTGAAAACTCGTGACATTTTCTTGGTAGATCGAAACTTTCATATGGATGCCATGCAGGGCACAAAATTCATTCTGAAATATCTCAACTGTCAGCTGCATACAACCGTTTTCTAAGCTCAGTTGTTAAAATAAATTAGAGGCAGTAAAGCTTGTGGGTTTTGGCAAAGACCAGACTCACAAAGATCTGTACCAGATTAACAAAAACCACACGACTTGGAGACGTTCAATAGCAGCAACACCTGGATATCACTGTTAAATCGAAGAGAATGTAATGACATAACGAGGATCTTAACATTCCACGCTGATATCAATAAAAGGTTAGGGAGGAAACCTCCATTACTACTGGAAAGAACAATAACAGCTACTGGACTTGAGAAACTTATTTTCCAGAAAAATCTTTAAGAGAAAGATTTTTTTAAATTTCAACCGACAGTAGTACATGATACTCGATCAATGTATGCCGAATGTTTCCTAATAAGATTTCCATTTTCATTAAAGAGACATTAAAAACATGAAAGCGTTATCATCTTACCTATATTTTTTCCTTTTTCTCTATCTATCTTTTTGTCCGTGAAACCAAACAGCGTTTCCGATATGTCTCGTTCGTCTTTCTCCTCGTTCAAAACAGAATAGTCCATTACTTATGAGGTTTTCGCAGGACATAACATACGCACTAACAAACGAACATGCGGAATTATAAGATATTTTTCATTAGGCTATGAGAGAAAATTACGGTAGTATCTATGTGTATGTAGTAATAGCTGGCTACTCGTATTCGAGGATACCCGTCTACTAGGGCAGCTAGCCAATCCCTACTGCAGACGGTGGCTCAGACACATTTGTGTTTGTTCTACACCCATAAAGCCCACCTGTGGTTTATACTGCAACTATACTGAGCAGATTTTAGTTACAGTTTCTAGGAGAGAGCGTGTTATCTAGCGTGATCAACAATTTGAACAAGGCCAGCACACTCAAACCCTCGGTCACGATGACTTGTGACTTCGTTGTAGCACAGCTATCGACGACCGTCAAGTGTTCATTCTATCCAATTTTAATCACAGGGCTTGGGTCAACTCGTCGTATGGTTTTCAGGAACTTTTTAAAGGTCCGCACTCTGGGATCGTCCGCCTCCAGACCGACACCAGGAAGTCTCAACCGTGGTGAGATTCGAACACGGTTCTCATGGTCAGAAAGCGAACGTTCTAACGTAGGTTATATAATTATATATAGACTATAGGTCAACAGTTTGAGGTCACCTTCTAGATTTTGAAGAATTGCATAAAGACTGAATGTTTTATATATTTTAAAAAGTAATTTACTAGTTCATTTCGGTCCAGAGGGGCTTTCCCTCACTGATTAGTTTCATAACTTAATTTATAATAATAATAATAATAATAATAATAACAACAACAATAATAATAACAATAATAATAATAATAACAATAACAATAATAATAATAATAATAACAATAATAATAATAAAACAAAATGATTGACGTAACAACTCTTCCAATATTTTTATTAACAGTTTAAAGGGCGCGATTTAAGAAAAGGAAAAACACAGTTTTTGAAGATGTTAAACAATATGTCGACAGTATGTATGTCTTCGAACTATATTTTTAAAAAATCAAGTATAAAAATATATAAATTTATAAAAAATTATAAGTCTTTGTATCATGAAAGTAATGAAAAAAATAATGGCTGTACTCGTATTGAACGCATCAAAACGAATAAAACGCCGACATAGTGAAGCCATTTTAAAAAAAATATAACTTATTAATTATTAAGTATTAATTTATACAATGGATAGGCTTGTAGAAAACTGATATAAATCAACATCGGGACTGATTTATTGCAGCGTAGCAGCCTAGAAAGGGAAATGAATTTCCATATTTGGATGCTTTACTGCACTTTACCTAACGGATATCCATCAGCTAACTTCTGTCCGTTCGTTAATTGTCTTGGAACTAGTTGGCAAGGACGTTATCCTTCGTTATCATAAATCGCATTTTATGTGTATCGCTTTCAGAAAAGGGTGTCTTTCGCTTCTAATTTCATATAACAGAGTCCTACCTATCATTACAAAAGTTATTATTTACAAAATTTCATAGAAAATGAAAAGTTCACAAACGCTTTGAGTTATACGCATCTGTTTAGATTTAAGTTAAAAGTTCATTTCAAATATGAATTTCGAAGGAAAATAGCCCTACGAATGTCAACAAATAAACGCTACACGTAAATTAATGTAAATTATGCAATATTCAAAAGCGTGATGGTTCTTTTATTTTAATTTTTTCCCAGTTGTTGTAGTGATTTACCAACAAGGCCTACAGTTCGCTGACAGAATTCTCTGAAGAGGGGTACGATTCGCCCCAAAAGTGGTGACCTGAATGGACGCTTGTAGATTCAGGAACTACTTGCGTATAGACTCAGGCATAAACCTGACCACTGACTTGGTATAGACTCAGGTATAAATTCTATCATTGATTGCATATAGACTCATGTATAAACTAAACCACTGATTGCGTATAAACTCAGACATAGACCTGACCACTGTATAGAGTCAGGTATAAGTTCTAGTATTTTTTTTTTCATATAGAATCATGTATAAACTAAACCTTCGTTGTTTGCATATAGACTCATGTTGAATGTGTATTTGTGTATAGACTCACACAAAAACCCAAACACCGTTTACCAAGGGACAAAAATATAAACTTGACCAATGTTTTCGTGTAATACAGACATAAATCTCAATATTAAACACTAACGTATTTTGTTAATCTCGTGATATTACTCTGATCTTTGTAGAATATAAATGGGTTGAAAATCTGAATGATTAAAGTGCAGGCCAAGAAACTCTTCTGATCGTTGGTCACTGAATCAGTGCCGTGATATGTTAAAACTTAATTAATAGTAACATGTCTGTCCCGGATAATATACTTCATGGTACCAGTTATTTTTTCCTGAGTGGACGGTCTGCTTATTTTAGGATGTTTTGGCTAAGAGCCTATGCCATTTTCTGAGTTACTTTGCGAATGATCACCAGACAAACTGTACCCAACTCATTGTTTTTTTTTCATTAAATTCATTGGTTGTTAAATTTTATCGAAGGTGTTCTTAATTTCTGCTTCTTTGTTACACTTGCTGTGGATCACCGGCAGAATTTTCCCCATCTTCTATAGGAAATGTTTAAATCTATGTAGATATATTTGATAAAATTAACTGTAGACATTACTCAATTTATTGCAAGTCATCGTAGAAGACTGTCAGCCATTTCTTATTTTCAAAATTTAATGCTTCCCTCAGTAGACATATAAAATGTTTTATAGATTTCTTAACTCGAATTTCTGATTCTGAATGCAGATCTATAAGTCAGTAGTTTCACATGTATTTTGATATGTAATTTTCACTGTAAAATGTTCAGTCTTTCCTATTGGTAATTTTTTTCTCATCATAAGGCTACGAATTTATTGATGTATCTACACATGTTTTATCTGATATATTTTTTTAAGTGAGAAACGATATCATTCCTTATTGCGATGAAATGGTATCAGTGCTTCTATGTGACGTGGTCCCGATCACGAGTCCACAATGTCTGGTCCCTTGGTGCTCTTAATAAAGCTTATTTTTTTTGTTATCTCTCCTAATCCTTGTTCCGCGCCCATGTATTCAAGCTCGCTAGGTAGACTATGAGTTGTTTTCCTCTATCCTTCTAGCCTTCAATCACTCCTGTGAGTGCCAAATTTTCCAAGTCCTCTTTCCTCATTATGCACCCTAGAAATTTAATTTCTTTTTGAGGTTAAATATAAGTGTCTTTTTTGATTCCAGTTTCTTTAAAACTTCCTCTTTGCTCACATGTTCGATCCATAATATTCTTAGCATTTTTCTTTAAGAAAACATTACTTTTGTTTCAGGTCACTTCTTCATCTGTGAGGACATTATCCAGCTTGTGGAATCTTGTTGTTGACGTTTATTTGCATTGAATACATTAAATTTAAGAACCCTTCCTAATTCAATAGTGTATCCCTAGATATTAAGTTAACTTGTAATGATAATTTTGTAGTATAGGGAATATCGCTAACCACATTTCTGTTGCTTCATGTCTCTTTTTCATTTATGTGAAAATTGTCCAGCACTCACTGGTATATAGGAAGACTCGTATTAAGCAACGGTTTACTACTCTACGATATAGTAATATAAATGATTTTCTACATACCAATTTTTTAAAACCAAATCCCCCCCCGATAAGGCGGTAATAATTCTAATACACAAGAGGTTACTGGGTATGGATGAATTTGAAAATAGAAGTATTACTAAGGAGTAAGAACAAAAGAAGTGTAATCCGGGAGACAGTTGATAGCGATTGACATTGCAATTAAATTTTTGAACATTAAAGTTGGTGGGAAAGCACGGAGTGGAAAGAGAGCTCCACAAGCTAGAAGTGCGAGAAAAGAAACTGTTAGCATAGAACTTCCGGTTACATTTTCCCAACTTAATTGTATATCGATGAGATCTCGTCGCCAGTCTAGTACTGCGCTTAAATTCATAAAGTCTGCGTACAATAATGAAGAGCTCATCTGTACAATTACCATGAAAGTATTTACAGAAAGGGCATAGTGAGGTAACTTTACAGCAGTGGGTAAGTGACTAAATCCGAGCCGCCAGATCAGGACCAATAATATTGCTGATTCTTTGGATCTTATCAAGGAGCACAAGGTAAATAGCAGGTAGCAATATTCTAAGCATGGACGAACGGTAGACATATAAATATGTAAGATAGATTCTGCAGTGAAAAGCAGTCTCGCATGACACAGTGAACTAAGCTTCCTAGCAGCTGAGCTAGCAATAGATTCAATATAGTCTTTCCACTTCATGTCAGCTGAGAATGTTAGCCCAAGAAGGCACAGTAGTTCAATATCCTAGAGGTCATCATCTTACTGATTCTCCTTTAGATTTTATCAAAGATGTCTTGATAGATAACATGAACACCAGATCATATGTGACAGCAATATTTCAAGTATGGACGAATGGTAGGCTTATAGATATGTAAGATAGATTCTGCAGAGAAAAAATTCTACTATGACACGGTGAACCTAGTTGCGTAGCAGTTGAACTAGCGATGTATTCAATATAGGCTTTCCACTCCATGTCAGCCAATATCGTTAGCTCAAGTAGGTGCCGCGTGTTAATATCCTGGAGTTCAACATCTTGCTGATTCTCCTTCAGATTTTGTCAGAGATCTGTAGATAGATAACATCACTTGATCATATGTGGAGGCAATATTCTAAGCATGGACAAATGGTAGACTTATAAATATGTAAGATCGATTCTGAAGAGAAAAAATTGTCTAGCACGATACGGTGAACCTACTATCGTAGCAGTCGAGCTAGCAATGAATTTAATATAATCTTTCAATTTCAAAAATACTATTGCTGATTCTTCTTTGGATTTTAACAAAGATCTCTAAATATATAGCAGGAGCATCGGAACGTATGTGGCAGCAACTGTTTGGTATAAAAGAATGAAATACAGATAGACTAGTAATTAAATTAAAGAAGAGAATTACGAACAGAAAAACCCGATCATAAGCAAAGCGCCTTTTATTCGAACTGTGGAACATATAAAGAAATGATCTACAGACCTTGCAATCTTTCTAAGATCCAATCACTTCTGGCCCTCCAAAGACTAATCTTCTTTGGTCCTTGTATTAATACAGAGCTGCCCAATGACACTACTAATCCGATTAGATAACAGAAACAACTTATACATTCTAAACTTATAAACTTTGGAAATATTGTCTAGAGATTAACGTGGGAAATATAGACAGTTAAACAAAACATGATTTATTTTAAATTGAAAACAATCTCTCGGGATATCATCATCACCACGATCATCATCTCAAGATCGGGCGAGGGTCGTAGGGTCACTGTGCAACTGTCCAGTTTCCTGCACATATCTGAGTGTGAAAACTGAAGATGTATTCATTCATGCGCAGTGCAACGCGGGCGAGTAGATCTGGCGGAGCTTATCCCTCCCAGCCGATCTCCTCCAGCTTGAAAGCTCGCAATGATGACGGTCAGGTAACCGTTTATTTCATCGTGAGAAACCCTAAGCTCTGGCTGTTGACTTTAAGCCTAGGAAGGCCCCCACCTCGTGATGCCGTGTAATCATCACACCAGCTGCATTCGTAGCTACGAAACCCGGCAGACCTAATTTTGCACGATGGCTATTGATCCTACAGGAACGCCCCCCCACGCACTTTGGCACTTTGACATCTTTTGTTTTGAAACATTATAGATGCCTAGAATTCTCTTCTCACCAGAAAAAACTCATCTATCTATCTATCTATCTATCTATCTATCTATCTATCTATCTATGTCATTTCATTATCTATCTATCTATCTATCTATCTATCTATCTATCTATCTTTTATTATCTGTCAATCTATTTCAGTGACTTTCTATCTATCTATCTATCTATCTATCTATCTATCTATCTATCTATCTTTCATTATCTGTCAATCTATTTCAGTGACTTTCTATCTATCTATCTATCTATCTATCTATCTATCTATCTATTACTGAAACGTTATTTTTAGTGAATACACATATTTGAGCAGATGCTATGTTTATTTGTTAAACAGTACATTTATTTATTTTCATCTACCGGCCTGTATATTCGAGAAATCTAAGAAAAATATGCGCTCTACTGTTTAATAAATGAACAGGGAATCTGCTCAAATATGGAGATCTAAAAAAACTAGCCTAAGTAATAAAATATGCCGGATTAATAAATGAAAAACCTATTCCAAAAATTGTTATCTATCTATCTATCTATCTATCTATCTATCTTCATTATATATATATTCTTCGTAAAAGCTGGTTGCACTGTTCTTTTTTTGTTTTTTTTTAACATCAGTAGATAGAAACTATTTTAATTTGTATCATTCAATATAGGAATGTAAAACAATTCAACTGATGGATTTTAACATTTTAACTTTATTTAAACAATGCCACATAATAATCAATGGGTTTCTGTCTGGGAAGATGGTGGACAGATGTAAGGAGTGATGTGGTCGCAGAAATTGTCTAATAGATCATGATTGTGCTCTCCTGATTGGGTGGCATGGTGCAGAGTCATGTTGTTAGGCATAGGGTCTTCCAGCAGCTACGCTCGCGACCCAGGCCAGCACAACCTCATCAAGACACTTGATCTAAGACTCTGTGTTGAGTCTGAAGATGAATGGATACATAAAGCCATCACTAGTGATCATCCGAAACACCTTCGTAATCACCATTAGTCTCAGCCAACTCTTTCCGAATCACCTGCGCTGTCCTCAGATTGAAACCCAAACACTCTGAAATGGGCATTGCAACCCAGAGTGCAACCCCCTTGATTATTATGTGTGGTGTACTGTTGAGAGTCCAACAAAAAACCTTGTAACACCAAAAATGAATTGAAGGCAAATATTATGGCAGCATTCACCAACTTAAACAAGGAGACCGTCCAGAAGAGTAGCAGAAGATTCTGAAGTCGTATGGCGGCTGTGGTTGAAGCCAATGGCGATTTTATTGAATGAATTTACTCTTTAGTATTTCAAGTTATTTTTATGTAATTTTGGTAAATATATCTATTAAAATGAGATGTTACTATTATTTTAATTTTTACGTAATTTAGGTGACAATTTATCCATCGCAGTCTGTATATACACATATGTACTATGTACCACGTAGTTTATTGCTGACATTTCACCTCAACACACATTCCGTCAATATATGCCATTCCGAAAATGGATGAATGAACATTAGTGACAACTTTTTTTTAAAAGTATTTTATCAGTATTGGAAAAATTCAGTCGTCCATGACCAAAAGTATACATCCAAGCACTTGCACATTTATCTATTACTATTAATTATTAAACTTTCTAAAACCATTTTCTGCACATCAACATTAAATGGCATTGGAATTCATTTGTTGATATGAATGAATAAAGGGTTAAATAATATCCGTATGGGAAAGTTTAATCCTGAAAAAAAGAAAAGAATACAATGAAAAAAATATCACTGAAATAAAGCTAGGCGAATCTGCAGAATTGGAAAAATAAAAGGCTTACACCTCGCAGAAACATTTTCTTTGAAATCACGTTATGGCCTGAACGAATATTTCCTGTGAAATAATGATCCGAGCGCTGACAAGAAGGATTAACATTACTTTATTTAGAACAGATTCCATCAAGCGTAACTGACATTTTCTGCATTCAGCGAACATTTCGCGGAAAGAAGTATTGCTTGGTATTTTCCATTGGTTAAAATCACACGCCTTCGTGTTTTGAAAAGTTCAAAGTGGCATCATTTACGCAATGACCTGATAATTAATTGAGGTTTGGATAAATGAACGGTCAATGAGCATCGTATTGAGGCCGTTACCTGTTAGATAAAAAATAATTGAAAAATATTATAACAGGTATAAAATTTAATAAATGCAATAGAAACAGGCATAGAACTAGAGGAAAACTTTAACAACTCTGCTTATACTATTGTCGGCTAAAATTTATAAAATCTTTCCCTTAAAAACTTTTTAGGAAAATAGGTTTCTCGAGTCTTGTAGCTGTTATCTCTATTTCCAGTATTGATGGAGGTTTCCTTCCTAATCTTTTATTTGACGTATTGTGGAATGTCCGTATTTAGATTATGTCATTATTTTCTTTTCGAGGTTCAGGTGATGTCCATTTTAGCTTTTGCTGTTCTGATAAGTTCTCAAGTGGATTTTGTTTAAGTGGTACAGTTCTTTGTGAGTATGCAGCGGCAGTGGACAAGGTTCGAACAATTAAGATCCACAGGCTTTACTCAACCAAAGCCATTTTTAACCATTGATCGTAGAAAGCGGTTGCACAGAAAAGAGAGTTTAGATATTTCTGAACGGGTTTGACGCCATGTAGGCAATAAGAAAAGAAGAAATAAGAAAAGAGAAAAAAAAAAACAAATAGAAAGAATTCTCTAAAATGAGCTAATTGGTTATGAGGAAAGAAGATACACCCTCGCTGATATATATATATATATATATAATTTACAGGTGTGTATTTCTTTTCTCTTGTTTCTTTTTTTTTGTCGGCATACTCAATTTTTTAAATTCTTTAATCGAGTCCTGACGAGAGAGGAGCGTTAACCAGTTAACTTATTCTACAAGTTTTTTTTCATTTTTTTTTTGCTTATTGTCAACTATTGTAGAGGAAGTTTCCCCTTCTCTCTTTTAATTTCGTTTTTATTGCATTAAAAACATGTTATATTTCTAGAATAATATTGTCATCAGTAACATTGCAAATATGTTGCTCTATATCCCATTTTTTACTCCTGTTGTACCTGATCCTTGGTTATTAACATTTTTAAAATGCTCTCCACTCTGTACATGACTCAAGAGCCACTCGAAATAGAATATTACAGAGTAAAAAAAAATCAATGCTAATATGTAGGGAAAATAACGGTTAACCCATGATTTGAACAGGTTAAGATTCTAGTGATCAGCGAAACATCCTCTTTGGAGTCAGTTCCACAAGAAAACGGTTCGTGGGATGAATCTGCTCAAGTGGAACTTTTATCTCAGCAATAGAATCCGAAGGTCGTGAAAGTGAGAGTGGTTCGCTACAACATGCGTGGTATGGTGAGTCTTAGATTAGAATTTGTAGAACTAAGCAATGCAGTTAGTCTGAACATTTTCCATGGAAATAGCGATAGAGCAGCGATACGCTTGCGACGTTTTGCCTGTGAGAAAAGGGAATGTAGGTGGAAAGTAATTCATCACCCACAAAGGAAGCGGAGACCCTTTTACACTCTATCGAGAGTAGAAAGTGAAAGCAGGCCAACTCCCGTCCATATATGGCTGCAGTACTCCATTTTCGGCTCGTTCTCGTTGAGGATAACAAGAAAAGTCTGGTATGTAGAGAGCACAGACCATTATTCCAGCATCTTTATCGATGGATCTTATGTACGAGTTTCATTGAGAGTCTGCGTCGAGTTTAAGTCCAATAAACCGCGGTGTGAAGATGCTGTCATTATTATTATTATTATTATTATTATTATTATTATTATTATTGTGTGAGAGGACGCTGGGGTAGAAATATACAAAGCCCAATATGCCCATCATGACACACAGTCATAAGTGCATACCGAGCACATGTATAACAGGCAAATGCCCGTGATATGATCTCAGGATTTCATAGCAAAAGCCTATATCTTTGCAAGTGCGATTCAGTTAGAAATGGCTTCAGGGCAGGAAACACAGTTTGCACTTAAGGTTTCTTATTAGGTGTGTTTCCCGGTATCGTGATGTGACGCCCATATCAACTCCACTGCTACACCTTTCAAATTACACGTAAAAAGCCCAACCCATCTATGCTACTCCACCAAATCGTTTGCTGTTGAACCGAAAAATGCAATGAATCAGCCTTCAGTGAACATGACCAAACGGTTACGGTCAGTCAACTGAGAATAACATCTGTGGTGCTAAACGAGATATTTACTGTAGCGTATTATCAGTGCAATTATTATTATTATTATTATTATTATTATTATTATTATTATTTCTTCCGGGTCCGAAGCACAGATCTTCGGTTAGAAATAACATCATGACATTTTTCACAGAGCCGTTAAATCATTGACAACCTAAAATCGAACACATTTGACATAGACAAAACCCTTTGTAAGATGTGAGATGTAATTGTGAGTATAAGGTTTTTGTATTTCTTTTAGGCATGGGCTATTAAAGATCGCTTAAATGAGTCTATCGCAACATTTTTCAATGTAACCGAATGCTCCAATTACAACTGAAATTATTGATGTCCTCAGGTGCCATTTCTTTTTAGATTTCCTATGTATTATTATTATTATTATTATTATTATTATTATTATTATTATTATTTCCTTTGAATTCTGCTTACACGCATTTCTTTGCTAAGTTTAGAAATGACATCATGACATTTTTCAATGAGTATTTTTGAGGAAAAGTAACAACCTAAGATCACATATATTTTACATACCCTTCGTTAGGTGAGGGTTACGCTTGTGAGTACAAAATTTAGTGTTTCTTTAAGTCTTGTGCTACTAGTAAACCCTTCAATGATATATTTTGGAACCTTTTCCAGTCAATCCGAGGGCCCCAACTGCAAGTGAAATTGTTGATGTTCTCATGAACTACATTTTTTAGATTTCCACTTGAAGGTTCTTTATTTTGATAGTTTTTTTGAAGATCTTCCAAATGGACATTACATTCTGCAGGGACAGCCATGTCAATAAGAAGACACATTCTGTCTTTGCGGTCTCTGATCACGATGTCTGGGCGATTAATTTTGTCTGAGTATTGTAAAGTCCTCTCTAACCGGGTTTGGGTGGTGTTCATACCAATTTGTTTCAGTTTTCCGTAAAAGTTGCAGTTTTTCCAATGCAGATATTGACCCACTCTGTCATGCCGGGTTTTATTATTATTATTATTATTATTATTATTATTATTATTATTATTATTATTATTAATAATAATAATAATAATAATAATAATAATAATAATAATAATGAAGGTTTTATCCTTGCTGCACAGGACCAATGCTTGCTAACTAGGAATTATCAAGCACATATACTAAAATATTGTGTCAACCCAAAATGCAGATTCTGTGATAAATATCCAGAAACGATTGAACATCTTGTATCAGGTTGACGATATTGGCACCCACTGAATATAAAACCCGGCATGACAGAGTGAGCCAATATCTGCACTGGAAAATCTGCAACTTCTATGGGAAGGAAACTGAAAGAAACTGTTATGAACACCACCCAGACTCGGTTACGGAGATAGGACCTGTTACAATTCTATGGGACTACACAATACACACTGACAGAACAATCAAGGCCAACCGCCCAGATATTGTTATTAAAGACCACAAACAAAAACGGTGCCTCCTTATTGATATGGCAGTCCCTGCAGAGTGCAATGTATCTTTGAAGATATTCAAAAAGCTGTCAAAATACAAGGACCTTGGAATAGAAATCTCGAAAATGTTGCATATGGGAACATCAACAATCCCTGTTGTAGTTGGAGTCTTAGGACGGGTTGGAAAAGATTGCAGTAGACTAATTGAAGGGATTCCTGGAAGTCCATGCCTCAAGGAGATACAAAAAATTGTTCTAACACGTACAGCCCACACTTTACGAAGTGCTTTATCTATGTAATTTTTTTTTGTCAGTGGAAAGTGTCATGATGCCATTTCTAACCATAGATCCCTGGGCGGGACCCGGAAAGAAATGTGTAAACGCCAGAAATCAAAGAAAATAATAATAATAATAATAATAATAATAATAATAATAATAATAATAATATTTCCTTTGATTTCTGGTGTATACTCATTTCTTTCCAGTTCCCGACCAGAGACCTAAGGTCAGAAATGACATCATGTAATTTTCCACTGAGCAGTTTTGAAAAACAGCACACATATTTTACATAGATAAAGCTCTTCGTAAAGTCTGGGCTGTACCTTTGAGAATTTTTTGTATTTCTTTAAGGCACGGGCTACCAGGGATCCCTTCAATGGATCTAGTGGAATCATTTCGAAATAATCCGAGTGCAACAACTACAACTGGAATTATTGAGGTCTTCATGTGCCACATTTTTATTATTATTATCATTATTCATTATTATTATTATTATTATTATTATTATTATTATTATTATTATTATTCAATTAATTCAAATCTCATATTACTGAATTAACCTTTTATCTGGTACACCGGCTATAAAACTAAAGATTTTTAACAAAATCCAAAGATGTAATGTTATCGGTCCTGACCTGGCATCTCGGCTTCAGTTACTTTCCCACCGCTGTGACGTATCTTCTCTCTATCTTTTCTATAAATATATTCATGGCAGTTGTTCTAATGAACTCTCCCCCTTGGTAACTGGTCAGCAGGAATTTAACCGTACTACTTGATTGGCTGCTAGGTCTCATCTTTTTTTTATATAGCTAGATATAATAGTAAGGTCTTTTCTAACAGTTTGATTACTCGTTCTTCTCACCTGTGGAACTGTTTTTCGGTTTCTTGCTTGAAACACTGAAAAGGGCTCCTTTATTTTTCGTTCTCAACGCTAATGATTTTCTCATTTTTTTTCACTACCAGAAACACCTTGCGTCTTAGTGACATTATCACCTTGCTTTTTTGTGAATTGATTAAAAAATAAATTCAAAACTCGTGAATAGTGACTAAAATGTTTTGACAGCAAGAAAAAAAATGTTTGATGGGCTTTCACTTTATGTGGCTTTCCTTCGCTATGACAAAAAAAAAAAAAAAAAACACGCTACTAGGATGATATTGTAAGGCATTGCTGGGGCGTTTTACCTTTGCGGTAATAATGTTTAAATCTCGAAAATACGTCTAATTGCGAGCTTCTCATAATGATAGTAATGGTGAAATAGCCATTTCCAAACAGGAACAACTCAGTGACCGAACAGTTAGCTTTACTGTCGCTTGAAATCAATATAATAATTAACTTACAACAATTACTTCATCCAGGAGCAAGGCGTCTGATCAGGTGATTAAAGGTTTTGTGCAGGGTGGAACCACCCCTTAAATGCTGTTGTTGTCCGATCAGGGATTCTAACACTTGTTAGGTTTGCAGCCATGGCCAAATAATGACTCAACCAAACAAAAACAAAACACTATGAAAGTATAAAATACATTTTAATAGTAAAAATACCAGCAATACAAATTTATATAAAGTAATTTCCAGCAATATGTATTTACAAGATGCGATGCATAAATTGTCGCCATTTTTTTTATTTTTAGTTTCGCGCATGCGCGTTGTTTATTTTTGATTTTTTTTTACTGCACCGTATAGTTGGGCTTTCTGTGAGAAAAGGAGCACCCTGACGCAATTTACTCCGCCAGAAATTTAGAAATGGCATGCTGTACTGCGTGGCATTCGCGTCGGAAATTCCAATACGAATATTTCAGAGTATTCGGGTGTTAATCTGAGTACTGCATAGGATTCAGAAAGCGTTGGGTGAGTCACCACTATCTCCCCAGATTGCAACCCCCTTGATTATTATGTGTGGGGCGCAGTTGAGTAAGAGACCAACAAAACTCCTTGTAACACCGAAGATGAACTGAAGGCAAGGATTTTGGCAGCATTCATCAACTTAAACAAGGAGACCGTCCAAAAGAGTTGTAGGAGATTCCGAAGTCGTCTGCAGGCCGAGATGGAAGTCAATGGCGATTTTATTGAATAAATTTACACTTTAATATTTCAAGATATTTTTGTTTAGCTTTGGTAAATATATCTGTTAAAATGTTTATTGTGTGTTATTTTCATTTTTCCGTAATATAGACGACAACTTATCCATCGCACCCTGTATAGTAAAATTACCTACAATTCTTCACACAAACCCGTTTAAAATACTACCAAATAACCAACCAACCAACCAACCAACCAACCAAACATAACTTTCATGACATAATATACTATGAATTCTTAAATCAAACTGTATTTCCAAAATCTATCTTCAACAAAATTGCAACTTAAAACACACGTCACCGCCTCTAGTAATCATATCCGCACAAACATCTATATGCACAAAAGCAAATACATGTATTCAACCGTGAAAGCAAAATATCATATATTTTCTTATTACTTCCAAGGAACCAAGAAGAATTAACTTTCGCCCCTAATTGACACATAAGAAGTTGATATGTCGCTAAACAGACAAATCAGTCAGTCAACATTACAACAGTTATCGTGGAAATTATACTTTTCAAGTCCACAGTTATCGCTCTTTCTAATATTAAGTGCAGTTTCCTTCTTAACGTGTGGAAGGCCAACATCTTGATTATATCATTATTTTCTATTTGTTTTATATGCGTTGCTTATTTTAGTTGCCACCGTTGGAAGTCTGCAAATGATATAGTTTTTTATTTATTTATGTTCTGTAAGATTTTGTAGCGCTAGCCTATAAGAGCTGATGAAGGACTGTCTTTTTTTAAAGACCTAGAGAATTCATTCGCTATCAGTCATTTTTAAATTTTAATGACGAAGACTCAATATAGCTTTTACCTTCGCAGTAGTAGAGGAAATATGAATATAAAATATTTTCTGAAATACAATATTTTCTATACTTATATATACACACAAAAAATTACATTTATATATTGAAATTATATGCCAGGTATTTACAGCGCCGATATTAAGATAATCCCATCATTATGAGGAGCTTGCAGTTAGGCGTATTTTCGAGATTTAAACATTCTTACTGCTAAGGTAAAGCGCCCCAGCAATACTTTACGATATCATCCTTCTCTGAATTACTAAATATTGCGCCCATGAGCCCTGCTTACAAACTTATAAAATCTCTTTCAGGTTATATAATACGGGAAAAATACATAATATCGCAAACAAATTAGGAGCATGTGCTTTAAACATTCCAATTGCATTACCAAATTTCATTAAAACTAGACAAGGAGTTCTTTTGTTTGGGCTGTTTTTCTGTTTTTACGGCATTTTTAATAGGAAATTCAGTATTTATTTTCGATAGACATTCTTATATCAATACACGTATATAAACAAAATCTTGCACATTAATTCCCGAATATTATGTGTGTGAAAATAATAAACATTCATAATAGATTATTAAAAATTAAATATGCGTAACACAACATATATTTATAGAATGCACTACATTACATTAGAAACTTTTTTTTTTATTAGGTTGGTGCAAAAATAATGACGTAATAATGTCGTTTTTGATGTTCAAAAATACGTCAAAAAACGACATTATTACGTCATTATTTTTGCACCAACCTAATATATAAACAACTAGAAAGGCGAAGAAGATATATGTGTCACATGACTTGATGGTAAATAATTAAATAAACGCGCGTTGATTTTCTCCGGCTACATATTTTGAAATAAATGCTAGGAAAAGAATGTATATAACAAAAATATAAAATATTATTTTGAAAAAAATTACACCTATTTTAAGCTATAACTCCAAATTTTAACGCAATGTGTTAACTATGAAACCCGGTGGGGATAATAAACCTTCTTTTGAGATCTTTAATATTAATTATTGATTTGTAATCAAAGTACATTTTAAGAAAGACATTTATCTTTTAAAAAGTAAAATATATATTTATTGTTATCTTAAAATAATTTATTTTCGTAATTTAATTCGAGATATATTTGCCTTAAGGCGTTTGTGGTGCTTTCGGAAATATATTTATAAGTAATAAAAATCTACTTGTTATTTTGAAAAAGAGTACACCTCTTTTAAGTACTCCACATTTTCACGCAATGTGTTTACTATGAAGTCCAGAGGAACAATAAATCTTCTTTTCCCGTCTTTAAATGCAAATTAAAACGTGTGATATTGTTACCTCATCATTTTGTATCACGAACCGCTTTTAAAAGACAACCAACGGATTTATAGTTACTTACTAAAGATAAACTTGATTTACCGTTTTAATTTCCATACAAGAAGAATTTAACCTAAACACGATCATGGGCAAGATATATTGAGACTTAATGTCACTTCCGTTTACAGAGGGTGTGCTATAAAGACAATACGTATTGGAAACAATATTTTCAAGTAAGAGTCCGAATTTTTCCTGACCCAGAATAGAGAACATATCATTACGATTAGACATAGAACACTGACGGTTATGTGAGAGAAGTTTAGCTAGCGCAGACCTATATATATTTATGTGTTTGTACAAATTATTGAATTGGACTGTTGTTAGCGAAACAGATATTAAAAACGATTAATAAATTAACTAATATGATGAGGAGGCATAAAATCCTTACGAGGTGATGTTAATATTCCTTGGGTTGAAAAAAACCCGACGTGAATTAGCAGCCAAGTAACACTTTTTTTTAAAACTATCAGAAATCTATTTAACAAACCACTTACTAACCTTACCAGATTACAGCAACCGTAAATATAAAAGGACATTTTTATACTGGTATTCCTTAAATATAAGGCTAAAGAAGGATTACTGAATAAAGTTATTATAAGGGCATATCAGGAGAGAGTAAAAAGTTCATATTATGAAGTTGTTTTAGGATAGATAACGACTGAACTCGAGATTTGAATGGGTTAGTTCGGGAAAGCATCTCTTTCATAAAACAACAGAATCCGTCTAAGTGGAAATTATCAAGGGATTACGAAAGGAAAGAAACCGTAAAAGAACACAATTTATTAAGATCTACATGGATGGGAAACTGTGTAGGGTATGATCCTCAATATCCTGAAGGGTCAAGGCACATAGAAGATGAAAATAATGTGCCTAGATTTTCAATAAGGATCGGAGTATGATCTACTTATTCGACAACCTCTATCCTACTTCCTATAAGTGGATAAAACCATAACACGATATATAAGTCATCAGAGACATATGTAGACTGGAAAATCAACTATATCAATTCTAACTTAAATATAGACGCAAAAAATTCTTAAAAGGCTCGTCATCACAAAAATCTGCTTCTCCTTATTTCTGACGTGTCTCTTCAGAACGTACGCGACCATGCCTCTCGACATTTTCCTGTCTTTTGTAGCTCTTAATAAAGTTTGTCTTTTTGTTATCTCTCCTAAAGTCTGTTCTGCCATCCTTTTACTCAAGCTTGCTACGTAGGTTATGCGTTGTTTTCCTCTGTCCCTCTTTCGTTCAGTTTGTCAAGTGAGTATCAAATTTTCCAAGCCCTCTTTTCTCATTATGAGACTCAGAAAATTAAACTGTCTGTTTCCGATGTTAAGTAAAAGTGTCGTTTTCGTTTTCATTTTCTTTTAAACTTCGTCGTTGCTCACATGCTCAGTCCATGATATTCTCAGTATGCTTCTGTAGAACTGTATTTCTATTGATTCAAATCTCTTCTTCATCTGTTTGGAGATTGTCCAGCATTCACTGCCATAAAGCAGGACTGATATTACTCTTCAGTACTCTTTTCTTTGTTTCTAACGAAATTGTTCTGTTTCTTAATACTTCCCTTAGTTTTTGGAAAGCATTTTTTATTTTACTAAAGCGCCTTCGTATGTTTTTTTAGAATCATTTCACGTCATGCAAAGTGATCAAGTCTCTAAAAAGCAAGAAGTTACAGAGAGTGAAAGAAAATGAGACAACGTTATATTGAAACCAGATAGACGCGATAAATTAAAAAAACCCTGGGAGTGGGTTGGAAAGATTCGTTATCATACAGCAAAGAAAATAAAAAGAAAAAGAAAATATTATTTTAACACTGCCCAGAAAAATTCACTTTCGAATATTCTGGAATCGTAATATTTTTTTATCACTAGCTAAGGCACTTAATGAGGAAAAGGGACTTAGAAAATTTAATACTTACAGTACAGATTGAAGACAAGTGATAGAGGAAAACAACGCATAATCTGCCAAGCGAGCTTGAACAAATAGATGGCAGAAGAGGTCTTAGGAGAAATAATAAAAAAGACAAACTTTATTAAGAGCTACAAAAGACGGAAAATGGGGAGAGCTATGGTCGCTGACATTCCTAAAGGGACACGGTACATAGAAGAAGAGCTGATTATAAAACAGGACGAAATAAATAAAATCTGAAGGTTATGTTAGAGGATTACGAAGCTATCCTTGACATTTTAGACAAGAAGTGCAGTAACCCAAAATCTTTTCAATTAAATTGCGCAGTGACATAATGTCAAATAGCGAAAGAAAAAGTTTAGAGAAAATTAAGAGTAATTTTGATTACCTGTCAAGTTTCAATTTTATTTTTGAGCTGGTTGAATTGAAAAAAAAATTCATTGCGATTAGATTGCAAGTAGGAAATCCAAAAATCTGATAAATTGCGGAAAAAAAGATAAGCTGAAAAAAAGACAACAAATATGGAATTATTTATTAAAAATTCTTAAAAGATGTGATATAATAATCAGAATAGAAGAACATTTAGGATGTCAGAATTGAAGCAATCTGATCGAGTTATTCTAATTAAAAGCAGGCATTGAAAGATTATTTTCTCTTTCCATAAACACCTGCAATCTTATAGTAGTTTAGAAAACAATTTCCACATTGCCTTAAAAGGCTAAGAATGAAACTGAATTCAGTACGAATAATGGAATGCTTGAAAATAGAGAATAAATAGATTGCTCATCTCCTCTCTCTAAAGTCCATTACAGGCATTAGTATATCTGTGATATACTAGCACTCTAACACAGAAGAACGAAATACTAGAATAACACAAAGAAATGAATACCAACAAATCGGTTTTCCAAGAAAATATTTTATATACAACATTCAAGTACACAAATAAAGGGTGTCCCAATAACTTGTACCGATTTTAAATGTGTATTAAGTTTAAGCGATTTTTATTACTTTCTTTCAGATTTAGCGGACATTTGGGCGATATTATTTTTCACACATAATTGCCATGACTTAAATAACATGATCCAACAGAGAAATAAATAAATTTTCACTAATAACACTGATTTGTGTACTGCTGACTTTGATCCGTCTTAATGAAACACCCTTATATATAATCCGTCTAAATGAAACATCCTTTATAAATCATACTTATTATACAGGATATCTTCATAAAAAATTGACATAATTTTGTAGTCTAATAATATAGCCAATTCTAGCTCAAATGATCTAAAATTTTATGGCCACCACGGTTCCGTCACTTGACACTTTGTGATCTTTTTCTATGGGGCTATATGAAAGGACAGGTCTATATTCCACTTCTTTCTAGAAGCCTAGAGGAACTTAAGTAGAGAACCACTGAGGCTTCTTGAGAATGTTACGCAAGACATGCTACAGCGTTTTTGGCAAGAGCTAGACTACTGACTTGACGTGTGTCGTATCAGAGATGGTTCGCATATTGAACATTTGTGAAACTTTGTGAAATCGGTTATAACATCTACAACCCTTTGAACATCTTGTTTGAATATTGATAAAAAAATCTTTTATTGTTCAACACGAAGCCTATTTAATTTCGTTTGCTTGGGACATGTATGTGCTCACATTTTAAATTATGTCAAGTTTTGTTTGGAGGTCATCCTGAATATACGCTGGCAAATTGTCCCAAACGACAAATTAAAAAACATATGAAAAAGGAAAACGAAAATGAAGATAAAAAGGCCACACTAACTCTTTAAATATCTTACGCTCCAAATTAGGAAGCATAGAAATGTCTCGTAGCCGTGGTCAGTTGAACAGCGTCTCTTCACCACATCTCCCCTCCCCCGCCTCAGGTTTTACGCAGCAACTGAATAAATTAATCGACGGGCCATCACGGACCGATCAAGACATCAGTCAGGACTTCCTGTCTAAAGACTTCTAACTTCACTACACGCTTAAGAGCGACAACAGTTAGTTGATTTGAGAATTCTATTCACATGAAAATGCTTTGTCAGAACAATGATTAATAAAGGTTTCTAACCTTGAAAAGAACCATCCTTCATCGAATTTGTGGACAGAATCACGAATAAAGAACTACACCAAGTAACAGCACCCAGAACACTTGAGGACTTTCAACAACAGCAACAACTAAAATGGATAGCACTTGTAATTCGAAGATAAATAAAATCATAATGAAGATGCTGATATTCCATATTACATAAAAGAAGTTAGAAATGGTAATAGTAATATTAGCTAGTTCCCTACAAGAAAACATTCGGCATTCATTGGCCATACAATCAGTACTCTTTTCAGTTGAAATTCACAAAAACATTCTCTTAATACAAAGTTTAAGGAAAATAGCTTTCTCAAGTTCAGGAGCTATTATAGCTCTTTCCAGTATTGATCGTGGTTTCCTTCTTAACCTTTTATTTGAAGTTGTGTGGAATGTCAACATCTTGATTATGTCATTATTTTCTCTCCCAGTTACTATCCATTTTAGTTATTGCTGCTGTTGGGAGTTAATTATTCGCGATATTAAAGAATACAAATTAACCGGATGTTTAGCCATTGTGAGTTTTTTCGAATTTCCGTTTCAAAACTTTTTTCGGAGAAAGGTGCTAATATCCGATATTTTAATATATATATATATATATATATATATATATATATATGTAAAACATTTCACCCTAAGCAAGGCGGGAGAGCCAATAGCACGGAGGAGGTTACAGAGAGTGAAAGTCATAGAAAACACTGTGTATAGAGGAGATTGAGGAAAGGCTAACAGAAGAACGGGTATTAAGACAACAGAAGATGGCGATTGACGTTGCATTTAATTTTTTGAAGATCGTCGTTATCAGGGAAGCAAGTAAGCGTAAAGGACTTCCAATGTCAGGAAGCGAGAGAAAAGCAACTGCTGGAGTAGAAGTGGCAGTCGCATTTAAGTATTTCAACAATAAAACGGTGGGAGTTTGATGCCAAGTAGCACGCTTAAATTCATGTAGTCGGGGTAACATGGAAAACTGCTCATCAAAACAGTTGCCAAAAAAAAAAAAAGATATGCCAGATCAGGTCTTTGAGAGAGTGACTAGAGTCGAGATGCCAAGTCAGGGCTGATTAATTTGCAGATTCTTCTTTGGATTTTGTCCTGAATCTCGAGGTAAACAGCAGCGGCGGCACCAGACTAAATATGGCAACACTATTCAATGCATCTGTCAGATTTACTCTGATGAGAAGAAGCTTCTGGCACGACACAGTGAACCGATTTTCCTTGCAGAAGATGCTGCTATTGGTTCAAAGTAATTGTTCTACCTCAAGTCATCGGAAAACGTGAGGCCAAAAAGTCGCAGTGGAAGACTCTCACAGAGTCGAGCATCAACCATGCCGATGCGGGGAGGAAAGTTTCTTTGTAGTTTTGGAGGCATTAAACAAGTAGACAAGCTATTTACTGCATAAGCTAACCACTGATTGGAGATCCTTTTCAAGAGAAGCTGCCAGGTCAACTTAGAGATGCGAATTTGTTATTAAGACATGAGTAAATGCTAGTGTCGTCTGTGGAGAACATGAGAACTATGACATCAGGTAGATCATTGATGAACATCAGAAACAGTGTTGGACTACGGATAGAGCTATCATGCCTTTCTGTTTGATATGATTTTATCATATTTTCTATATATGAATAAACTATGAAAATAGAGTATTTTTTTAAAGCTGACCAAGGATTTCTGAAAATAGGTACTTTTGTATAATACGATACATTTTTTGCTTTAAATTATGTACAAAAGTACACCATATAAGAAATAAAGGTCACACTCTGACATATCGTATAACAGGTATACATCACAGGTTCACATCCCTACTTCTTAAGATAGTCACCACCTCTTTCAGTGACTGTGTTTTACTTACGAATAAGGGCATGTATCTCGGCTACGTAAAACTCAGCTGCCAGGGCTGATATGACCAATTCCTTAAAGCAGTATTCACTTCCTCATTACCACCTGACTTAACACTCTCAGACTTCCATTTCTTTGGTCCGATGAAAGAGGCACTCAGGGATAAAAGTTATTTTGGTATTGAAGAAGTGAGCTAATAAATTTGTTTTTCGAAATCCAGATGGGTGGCGGCAAAATTTGTCCTCTCTCGCTCTATATCTCTCTCTGTCTCGAGCTAATTTTGAATGTTTATTTTAAAAAGGAAAGCAAAGTGAAAATCTAAGAAAAAATAAATTTATTGGAAAAAAAAGATAAGTTGCATACAGGTTATCAAAAGACAATTCACACAAAGAAGCCACCCTCAACATTTACCACGGCCTCGATCCGATGCATCGTCTACGGTATCGCTAGTGAGAGCCTCAAACGCCTCCTTAATACTCGATCAGTTTGGCTATGGTGTTACAGGTAATCCGATTTGAGGCTGAGACCCTGTTCAAAGATGTGCGTTGGCATGACATCACCCTCACTTGAGGCACAAGTCAAAACCATCACAATTTGTGGAAACCTGGTCTTCATAATAAGAAGAACGTCATATTGTAAGCAAGTCATCTGTTGTTCTGGGCGTTTCGAGATCAGCTGAATGCAGTTGGTGCCGAAAAAATATTTTCCTCAAAGAAGAACTTTTCTTTGCCTTAGACAGTTTTTTCAAGGCTTTTCTTTAAGAGTTTGACCTTTACATCTTTTGTATGACTGGTAATGGAGGTCCACATTTAAGACCAGGTTCTTGGTGGAAATTGCAACACTCATTTTCGGCACTAAAGCTGCGTACTCTTGCCTGGGTTTTCCATCACTTTCTCCTGCAGTTATTGGATGAATTCTGGTGTACGGAGGTAATCCGATTTTCTGTTGTGTTCATTTCTACAAGCCACAGCTTCGTAGTTTCCGTTTGAGCTCTCCAATTTATGTCTTATTATATTAATAGCATTAAGTAGCTGTCATGATTGCAGCATTTTGATTCCCGGCACGAAACCTTATGATGCAGATTAGCCTTTTCTAATATTTACTTGTCAGTTAACTTTGACACCGATAAAAATGTAGTGATTATATATACCACTCTTTTGTTTATTATTATAAGCTCTTGAACGTTTAACGCTTATCAAGAAATCTCTCAAAGTAATTGATTATTCACTTTACAAATTTCAATAGCTTGTCTCAAAGGACGGTTGGTTTCTTAATCTGATATGGTTAGATTTCACTTTAAGGAAATTGTATTTTTAAACAGTATGGCGTCATCTAAATTTACCATCAGTTCCCCTAAATAAGTTTTGTCTGAATTTATGGGATGAGGAATTGTCATTATTTACATTATATACGTCTTGATTAATGTCCTCACCGTTGTTGTTATTGTCACAATGTTTCGACCTTTGTTTTTTCCGATCTTCGGGCGTCTGTTAATCAGGGTAATCTTCAAGGAATTTCGTATTTGTCACTTACAGTTCACCCTGTTTCCACTGAATCTAAATATGCACTACACAGCACAGAGATTTTTCATATATTAACTATATTCCCAAATTCATGAGCTAACAGTAATAATCCCCAAGGCAATGTGGTACCTGTCATCTCCCCCTGCCCCGCCGCTGAATAGCAGAGCAGATTGGGCTTTCTAGGCTTCGTTGGAAACCAGTCTAGCTGAAGGACAACAATCAATTCGACTATCAAGAGTGGAGTCTGCTATATTCCCATAATCAACAGGGCGTCTGAAGGTTGAACCCACTGACAATATATTGGAGGAGTCATTTCAATGGCATACTCCAACATACATAATAAAACATCTATTAGATAGATATTCATAAAACCTTTGCTGTAAGGCAATATGTTGACCGATTTTAATTTTTAGATTGTTTAAAACCAGGAAATATTTTTAAATTATAAGAATATTTTGAGATAATAATGATCAACTGGTACATACAAGTTCTTCTAATAGCTGGGGTGGACAAAATGAATTCACACACACACATACACACACGAGCACACACGCACACACACAAACATATATATATATATATATATAATTATTTATGTTAGGTTGTTAAAACAAAAAAAAAATGGTTTTAATATCCTAAAATAAATAATATTTAGCACTACTATGTATTGAGATCTCAGTTAAATTAAATATTACGTACTGCAGAATTATATTTCATTTATTCTCATTTTAGCCGGGGATATATATATATATATATATATATATATATATATATATATATGTGTGTGTGTGTATAGACGTGGCGGCAGGTAGAGACATTTTTTGTGAATAATATATATATATATATATATATATATATGTATATATATATATATATGTATATATATATATATATATATATATATATATGTATATATATATACATATATATATATATATATATACATACATATATATATATATATATATATATATATATAGGAGGTTAAATATATATATATATATATATATATATATATATATATATATATATATATATATATATATATATATATATATATACATACATATACAAGTTTGTCTGTCTTCTAGATTCTTTGCGTAATCCGGCCCAGATGGTGTTCTATTTATTTAATACGCACGGAGCTAACCTAAATTTTATACAACATCTATGCTGGGCGGATATATATATATATATATATATATATATATATATATATAAAATAACAGAAATTATGAAGAAATTTACTAAATAACAGAAACTATGAAGACTTAATAAATTTTAAAAATATTTTTTGCTGATTTTATTATAGTTTTTATACATTTTTATACATTTTTTTAAAATAAACTTTTACAAATTTTTTATAGACGTTTTAAAGCCTTTTTAAAGAGCCTTTTTATAAACATTTATGGACATTTAATACATTTTTATTGATATTTTTATCTATTTTGATATATTCTTTTCATTACTTAATGCGAATCGCACATTTAGAGTTTTTCGAGATGACCATCATCCTTCAGACATTTTGAACTGGCGCTACATGATCACAAACAAAGAACTTTACAAAATAACAGAGAAATTCAACCAGCAACAACAACTAAAATTTATAGAAAATAATGACCTAATGAAGATGATGATGTTCCACCCTACTTCCAATAAAAGTTAGGAAGGAAACACCCATCAATACTGGAAAGAGGAATAACAATTACAATGTAACCCGGATATAAGAGAAACCCGGATATAAGAGCGATCTTCTCTGGTCCCAAATTAGAGCCATAATTAACTAAACAAAATAGACCAAACCCGGATATAAGAAAAACTCGGATATAAGAGACTTCTTCTCCAGTCCAGACAACTCTCTTATACCCGGGTTACACTGTACTGGACACTCGAAACTGGTTGGATTGAAGAATCATTATATATATATATATATATATATATATATATATATATATATATATATATATATATATATCTTCGCATAGCGAATTGAGTCACTGTCAGTCACTGGGCGTGTTTCTACAAATAAATACGCTAAAAATCCACCTACATCCCTACCGTGCGCCAACGGCTTAGTGGTAGAATCTCCGACTGTCGGGTATCGATCCTAGCTAGAGGCAACCGGGTGTCTATCCACACTGATGAGCTGCGAAACAGTCTGTCTGTGGATGACGTTATATATATATTCTTTTTTTCTTCCTCAGATTTCGTTCCCTTTATTGATAATCTCTATCTATAAGAGCCAAGATGCGCGCGCGTGTGTGTGTAACGAATGCACGGTCGCAATTTTCGATGGATCTGCACCAAAATTTACATGCACATTCTGTAAGTTAGCGGGAAGGCCAAGACCCACTTTGCATTTCCCAACTCCCATCAATAGTGGAAAGAATCAATTTTTTCATGCTTCTACGGCAGTTTTCATGTAGTTTGCGGCCATTTTTTACTGGCCAGAGTGAAAGCCTATAGCTGGCTGCCACGAATAGGCAGGAAGATTCTATTGGCCAGCGTGAGAGCCAACAGCTGACTGACACGAATGTTAACTAGCATGCTACCATGCGAAAAAAAAATCGATAGCTGCATTAGTCACAAGTGGGAAAAATTTAAATCTGCATGGCACTTTACTCCAATTGACTCATTCGCTTGCTTAAACTCAACGTTGATTCTGATTCCGCAGAACTGGGTTGGGTGTGAAAAAGTTGTTGATGTTAACATTCTTTTTTCATTCGGTTTTTCCAGTTACGAGTCCTTTTTTAAAGCTGATCGTTTTGTGTTCATTTTGTTTAGTTCTTTTTTTGTAACAGATTTAATGTTTAGTATAGAGCTTAGAAAAAAATTTGCAGTGTGAGATAGGCAAGAAGTAAGGCATGTAGCAACATCAGCATGGCAAAGGGAACTCCTTTAAAGGCAAGGAAGGGCAAAAATATTTTAAGTCAAGTGATAGAGATTGCTGTATGAGTCGTACGATTTTTGAATCAAGCACGGGCAACGCCGGGTCATGCTGCTAGTATATACATATATATTCACATGGATTTGGCACTGTTGAGACAGGTTGAAACCGGTTATCTAGGTCGTTCTTCATTTTTTTCTTTTAATTATAATCATGTGGTATAGGATTAAAAATACAAATAAAATTGGACTGTTTATGGTGGTTATTACGTTTTGTACCACTAATAATATATATATATATATATATATATATATATATATATATATATATATATCTTAGGGTTATGACTTTTCAAATCTTTATGAAATAATTGACTTCCTGTATCATATTTCGATGTACTTTTGTTAAAAATAATGAAAAGGCCTTTAAATCTTTTTAAATGTCTCCCACAACATGTACTATGACTTTCTGGAACCTTCTAGACTTTCTGGAAATTTATGACGTGTGGGATTGTTTAAGCGTAAGCGCTGCTTTGGTTGTCATTTAGTTAAGATGAATGTGAAAACTGTGTTGAGTTTTTAATGAAATATCTTTTTTATCTCATAGTTTATAAGCTTCCCGATTGAGCAACGATTATTGATTCGCTGAAGGATCTACACGTATGCATTTTTAACAATAATGTTTCATAAAGTGCTTCTACCACGGAAGAAGGACTGAACTAAATTTTTAGTCGCCATTTATTTCCTGGAGCATCCATAAAAGGAACGAAAGAACGTATAAAAGAAATCGCTGAAGAAGTAATAAATTTGAGGCTAAATAAATTAAATTTCCCAAATTTATTAACTCAAGCAAAACAGGATCAAATGCTGAACACGTACGATGAATGTGTGAAACGAGGAAAATATGTTCAATTTAATGAAATTTTTGACATCAAAAAAGAAAATGTTAAATGGCAGTGTAGCGACGACAGACGGTTATCTTAATATAATTTTGGAATTCCTATAAAACCAACAAACGTTTGTTATTTTTGTTTTTTGATTTATTATTAATTTTTCATGTCTTATTTTACTAAAATTGTTCTTTTTTTTTACATATATCATTAGAGGAAATTAATCATTAAAATGGCAGATCTATCAAACTTTAAAAGAGGTCATATTTTTGGTGCTCGTATGGAAGGCGATAGTGTAACAAAAACTGCTGAATTATTTCGTGTAGCAAGAAGTGCCGTCTCGAAAGTAATGAGAGCATTTGAGAAAAAAAGAAATAAACCTACTCACTGAGGCAGAACCCTGGAAAGAAAGCGAAAGCTGTCTGATAGGAACCGTCGGATTCTTACGCGGATTGTTAGGAAGAATCACCGTAATATAGCTCCGAAAATTAGAGCAGAGCTTAATGACTTTCTTGAGAACCCAGTTTCCTCAAAAACTGTAAGAAGGGAGCTGCACAAAGCCAGATTTTACGGGAGGGCTGCAATCAGAAAATCATCCTTTCTCAAAGCAATATTGCAAAACATTTTGAATGAAGTAGAAACCTACAGAACTGGTCCCTAGAAGAGTGGAAGGATGTTATTTTCTCGGTCAAGACATCCTATACATTATTTCTGACATCTGGTCGAGTATAGATGTGGAGACTGTTACGGTTTTTTGGATATATACATATGACTAGTGAGCCAAGCCAGATGACTCAACTTCCTTTATAGTCTACCAATAGAAGGTTGACCAACCAGAAGCCGCAGAACATTGTATTCGTCGTGTATAAAGGCAGCCATCTTTGTTCAGCCTACCGGAAGGACCAGTGCGAACAGGCGAAGATGATAGAAGGAACAACTACGCTCTGCTACCATCAGTGAGAACAGGCGAAGATGATACAAGGAAGAACTACGCTCTGCTAAGGATATCCACCGTAGACCTGAACTACGCTTTCCTACTATATCCGAATTATTCACTGCCAACCTCTGGATTCTATACTCAAAGACGACCGTCATGAAAATGTCTAACAGAGACAGCCTAAAGAAACATTTGATCCAGGCTGCCTTCTTCCAACTGTTAAACAAGAAAGTGGCTCTGTGATAATCTGGGAGGCTATATCTTGGAAATCTGTCGGCCCAATGGTTTCCCTTCATGGCGGGATGAAAAGTCAAGATTATTTAAAAAATCTTATCAGATCAAATTCATCCAATGGTCGCGATAATGTTTCTGGAGAGAAACTTAATCTTTCAGGATGATAATGCGCCAATTAACACAGCTATAATTGTGTCTGTGTAGTATGAAGAACATTCTAGTGAAGTAGACCATCTCAGCTGGCCACTACAGTCCCCAGATCTCAATAATATTGTAAATTTATGGTGCATTTTAGAAAAACAAGTAAATATTCGATATCCTCCACCATTATCACTGAAAGAATTTGAGACTGTTTTGATAAATATTCACCTGGAAGCTATTCAAACTTTGTATGAGTCCATACATCATAGAATTCAAGCTGTAATTACTGCCAAAGGCGGTCCTACACCATATTAAAATAAATTTGTTTGAAATTTCCAGTTGTTTCCATTATTTTGTCCAACCCCAGTACCATCTTCAGATCGAAAGCAAAGGACATGTGGGATATGCAACTGGAAAGTCTGCCAGTTCCGAAACTATTCATCCATCCAAAAGAAGAAAAGTGACTTTAGAGCGAACTTTGACAACAACAACTTCAACTTCCGAAACAGAGACCAAATCAGAGAGTGAATATGAAGATTACGGAAGTTCTGAAGAACAATCTACAAGAAAAAAGGAAGTAATACAAGAAAAACAAAACTGTAACTAAATTAGTAGAATCTTCAAACTTATCAACCTGCAAAGCAGCAAATATTTATGAGCAGTATCTCAAGAAAGGATTAATGTGGAGACCCCTTCTCAATCTGCTATTTACAGATACACTATTAAAGTAGCTGTTGGAAGCATTAAATCTACCAAACGGAGAAGCGAATACTGTTGTCAAAGGAATAACAGCTGTTCTGGATTAATAAAATTTATGAAAGAGCATAAAGATAATTGTTGCGGACACTACGAATGTGAACATTGGAAGCAGGAATATGATTGTCATTGAGTTACAAAGAATATTTACTCAAAATAAACTGGAAGAACCACAATTCATTGGCTGTCAACAGCATGTTCTTTAACGAGTTTTTCGTGTAGTAATGGATGACGAATTTGGAAGAAACAACACATCACCCAATATCGTATATCCGTTTACCAGCGAACTTGTAAATAACTACGAATAGCTCAAGAATTTCAAGAAGGGTAAAGGATAAATTACTGAAAACAGAAGGATGGCGAAATGATTTGAACTTTCTATTACATTTAACTTGAGTTGTCTGTTTTCGAAAAAAAACAAAAAACAAAAAAAAACAAAAAACAAAACAAAAACAAAAAAACGGGAAGATTTCCTAAAGTGAAGTTTAAAAAAATACTCAACTTAAGTAATTCAAGATGGAATTCTAGAACAATTCCAGCTCTTTGCGCATTTATTCTTCTACCAGAGAAAAGAAACTCGCGACTCGAAATTTGTAGATTCATCTCGTACAGATGGGCGAATCATTGGTTTACTAACAAAATATACAATGCAGATGAATATCATAATTTATGTACCAGATTGCAGGCTCACAAAAAAAAAGAAAAAAAAAAAAAAGTTAAAAAATATTGGAATCCAGAACCCTGGAGACTGGAAATAACCCGGTAACCGGAAAGTACTCCACTATTAATGTCAAGAAATATGATGGCAGTTATCAAACGAAATATGAAAGGGGTTAAGTCTATTGGAATGAACCCCCCCCGCCCAGTAAGGAACAACATGTGCAACAGGTGTCACATGACCGTCATCAAGCGACTGTTAGCATAAACGGGGTAAAGGGGATAAAATTCCTCGGACCTCACCACTCGCCCGAAAGGAGCGACAAAAACGACAGGTCTCACTTGACTGTCATCCAGCGACCGTCCGTATCTGTATCCATTTAGAAAATGTAAAACAGGAGATGAGTAGGTTAAACATTAACATTCTAGGAATATGTGAAACGAGGTGGCCAAAAAAACAGATCTTTTTTTCAGTGACAACCACAGGATTATATATGCAGACGGAGAGAAAAAACGAAAAAGGAGTTGAATTGATACTAGATCAATACATCAAGTAATGCGTTCTGGGTTAGTGTCAGTTATCTGAAAGAATTCTTGTAGTTAAACTAAAAGAGAAGCCTTTCACCATATCTATTATAATTGTGTTTTCACCGACGGCATAATATATGGATGAAGAACTCGAATCTTTCTATTAGGTTGGTGCAAAAATAATTTCGTTTTCTAACATATGTTACTATGGGAGAAAACGAAATTATTTTTGCACCAACCTAATACTACATGATAGACAACGCCAAAAATCAGAAGAAATTATAATTATTCTGAGAGACCTGAATGCTAAAGTAGGCAAAGGCAGAAATGGGAAAATAGCTGTCAAATTCGGACTAGGAACCCTTAATGAACGCGGAGAAAAATGGGCCCAGTTGTGCACAGCGAATGGTCAGGTAATAGCCAACACTTGGTTCCAAGAACATCCAAGATGATTATGAACGTGGAGAAGCACAGGAAAGGAAATTAAAAACCAAATCGACAACTTAAATATCAACGAGGAATTCAGGAATGCCGTTGTTCATTGCAAAATCTATCCAAGTGCCGACAACCGAAGCGACCATCTCCCTGTTATACGTAAATAAAGAATGAAACTACAAAACTGAAGAAGTCTAACACAGCACCGAAATTGCAATACAACAGATCCCCGGACGACCTGAAACTGGAGGAAGAATATATGGAAAGTGTGAAAAGAAGATACGAGGGACAAAATGGAGATGGAAATTTGAAGTGGGCACATTGGAGAACCTTTAGTGACACTAGTAAAAGATTTCATCCCAAATGAAAATGAATGAGGAAGAAAATACAAATGGATTCCAAAATGAGATACTCGAAATGATGCAAAGGTGACAGAAAACAATTTCAAGAGACGGAATGGAATACAGAAATCTACACATAGAAATAAGGAACAACAAATGCAGACAGGATAAAGAAGAATGGCTCAACGAAAAATGTGCAGAATGGGTATCACAGATAAAGGAGCTATGCATAAAAAATAACATTTCTAACAGGACAAAAGACATGCTCATCAACAGGTTGTATAAAAACCAAGAACGGAACGCTGATATTAGAGAAAGAAACATACTTCAGCGACGGTACGAATATATCGTAGATCTCTTCCACGACAAAGAGAATAACCGGAAATACACAGAAATATCGACGGAGCGGAAGTATTAAACCCGAAGTGAAAGGTCCATTGGAAAAATTGAGCAGAAACAAAGCAGCAGGGCTAGACGGAATTGTAATAGAAATGCTGGCAGCCTTAGACGATTTAGGCATAGCCAAGATTACAGAAATAATAAATGAAATCAAAAACAGTGGTGACATATTGGAAGACCTAAGCAGATCTATTTTGATGGCACTGCTTAAGAAACCAAGCGCAATTGAATGTGAACTCCACTGAACAATCAGCCATATACCAAAACTCATCATCCGAATTCTGATGAATAAAGGGCGTAGCAGAACCAGGCCAGGGATAGGACAAGAACAGTACGGGTTCGTCAAAGACACCGGCACAAGCAACGCGATATTTATGCTCAGAATGTTATCAGGAAGAGCCATACAAATGCAGAAGGACCTGTGCCTGTGTTTTATAGACTACGCACAGGCGTTCGACAAATTACCCCACAAACATCTTTTAGAGCTTCTCAGTAATCTTGACATATTAGAGAAAGATATACAACAATAGAAAGGAGTGTAAGACAAGGATGTGTCTTCTCACCAGATTTATTCAACTTATACAACGAGTCAGTTCTGAGAGAACTGGGAGTCCTATAAGGATTCCTTATTGGTGGCCACAATCTTAATATAAAATATCCAGATGACAAAGTACTAATAGCAGACAAGGAAAGGAAACTATAAAACTTACTACAGAAGGTAGCGAAGGAAAGCGAGAAGAAAGGACTAAATATAAACTACAAGAAGACAGAATGCATGGC
Source organism: Acanthosepion lycidas (assembly GCA_963932145.1). Lineage (NCBI taxonomy): Eukaryota > Metazoa > Mollusca > Cephalopoda > Sepiida > Sepiidae > Acanthosepion > Acanthosepion lycidas. The sequence goes on along the minus strand of OZ010577.1, from coordinate 55,182,212 downwards.
CATCAACCAAAAGATGAGCCCAAAATGCAAATTACAGGTTGCGGATGCTAACATCTAGCAAATACAGAAATTTAACTATCGGAGAAGTGTTCTAACAGAGGACGGAAAGTGCGACACTGAGATCCGAAGACGTATTAGGATGGTTAATAGCTAAGCAGAGTATTAAGATACTGGAAAATTTCTTTGGAAACAAAAGCAAGAGTACTTAACTGTAATGTGATATCTGTCCGCCCTCCTGTATCGCAGCGAATGCTGGACAATCTCCTCAAAGATGAAGAAAAACCTTGAAGCAACAGAAATCTGGTTCTACAGAAGGTTGCTAAAGATAACATGTGAGAAAAGACGAGGTTTTGGAGGGAATGAAAACAAAAAGGAAACTTATACTTAACATCAGGAAAAGGCAGTTAAAATTGCAGTGGCACGTGATGAGGAAGGAAGTCTTGGAAACTCTGATACTCATAAGACAGATTGGGGGAAAGAGGGATAGGTGAAATAAACGCGTAACATACTTGATGGGCTTGAGCAAATAGATGTCAGGACAGAGTTTGGGAGAAATAACAAAAAAAAAACAAACTTATTAAGAGCTACAAGGGACAGAAAGATGTGGAGGGACATGATCGCCTACGCCCTGAAGGGACCCGACACAGAAGATAGATGTTAAGCGAAAGTGAATGTAAGGAAAAAGGCCGGAATTCGAACTCTTCACGCTGATTGTTCAATCCAATCCGCTCAACGTTACACTACCACGCTCGGCGAAATATTAATGTCAACTCCAACACTGATCTCTGTTAACTTAAACGTAAATCAAATACATAGTTTGATTGAGGAATTCGTTTTTTACAGGTTATCGACATTTTGCTGATAATTAAAGGAAGTAAATATATTAAAATTGTAAGAATTTGGTGGGGGCGGGCTTGAGGGGTCAGATAATAATCATTTCCTGATACAATTCGTAGCTGGGAGAGGTCGAGTCATATCTTTCCCAAGGGTAGTTGAGCGTAAGTGAATATAATGAACACAATTGAAATTAGAAATGGGGTCTTAAAAATTCTGAGCATTTATCATTGACACCACCCGCACATTCAAGCTTA
>OZ010577.1:55066121-55178621 GCA_963932145.1 Acanthosepion lycidas | reverse complement strand
CTTAATTACATATATATATATATATATATATATATATATACATATATATACATATACACATGTAAATAAATAAACTATATATATATATATATATATATATATATAGGACAATACGACCGTCCAGTGCTTTCTGCATTCTGTTGGGGTTTCTTCTAGACTCGATGAATTACTTATATATATATATATATATATATATATATATATATATATATATATATATATATATATATATATATTGAAATTTTGATTTTACTCACATATATAAGCAAAAGAACAGCCGTAAATTGTCGGTGAGGGTTTCATATTCTGACTCGGTGGTATACATCAAATACCTTTTGTAGGTATGCTGGTCCTGGTTAAGCGGGTGACTTCTGGAAGAACCTGTGCCTGGCAATAGGACTCTGTACCATGCCGCACAAGCAGCAGAACGGCCGTCAGACAATTTCTCCGACCACATCACTCCTTACATGTGGTCACATAACTCCTCAGATTGTTACCATCTTGATTATTATATGCGGGGCGCAGTTGAGCGGGAGATGACTGAAACTCCTTGTAACCCAAAAGATGAACTGAAGGCAAGGATTATGGCAGCATTCACCAACTTATACAAGGAGACAGTCTAAAGAGATAGAGAAGATTCCATAATGTTTTGGAAGCTGGGGTTGAAGCGAATGGCGATTTTACTGAATAAATTTACTCTTTCGTATTTCAAGATATTTTTGTGTAATTTTGGTAAACATATGTCTTAAAATGAGATGCCAGTGTTATTTTTTATTTTGCGTTGTTTAGAAGACAATTTAGCCATCGTGCCCCATATATATATATATATATATATATATATATATATATATATATATATATATATATATATATATATATATAATAAAAAGGCTTAAACAATAATATTTCATGGTCATAATTTATTCCATTGGAATCGTAAATACGATCCAATTCATCAGACCTACAAATTCAAAAAGAAAACGGGAAAGAACAACTCCGGAAATAAAAATAGAATTTAGAGAGAGTGAATATGAGAGTGTGGGACGAATGTTAGTTCTAAAGAGAGGAGTAACATACGAGAGAATTTGGGAGATTAAAACTTAACAGAGAGGGTTTTGTTTAATACTAGGTGTGAGTGGAAGGGGGAAAATGAATGTTGTCGGGTGTCAAATACATTAAAGATACATTTCGTGGTGACATACACATACCATGGACGATCTGATGTTAAAGATCAGAATAAGAAGGAGGGAGAGGTAAGGATATAATAAAACGGCTTAAACACTAATATTCCATGGTCATAATTTATTCCACTGGAATCGTAAATACGATCCAATTCATCAGACCTACAAATTCAAAAAGAAAACGGGAAAGAACAACTCTGGAAATAAAAATAGAATTTAGAGAGAGTGAATATGAGAGTGTGGGACGAATGTTAGTTCTAAACAGAGGGGTAACATACGAGAGAATTTAGCCACATATATACATACGAACATACGCATGATGTGGGTAAATGTGTAAGGACTGGATGCGTATGGATGTATGTGTGTATATGTAGGTATCTCAATCACACAGCGTCCCTTTCTATTTTAATTTCACCCGCCACATCTTTCTTCCCCACCACTTCTTTCCTTACCTCTCCCTCCTTCTTATTCTGATCGTTAACATCAGATCGTCCCTGGCATGTGTATGTCACCATGAAATGTATCTTTAATGTATTTGACATCCGACAACATTCATTTCCCCCCTTCCACTTACACCTAGTTTTAAAAAAACCCTCTCTGTTAAGTTTTAATCTCCCAAATTCTCTCGTTTGTAGTAAGTCTTGATCTCATTTTTGGATTGTTGGCAAAAGCGAATTTCTGCCTAAGTGGTAATAAAATCATTAGGTTTGGTCTTAGTGGTGGCAATGACAGATGTGTTGATGATACATGCATGTGTCATCGACACATCTGTCATTTAATTTAATATAATTTTATTTAATGTCTAATAAACAAAAGGGAGTAAATTTTTTCATAGTATAATTATTATTTATATTATTTTAGTTTAAGGATCAATGTCTGACCGATTTTCTTAGATGCGAAGTAACTATTACTTACACAATTTATATTCAGACTGTTGTCTTCATCTTTGTTGTTGTTATCCCAATGTTTTGACCGGATGGCACAACAGCTAAAAACATTACAACAAAGATGAGTACAGTATTCCGAATATTCAAAGGAATGCAAGGAATCGCGTTAATTGATGTATCATATATTTTAAATAATAGAAAGTTTTGAATTTAACTGTTTTCTTTTACTTTTTTAATTTCATAGCCATGTATGTTGGCTTGGGAAAGAAGTATTTCTTTTAGGAAAGGAGATATTTGAAAATATATTTATATTTTGGTGATAATTGATAACGGCACAAGAATTTTACGCCTAAGATACTTTCGCTTTTAATAAGTGTGGCATTCTATAGAAAGATATTGTAGCTGAATCTGTGTCTATGTATGACAACTGCATTTGGTAAATTATGTACAAGATCCTTTTTTGTGTTCATAAATAAGTCTTTTTAAAATTTCTGCAAGTTTCCCCAATATATTGTAAGGAGCATTTATGACAATTTGTTTTATATAGACCTTCTTCGGAATTATTATTGTCATGGATATTTTTAGTTCTGATTATTTTTATAATAGTTTTGGATGCGGTTGTAATTATTTTCATATTGTTAAAATTAGATAAATCGTTTTGGATAGTGGATGCTAAGTAGTTATTAGGTAGCATTATATATTTGTTTTTATCTAGTTCATTGTCCTACAGAAGGTAGCGATGGAGAGTGAGAAGAAGGGACTAAGCATAAACTATAAGAAGACAGAATGCATGGTCATCAGTAAAAGGATGGGCCCAAAATGCGATTTGCGGGCCGGGGACACTAAAATCAAGGAGATGCGGAATTTGAAATATCTGGGAAGCGTTTTGACAGAGGGCGGTAAATGCGACACTAAGATACGTAAACGTAGTGGGATGGCCAAAGTCGCATTCCAAAAGCTGGGCAGAGTCTTGCGAGACAGAAGGATTTCTTTGGAAACAAAGAAAATAATACTGAGCTGTTACGTGACATCGGCCCTTCTTTATAGTAGTGAATATTGGACGATTTCTTCAAAGATGAAGAAGAGACTCGATGCGACATAGACGTGTTTCTACAGAAGGATGCTAAGGATATCATAGACCGAGTGTGTGAGAAATGAGGATGTCTTAGAGAGGTTACAAAAAGAAGGAGGCTTATACGTAATATCAGGAAGAGGCAACTGAAATTTCTAGGACACATAATGAGGAAGGAGGGTCTGGAGAATCTGATACTCACGGATCGAATAGAGGGAAAGAGAGACAAGGGAAAATGACGCATGGCATATCTAGCGGGCGTAAGCAAGTGGTTGACAGAACGTGGTCTGGGGGAGGAAGAAGTGAGAAGGAACTTATTGAGAGCTACAAGGGATAGAGGAAGGTGGAGAGGCATGATCGCCTACGTCAGGAAAGGACATGACACATAAAAAGAAAAGAAAGTATTGTCATTGTAATAATCTATCCAGGTTCTAATAACAGCCAAGCTTGAAAAAAAAAACCCCTAAAAAACAGTGAGATTATACTATCTCGCAGATATATGGAAGCCCTGAAAGAAATAATCTAATAACAAAAAATATGCCCTTAAGAAAAAGACTGCGGATTTACAAGAAATGATATTCCTTCTTGAATATTTATGAAAAAATAAAGGAGACACAAAGAATTTAAACATGAAATCAAGAAATTATAAAAAAAAAAAAATGGGGACAGTTTCTTGTTAGAATTCATCGGCTATCATCCAAAAAACATCCATCCTCTACGGATGACCAAAAATGCTTAAACCAGGTAATCTGATGAGATCCATTATATCCGGAATTATATAGCGCCACAAATAAACTACGCAGAACATTAGCAAAAATACGAAATTCCACTTTCTGGCACAATTAGCTTCGCGCATATAAAAATATCTGGTGATCTTTTAAGTAGGTGAGAAATCATAGACATAAAAAAGATCCCCCAATATATGACCAGTTTAGATATAAAATATTTATATACAAATATTCTTGGAAAAAAGGTTAAAATTACTAAAAACGCATCTAACAAATATAAAAATAAAATTTCATTTGAAATAATGTATATTGTACACAAATACTCACACAAAGACACACAGGCACACACATACAGCACACACACACACACACAAATATATATAGTCATTGAGAGATCTGATAACAGCATAAAGATTGAAATTGACCCTCGCCATGTGGTTTACTGTGTCCACCACCGTCGCCAGTATTAAGCATTGTTAACTCATAGATATAGTAAATTATAAACAATATATATATATATATATATATATATATATATATATATATATATATATATATATATATATATATATATATATATATTTCTGTAGTTTACTGCTACCAGCAAGCAGAAATATTTCTTTTTCCGATGCTGGCCATTTTGGCCGAAACTAGTCGAGGAATCTAAATGAAATAATAATAAAAAAAAAAACGAAAGAATATTACTCTACAACCCAGTGTGTCGGAATATTTTAATTTTTTAATATTTTTTATTGTTCAATATATATATATATATATATATATATATATATATATATATATATATATATATATATATTTATATATATGTGTGTGTGTGAAAATATATAGAAAATAGAAAAGAACGGGTTAGGTTAGTAATCCAATGTTCTTTAGTATTTTAGTTATTATTTTAAAAAAATAGTGCTCGATACAAAAGTAGAGCATAAATATAATTATATATTTAAAAATATGATTCCAACACGCTACATAAGAGGTCTCAAGTTTCAAAAACAAGAGCCGAAAACTTCAATATAATTATTAAAATTAAATTGAGTTAAAGTGAGCTCTTTCATCTTCAAGCGAAATTTTTTTTTGAATAACTTATTTCTGAAATTTACGTGTTTTATATAGGAATCAAAAATTCCCATGGTGACAGCCATCGTGGATATTTGAAATAGGTAGGGGTGTTGTCTGCTAATGATATGTATCAACATAGAGTTACTTTCATAGTCAGGGTAAGGTGGGGGTGTCTAAATTTAAAGCGGAAGATGTTTTCAATCAGTCAGGTTTACTTGTCTATGAAGATTTATTTATTTATTTTTTTTTTCAAATTTTATTTCTTTATGAAAGGGTTTTGTGTATATAAAAACATTCGTAACATTTGTTATTTGACGACTTCATAAAGGGCTATCATTTTTGTAGGGTGTTAAAACTTTTTATTGGGGCCATGGATTATAAAAGTTGTGTGTGGGTATATATATATATATATATAAATATATATATATATATATATATATATATATATATATATATATATACCAACACACACACATACACACACACACATACACACATATATATATTTGGTTTGATTGATGTGAGTTTGTGACTCTGGGTTTCACGCTTTTGCGATCGTCAGACAAACTGATTTATTTTTTAAAATTTTGGGGTTTATGTAGATTGCGTGTATTGGTGTTATTATGGAAGTGGCGGAGACGTAGTCGTGGTGTCATCGATGTCTGTTCATACGTTCAATGAAGTACGCAGACACACATACACACTTGGTCGTCCGTCGGGACTCATAATAAGTACCGCGCACATAATATATAAATAATTATATATATATATATATATATATATATATATATATATATATATATATATATATATATATATATATATTTATTCATATTTACATACACACACTTTTCTCACACACACACACACACACTTTTCACACACACACACACACTTTTCACACACACACACACACATATATATATATATTTATATATTTGTTTAAACGTTATTTTAATGAATACACATAAATGTTTATTAACGTTTAAACAAATAAATTAAAAATATGTCTGATTTAATGCATTGTCGAAAGGAGTTCCACTGTCACGAAGTGCGAGAAAAGAAACTGTTGGAGTAGAAGTTGCGGTTACATTTAACTAATTCAACAGTAAAAGGGTGGGACCTAGATGGCAAACTATTAGTTGGCTTGAATTCATGTTGTCGGTGCACCAGGGAAACTAAAAAAAAGCTGTTTTCATGAAAATATTTGTAGAAAAGATAGAGGGAAGACATATCACAACTCTCCTTGGACAACTCCCGCCCAAATATGATAACGGTAATTCATTTTTGGACTGATGTGGTTCGTGTGTATATACTCGACTCTCCCGTCGAATTTGACGTATGAGGGTCAAGCAGATCAGTTCCTAGGAAACCGACAGCCCGACAACGGCACATGAGATTTGATTATAGTGGTGAAGGTTTCGTGCAGGACCATCCACATTTTTTGAAGGGCCGAATACAGAGACCTCGTGCACTACGTACCACAAGGTCCCCAAACGACCCTCCGCAGGTTTTGAATTCAGAGTTGTCCTTCTTCTAGACCAGTTGCCATCCAAGGCTATAGAACCCAGTCTGTCCTGCTATTTATCCATAGCTGGAGGGAGGAGAAGAGGAATCACACTTTTCCCAAGAGTATTAGCACGTTGGTGAATGTAATGGATTCGACTGGAATTCGAACTCAGCTCTCCGATCCCTCAATCCAAGCCGCTATCCATATATATATATATATATATATATATATATATATATATATATATATATATATATATATATATATATATTCAGTGTACGGATGAATAGTAGATGTGTAGATGTGTAATATACACTCTGACGAGAAAAATCCGTTTTTTTTAAAACCAGAAGCATTTACCTTTCATTGACCGAATAACCAGTGCTACTGTATGTTGAAATTCTTCAAATCTTTTACTTTACTATAAATTTTACGCTTCAGTTCCATTTTCATTTGACCAAAAAGATGGAAGTTGAAGTTCATAACATCTTTCTATGAAAACAATTTCTCAGCAAAATCGGTTTTGCGCAACTGTTGCTCTTTCCAGTATTGATGGGTATTTCCCCCCTAACTTTTACTCGGTGGGACATCATCATCTTCATTAGTTCATTATTTTGTCTTTAAGTTACATTTACAATCCATTATAGTTCTTGCTGCTGTTGGAAGTCCTTATACTTTCTCTTATTTTGTAAAGTTCTTTGTTTGTGGTCATGTAGCGCCGGTCCAATATGTTTGAAGGATGATGCTCCTCTCTAAGAACTATGTGAGAGTTTCATTAAGGAAATCAAGAATATATGAAAATAAATAAAAATATCTATTAAAAAATTATAAAATGTCTATAACACGTCTCTAAAATGTACATACAAATCTATAAAAACTCCATAAAAAATCCGTAAAAGTTCTTTAAAATATCTATAAATTTTATTTTAAGATTTTATAATCTATAAAAATGACTATAAAATGTTTATAAAAAGTTTATGAATAATCTATAAATGGGCTATAAAATTAGACACACAAATGGAGATGGTTATAACCTGAGAGATGATACCTGTTTTGTATTCGGCCATTTTAACAAATGGAATTAGTGCAAACCGGACATTTCCCTTTAGAAAACGTATATTTGACTAAATTCATAATCATACCTTCTTCATCATTTGTGGTATTCTGCCTTAGGGGTGTATAATCTTTTCCGTGTCAGATAATAGAAGAGATCCGTTTGGTTGAATTGGATAATTGATAATAGTTCAGACGCTTCAGAACTGGAATGAATGATAACAATAGCAATAAAAATAATTAATTAATTAATTTATAATAATAAATTAATTCTTAATAATATTTAATTATAATAATTTCCTTTTTTTACGTCAGTACTTAAACGGATTTTCCTGAAACTAATTTCGTATGATCTCTCGTCTCCGTCCATCTGTCGGTTTATATTTACGATGAGATGTTTGACACAATATCAGAATTAACGAGGAGCCTTTTGACACCAGAAATTGCATCATATCTTCGCCATGCTATTTGCAGTAAAGAATTTCAGCAATTCATCGTCAAAATTATTATTTTCTTATGCAAGAAAGACTTATACATCTCAGAAGAAAATACCGACTAAAACAATCTCAAAGTACGTATATTTGCTCTATTATTCTGAAACTTCAGGTAATGTTTGTCCTGTATCTTCAAAGGTTCTTGCAATTCATCATTATTCATGCTCTCATGTTTTCCCACTGATGCTTAAGTCGGGAGATCAAAATTTTCTCTTTCTGTTTGTAAAACTGACACGTCCCGGCATTATAAACATGAATTTCAGCGATCTGTATTTAGCTTCCGTTTCCTGGATTAGACCTAATGTGTGAACGTTGTCGAACATGAGCATTATATTTCGCTATCTCTTATACAGTTTAAATATTAGGCAAGACTGCGCCTTCCGTCCAGCCAGTCTAGGAGAAGAAATAGTTTACGGTAAGAAACAAAAAAACGTCCCACTATGCCATGGCAATTAATAAATAATAAAGAAGATGGGTTTGTGCAGAGATAAAAAGAAGAAGGAAAAATCTGAATACCAAATCGTAGAGAAGGCAATGGGATACCACTTCAATATCTTTCCCAATATTCCATGGCAATTCCAGTTAAAAATAAAGCTATGAGAAGTCATTCCCTATATCCTGACAAAGAAAAGAAAAACATTGAATTTCAAACTGGAGGGCAGACAATGATACAGTACTTCACAATCTTTCCCAAGAAGGTATGGCAATTCGCAAATAATAAAGAAAAGGAGGCTATGGAGTGATATGATCCTATTCTATATGTACGGAAGAGAACTCTAAGATTCAAATCATGGAGAATGCAACGAGGGATTACCTTACTATGTTTCCAGAGAAACCATGGCATTTCACAGTTAAAAAATAAAGCAGTGGAGAGCCGTAGCCTATATTCTGAAAGGAAAAAGAAAACAATCCAAACTGGAGAAATGAGAATTCACATAACTTTTACCATGAAGTATAACAGCATAATACAAAGAAAAGGAAGCTATGGAGTGATGTGACCGCCTCCGATCTGAAGAGAGAAACAGAACTCTGAATTTCAAATCTATGGAGAAATTAATGTGAAACTATATTTTACAAGAATCCATGGCGATTCACAAATAATAAAACATAGTTATCTGTGGAGGTCTGTAAAGGTCTATGTGCTGAAGAGGCATTACATTTAAAAACAATGTAAAATGCATTTAATAAAACTTATCATTTCCTCAAAGAATTCTTGAAGAGTACGAACTCACAAGCTGAGTTAACTTCAAAGATAATTATAAGTTATGTTATATAACAGTGTGAAAAATATGACCATGGGAATTTTTGCTACAACCTAATAATTACTGGCCGCCAGTAATACATCCCCTACAATCGGCTCAAGTCAACAAGATCTAAAATTTGTTGCCAGAAACTTTGCGAAATTAAAATCACACATTAGGAGAAATAATTGGCTTGCCACTAAACGCTGTAATCTTGTTATCGAAAGGTTTCTGCAAGTTTCTCGGGTTTACAAAACGGGAAATAAAATGACAGTTTGGTTTCTTCTGAAATCAAATCATGGCGCTTCCTCGCCACCTTCTCAAATGTCCAAAGTAATACAATGTCAATAAAATAAGTATTATTCAAAGGAAAGCATATCCGCATGCATTTTCACTGCGTACTAACCTTATATGCAAGTCAATACAATGGTAAGAATTATGAAACTAATCGTCCTAGAACCATGAAATGATTTATGATTCATTTATAGAGAATCTATTTTCGCTATATAAATTCCTTCCGTCACATCCTCTAAAATAGCCATACATTGACCAATCGAAACCAAATTTGGGTGATAAGTGCAAACAGGGAAGGTGGGTAAAATTGGTTTACTAGGATGCGTTTGCAAGAACTATAAAAAATGTCACATGGTCAAACGCTTCAAAAAGTTAGAATTTGGCTACAGAGAGAAATATTTACGCATGGCCAGTTGTATGCTGCATGCTCAAGTTTAAGAAATCCTAATAATTTATTCTTTGCTTTTAAAAGGGTAAAAAATTTCTTAAAAAAATATTGTTTATGATGAAATCCTATAAAATTAAATTAAATATGTTTTTTTATCAAAGTATTTTTCCAGACATATCAGTTTATTCAAATTTCATCGATTGCTTTGCGAAATTGAACTAACGTAGAGTTTGTAAATCTCGACATGAAATGTTAGCGATAACTTCAACAATATTAAATACAATGCGGATTTCAACACGCCTCAGCGTGTTGCAAAAAAAATTCTAGTATCACAAAATCCACGATCTTATTAAATAGAGAATTTCGTTAATACTGGAATATAAAAAGTGTGATTATTTACACGGTTCCAATTTATATGGATATGAAACTAGTTACTTGCTTGGTTAAATTTCAACAAGAACTTGTGTGTATTTCAGGAACAATATAAGTCTAATGATGCAATATCGCCCATACACTGCGTTCCATCATTATATGCAAATCAATGAAATAATCAACCTAATAATTCTAGCACCACCAAAGATAGGTTGTATGTAGGAATGCCCAACTATTTACTAAGCATAGCTTACATATGGCACAAGGCCGCGAGTATTGAGCACCCATCGAGGATAGAACACTACTCAAATGTAATTGCTTTAGAGAAATATGTTTAGTAACCATTACAACACATCAAAGTGTCTAATATAATTGTTGCATATAATTTGGAGCGATGAAAAAGAAACGATATTGCCTAAAAAATGGCTGACAGTTGTTATTACTATGTAGAACAACTTAACATCATGCATCGGTGGTACTAATATTTGATTCAAGATTTTATTCAAGATTTTTGACAATATATGCTGTGAACTAGTGGATAGTTGAAGAAATGCAATTTACATACAATGTTGGAACACACTCTATTTTACAGGCATTGGCATTCAAATGTAACAAATGTAATTTAATTTCGCATGGCTTTTAGTCAATAAACAAAAGCGATCGAAAACTAAAAATCATTCGATAACAGACACCAGTGTTGTATCGGTTCAGGACGTGGCCCTGACAACTTAGTTTCTTTTGTAGCTTCAATCAACATTTGTTCCAATATTATTCCCCCGAAGTCCATATTCTACCATCGATTTATACGACACTCATTAAGCACGTTATCCCACGTTTTCCACTGCCTCTCTTGTGTTCAGTTTATCCAGTTAAAGCGAAATTATCAAATCTTCACCTTTCTTAACATGAGTCCCAGTAATTTCAACTTTCTCTTCCTGATTAGAATTATATGAGTTGTTTATGGTATTAGTCTGTTTTTTCAAACATGTTGCTCACATGTTCCGTCTTAAGAATTCGCAGCATCTTTTGTAGAACCAGATTTGTACTACCTCATGTCTTCTCTCAACGTGTGAATGAATTACCCAGCATTCGCTGATATATTTCTTTTAATCATTTCAACCCAAGCGAGGTGACAAAGCTAAGAGATTAGGGAGAATGAAAGAAAATGAGAAAACATCAGTGAGGAGAAATAATAATAATAATAATAATAATAATAATAATAATAATAATAATGATAATGGATTATGCAAGACCGAAGATGATGAAGTGACGTTACATTTATTTTAGCTGACTGGAAAGCAAGAAGCTGGAAGAGAACTCCTGAATCGAGAAGTGCGAGAGTAGAAAATTTTAATATAGAATTTTGGTTATATCTAACAATTTCAAAAGTAAAATGATGAGACCTTGCTGCCAATTCAGTACTGCCCTTGAATTCATGAAGACGACGTGCAAAAGAACAATACGCACAAAAAACAAAAAAACAAAACAAAAAACTACGTTACGGCGGTGGGAATATGACTGGAACCGAAATGTCGGGTCAGGATTGAAAACATTGCAGATTCTTGTTTGAATTTTCTCAAGAATCTCTAAACCCATAGCAGATGCACAAGACCTGATGTTATAGCATTAATCAATGTGTCACCACTAGAATATTGTTTAAGATAATTGAAACATCAGCATCTCTTTGTCACTTACACGTAGGCATATCAATAACCCTATAGATAAATCATAAAAGGCCTTTTATTTTGAACAATATATAATTATTTTTCAACATCCTCGCCTTTCTCACCAGTGCACTTCATTCAACAGGTGCCTTTAGATTACATATGTTTAACATTATACAGGGTGCTCCTAAAGTCTTGGCAACAATGCATATTTTCAAGAAATAAAATTTTCAAAAACATTTTAATGAATTGGAATATTAGCAAATAATATCTTCAATATTCATCATTTGTAACGCAAAGGTTGATGCGTTTTGCAAGAGTCAGGTGAGCTCGGTGTAATAACTCCACACTGATGTCAGCACATTCACTCTTTATGCATTCAATCAAGTGTGTTGTATCGGTGATTTTCATTGAGTACGCCTTATCTTTTAGCATAGACTAGAAAAAAGAGGTCAACTCTATCTTCATTCGACAAAACCATGTTTAATCTGTGGAAGTAAAAAATATAGTTAATAAAATTTCCTATGTGTCCAGACTTTAGGGACACCCTGTATATTTCAGATCAAAATTCATCATGGATTCATCCTCGTGTATATATTCGAGTTCTTTTCCCACGAAGACAAGTGGAATTTGTTTATGTGCATATGTGAATAAGACAGGTCGAATGATTGCCGCATCTATGACCTATTTCCGATTATTTTAATTGCATGTTGGAATGAAACCCTTATCAAGACAAGAATGCATCTTATCACCGGATTTATTCAGCAAAGCGATCCGAAGAGAACTCGAGATTACAGCAGGATTTATTATTCGTGGACAACATCTTCCCAAAATAAGATACCTAGATAACATTGTGTTTCACGTCAAAGAAATCTTGAGGAACTATGAAATATGGCAGGAAAGCAAGGAACGACCATCACCTGTAAGAAGACACAACAAATTATGATGATTTTCTAAGCCGTATCTTAGATGTGACACAAGGCCGGAAGTCTGGCGTAGACATTGAGAATCGAACTCACTACTCAGTCGTATAGCCAGACAAGCTTGCTAACCATTATACCATGTTGAGGTATTCCAGAAATGATGATCATTATTCCAACTATCGACGGAAAAAAAGTAATACGAATAGTGAAAGTTAACTTTCAGAAACTAAGTATTAAAATATAGGAAAATTACATTACAAACAAAGAAAAGAGTGTTAAACTGGTATTTTAGATAAGTTCGCATATCGCCCAGTTTACACGCCTCCCCGGTCTTTTGAACAAGAGCGGAGGTTTATCCCTTGTTTTCCGTTTAGGATCGAGTTTCCGGTTCCTTCTAAAGTGCACTGTAACACTATACATCAAAACTCTCAGCCTGTAATTTTATTTACCAATTTTATTTTCCTCCTTGATAGGAACGGGTAGGTTTTGCCTATCGTCCGGTTCACAAAAGCCTGCCAGGTTGTTTTGATGGGGGTGGAGAGTTCATTCTCTTTCCTTTTCATTGTCTTTCACTCCCAGTAGCCCTTTGCATCTTAGTAGCATTATCGCCTTTCTTGGGGTGGATTGATTAAAATAAATATTTATCCTTTTAGACGACAATAAAGTCTTTAAAAATTCCTTACATATGTAGAAGAGGCTCAAAGTGACAGAAGTCTGGTTATGTTTAAGCATGATGAGCATACGACGGCTGAACTACAACGAGGAAGTGTAAAGAAAACATGCTAATAAAAAGGACATTGGAACGTAGAATCAAAAATAGATGGTTGAAATTTCTAGGACACGTAATGAGGAAAGAAGTCTTGGAGAGTATAAAACTAACAGCATATACTGAAGGCAAAATGGACAAAAGGAAAAAATCGAGTAATCTACCTAATGAATTTGTGATGACGGAACAAGCATGGGGAGGGACAGTAAGAGGAGTAATATGAAGACGTTGTGGAGAGTTATGATCATTCATTTCTCGAAGGGGCACGACACGTCAACGAAAAAGAAGACACAATAATTTAATTTTCACTATTTAACAGCATACATTTTTTTCCCTTGGCCTAGTGCATCGCAATTTCGTAACGTTCAATTTCGTAACGTTTTCGCTCGGAGCCGGTTATCTGAGACAAATAAAGTTGGTCGAATAGATGAAGAAACAGATAATGTCACAGAGCCGTTGAATATATAAACGCTCAGTTTGGTTTGTGGACAATTGACACCAAAACTGCTACTTCAAAACAGAATCAGGAGTTTGAGGCAAGAATCAATACTTGCTAGACAGTTACCTTGACGCATTTGTTCAATTTTGTGCGGAATATGCGCAAATACATCTCCCAAAATGCAATTAAGACGACATCACATTGTGATAAAATATTAACATTACTGGTTTAAATTCTATTATGCTTCTTTTATTTATTAGTTTCTTTAGCTGTGTTTTTTTTTTTTTTTATAATTCTCAAAATCCTTCTTTCCTCACACATTTTATTGTTATCGTCTGCTTTCTTTTGTGGCAAAATATTTTCTTCCTTTATATGTATTCTTTTTCAATAGATCTTTTCCTCCCCTCTTTCCTTCTCGTCCTTTTTTTGTTTGTTTGTTTTTATCTTTGGTCACATCACGTTGAATCACCGGCTCCCGAACGGTCCCCGAAGTTAAGCAACGTTGAGCTTTGTCAGTATTTAGATGATAGACCGTTTGGGAATACCAGATGCACTCATCTTGGATGTGCGGGTGGTATAATGAATAATGGCTCGGAATTGTTAATCGGAGTGCCGAGTTCCAGTTCTAGTTGGGCTCGTTATAATCACTTACGTGCAAATATTTTTTTAAATAGATATCACCTCATGAAGGCAGTAAAACCACTAAGACGCAAGGGGCGTGGAAGAATTAGGAACAGAAATATTAATAATTAGCGGGAAGAGGAAAGAGTAATCAAGAGGACAGTAAATAGCGATTGCCATTGCTTTAAAAATTTTGCAGATTAAAGTTGGCTGGAGAGCATGGAGCCGGACGGGAGTTTCACAAGCGAGAAGTGCGAGAAAAAAATGTTAGCTTGCGTGTAGGGATATTTCTTTAAAATAGCTTTTAAAATTTTCACAAAGCCGAACAGAATGGGATTTTGCGTGATGTTTGGCTTAGAGAGGTAGTTGGGGAGACTCATGATCGCTTTCGTTCAGTAAGAACTTCTCATCATAGAGCTAATATTATTTCTCCAGCACCTGTTCCAATACGATCACCAAAGTTAAGTAACGTCGAGCCTGATCAGTACCTAGGTAGGTGACCGCTTGAAAATACCAGGTACCTCGAGCTTGTATCTGCGGCATGTGTAATGAATAATGGCTCAGAATTGTTAATCGGAGCGGCGAGTTCAAATTCCAGTTGGGTTCGTTATATTCATTTACGTGCAAATATCCTTACAAATGGTATGAACCCACCTCTTCTTCCTCGAATAATTAGTAAGACTTGTATCACTATCGTCATTATTATCTATATAAAATAAATATAATAGCGTACAAAATATTTAGATTTTGACATTAAATGACCCACAGAGGTGTTGACGTGTTGCTAAACAGCATAACCAACCAACCAAGGTTTTTTTTTTGTATTTATTACTGGTTCTCGTTATAAACCCTCTTCTTCCAAATATCTTCTGATCTTCTATATATGCTCTCCCAGCGATGCTAAAATACGCCGATTACATCTCTTGAGGAATGGTCACCTACCGGGTGCATGCTTGCAGACCGGGGCAGGGATGTATAAACTTGATCAATGCTTATCAAGCGACTCAAGTATAAATATAAACTATAACTGGCATCTTGGACTTTCTCTCTCTACTTGATGACCATATTTGTATTCCGTCTTGCATTTGATATTGATAGTATTCCTTTCCAATCCTTGACATTGTTTGTTGTCACTTTTTCGTCATTTCTAGAAATGCCTCAGTAATCCACTCGTTCCTCTTTTACCTCGTTTTCCTTCTGATAATCTCATTTATCAACCTCACTAGTGTTTCTCTCATCATGTTCCAATTTGGTTTTGTAGTCTCGTTCTGCTTGCAACTTTAATTCTTCGGGAGTCTGTCATATTGCAGGCTAGGCGTTGAGTGGCCATTTACAGCCTTACAAAAGACTGACTGATACGCAATGCTTAACAAGCTCGTCCAGCTGACAATTACTACAGTAGTGAGATTGATGTTCACTGAGTGTCTCAGAGTTTGGTCATATTAAACTGAGTAAGTAAGAAATTACTTATTGCGATAATAATTCAATATTTGTGAAGCACCACTGACACAGTTCGGGTGGTATTTTTAAGTCGATCGTGCACTCATCTGGGGGGGAGCTATTGACAATTTCACATCCTTTTTAGTATCTCATGAATGGATTCTCTCGTTTCAAAACGGGGTTAATCTAATAGCCATCTGAATAAAATGAGTAGTTTAATTGTAAAAACACGAGGGTCGACTGAAAAGTCCATAGTCTGACCAAAAAACTCTCGTGAATATGGCCAAATAAGGTTTATTTTCCAACATACCCCCCCCTGCGTCCCGCACACTTCTTTCATCGGTGTTGCAGTGCTTGAATCTCATTGGTGAAGAAGCTTTCATACTGTTGGTCAAAAAAGTCACTAACAACAGTCATGGCGTCATCAATACAATACTGGTTCTCAGCCAAGTATCTTTTTCATGTTGGGGAACAGATGATTGTCTGATGGGGCCAAATCAGGAGAATAGGATGGTTGATCAACCAGTTCAAGGCCGCAGTCATGCACAACAGCCTTTGAACTCAATTACACGCGAGCGAAAATTGTCCTGGCGAAACATGACCGCTTTCGTCAGTTTTCCTGGACGTTTCGTATTGATAACCTTTCGTATTTGCCTCAGACGTTTCCATTGTACTCTCCATTGATGATGTGGCTCTCCCTTTTGAAGATAGTTAATAAACACAATGCCTTCTGCATCCCAAAACACTGAAGCAATCCATTACAGAAAATAACTGAAATTCAAAACACGATCTACATAAGCCAACATTTATTAGCTAATTATAAAAAATATACACATATAATATTACCTCCTAATATTATAAAATATCTTCCTGATCGGCGATTAAGAATTTTTCCAAATGAATGAATCCTATAAATCTTAAAGAGAACAATCCTTCATCAGACCCTTTGAACTGGCAATGAAAAAGCATCACAAATAATAAAACGCACATCAGCTGAACACTCCCAAATACAGCAATTATAGCACGTGTAACTAGAAAGGAAAATAATGACATAGACAAGAAATTAATCTTTTTGACTACCGAAAGCAAAATATTTAGAAGAATAATCGAATCAGTACTAGAATAAAAAGCCATGCTTTTCTAAACAAAAAACAAAACAAAAAAAACTAAACTGTTACGTAATAGCATTCCTCCTATATGATAGTGAAGGCTAGGCAATCTCCTCACCGAGTGACTTGAAGTAACAGATAAGTGGTACTACTGAATGTTACTCAGAATACCATGAGCCAAACACCTGAACAACGACGATGATCTACAATTGCAACAAAAGAATACTTTTACTTAACATCAGGAGTCAATAGTTGAATTTATGGGGCACATAATGGAAGATTTGATTCTCGCAGGACAGGTCGAGAGTAAAAGAGACACAGGAAACTAACGGATAACTTAAATGGCGAGCTTGCGTGAATGGATCACGGAGTAGTGTTTTTTGGGAGAGATGGTAAAAAAAGCAAAAGTTACTAAGAGCTACAAAGGAGAGGAAGATGCAAAGAGCCTTGAACGCCAACGCTCTGAAAAGACACATCATATATAATAAGACTATAATAAAGAAATAACTTAGTAAACTTGAGAGATCTAAATTCTTGAATTTAAAAACTTTTTAAGAAAAATATTTTATAAATTCCACTCGAGGGCGACTCTAAATATATAATAAATATATAATAATGTCGTTTTTTGACGTTAAAAAATACGTCAAAAAACGACATTATTACGTCATTATTTTTGCACCAACCTAATATTAGGTTAATGAATGCCGAATGTTTTGTGTATGAAAATGGTTAAACTCGCCATGACAATTAACATTAATAGTCTATTGTTTTATTCTGTTATACTTAGCAAATGCAACTACCTCTACCTACAGCTTGTTGGTTATTGAATGGCTACAAATAAACACAGAACAGAATGATAATATCATAAAAATGGTTTAATTATTTGTCTACAAGACTTGTTATTAACCCTCTGTTATTACTGTTGTGTCTTTAAAAGCCCCGAAAAATAAAAAGTAGATTTCTAAATACCTCTGTCAGTTAGTTTTTTGGGTTTTCGTCGTTATATTTGTGTAAATTAAAAGCTGTTTTGCTTGCTCACTAAAAAAAATATAATGAAACCTATTTTTGCATATTTGAAACATAGAAATCCAGTTTTTAATACTAGCCATTTAATACTAGCCATTTAATTGAATTTTCAAAAGTAAAAGGTATTTTTTTTGTATTTTCAAAAATAAAACTTTTTTTCTATCTGTCAGAAAGATCACTGAAGACAATATATGCGAAGAGCATAAAAACTAAATATACACACAGAGTCGAGGGGTAAACTGTCGCTTTTATATTTTTATTTTCGCGCATGCGCGTTGTATGTTTTTCATTTTGTCGACAGCCCGCTATAGTAGGATCAGTTGACCAGCCTCTGTTTTAAAAGAGCACCATGACGCGATTCACTCCTCCAGAAATTTGGAAACGGCATGCTGTATTATTTGACATTAGCGCAGGAAGCTCCAATACGAACATCTCAGAGTGTTTGGGTGTCAATGAGGACAGTGCAAAGGACTCAAAAAGAGTTGGATGAGTCTAAGGGTGATTACGAAGGTACGAAGTTCGAAAGGTCGCTCTGATCGTTCTGATGAGAAAAGTACTCACAAATTTGTTGGTGAGGGATTTACGCTCAAAACGGAGACCTACATCAAGAGCTGTGAGGAGGTAGTGCTGTCCAGGGTCAAGATGGTGGCTGCTGGATGACACTAATTTGGGCACGAGAACTCATTACCATGCCACACTAGCAGGAGAACTCAATCATTGCTGTTGGACAATTTTTCCGGGGACATTTGGCCACCTAACTCCCTTGATTACTACGTGTAGGGTGCAGTTGAGCGAGAGACCGACAAAACTTGTAACAACAAAAATGAGCTTGAGACAAAAATTATGGAAGCATTCACCAACTTAAAGAAGGAGACCGTCTAGAAGAGTTTCAAGTGATTCTGAAGTCGTCTGGAGGTCGTGGTTGAAGCCAATGACGATTTTATTGAATACATTTACTCTTTAGATTTTCAAGATTTTTTTTTTGTGTGTAATGTTGGTAAATATATCTGTTAAAATGAGATATCAGGGTTATTTTCATTTTTGCGTAATTTAGACTATAATTTATCTATCACACCCTGTAGAATATTTTAAATGAGGCGTTAGAGAACCCTACAGTACTTTTACGGAGGTTTAGTCAATGTGTGCAAATGAGGTGCGTTGTTTATTTAGTAATCTCTTGCAAACATAGCGTATTCTATCTGAATGCACTATGTAAACATTTCTATTAATATATGGAAATGGAATTATATTTACTTTGGGAGTTTACTGTCACGAGAGGATACACCTGCTTCTTACATTTCGGGCATTATTTGAATCGACCTGTCAAAACGTTTCAAGTTCAAACTGTCCTCGCATTCAGCTACATTAACAGTTATATTTATCAACTTTTTATCGAGATTTTAGCAAAAAATAGTTTCCGTTCTTTAATCGTAAAAGAATATAAACATTTTGGTTTTAAATAAATAAAAAATGAAGGAAATATTTCAAATAATTTTTATAGCAAAATTTTTTTATTCCAATATAATTATAAAATTGTCATGAATAATCAACAGTGGTCTTCCCTTGTTTTCTTACTCTCCTCTTTGAGAGAGCTAATTCATTTTACTGGGATTATAAAAGGACACCTTGTATTCTCAGTTGAATAAAGATTTCTTAAAGCATAAACCTGCGGACTTTTGACATTACAAAAATATTTTATTCATATATCCTTAAAGCAGCTTTAGCAAGATTTTTATTATCTATTTCTGTTCAAGAAATTCTTATGCTAACAAAATTAAACATATTGTTTTAATCATTTCACGCCAAGCAAGACGATAATGTCAGTAAGACGACGAGGGTTACTGAGAAGGAAAGAGAATGATAAGGCTTTAGCCAGAAGAAAGAACAATAAAAGTAAATTATTCAGGAAGACAGAAGATTCTGATTGACGTTGCGGGGAAACAAGAAGCCGGGTGTAGAATTTCTAGGCGAGAAAAGAAACTATTAAAATAAAATTGACGGTTAGATATAGTAAAGGGATGAGAGCTAGTTTAAAATCTTGTAGCTTAAATTCATACGACCGAAGTACCAAAGAGGAGAGATAATTAGAACAACTGTCATAAGAATTTTTTTAGCAAATACAGAGGAAAGCCACGTCACGGCCGTGGGAAAGTGACTGAATTCGAGATATCAAGTCAATACTGATAACATTACAAACCCTTGTCGAGAATCTCGTGGCACATAGCATGCGCAACAGACCAGATGTGACAGCAGTATTCAATGCACAGACGAATGGTAGATCTATAAATCTGCAAGATAGATTCTGGCGAGAAAAATTATATGGAAAACACAGCGAGCCAACATTCCGAGCAGCAGACCTAGCAATTGATTTAATAGAATTAGCTCACTTTATGTTAACCCTGTTGCAATTGGTTATTTATTTTTACAACCGTTTTTTTAAAATAATTTTACCAAAATCAAAGGCAATAAAGCCACTAATACATAAGGGTGTTATTAAGTGTGAAAGAATATGAAAAAGAAAGGTTATTAAGTAACGAAAACAATAAAAGAAGAGCAATGAAGAAGACAGTAAATAACGATTGAAATTGCATTTAAATTTTTGAAGATCACGGTTGGTTGAAAAGCATAAAGCTGGAAGAGAGTTCCACAAGTGAGAAGTGTGAGAGAAGAAACTGTTAGCATAGAACTTACGGTTACCTGTAGCAGTCATTTTAATTGCAAATGGATGCACCCTTGTTGCCAATCTAGTACTGCGTTTAAATTAATAAAGCCTAGTTACCGTCGAGGAAAATTCATGCGAATAATTGCCATGA
This sequence comes from Acanthosepion lycidas, assembly GCA_963932145.1. Classification (NCBI taxonomy): domain Eukaryota; kingdom Metazoa; phylum Mollusca; class Cephalopoda; order Sepiida; family Sepiidae; genus Acanthosepion; species Acanthosepion lycidas. The sequence goes on along the minus strand of OZ010577.1, from coordinate 55,157,523 downwards.
AAGTATTTATAGAAAAGAAACATGGAAGCTAAATAAAGGCTGCAAGAAAGTGACTGAAACTGAGATGCCAGGTCAGGACTAATAAAATTGCGGATTCTTCATTAGATTTTATCAAGAATCTCTAAAGAAATAGCAGGATCATCAGGTCATATGTGGCAGCAATATTCAGATTGTTTTTTTTAATTATTTTTCATTGTATATTTTCTGATGATTTTCTTAAATGGTAATTTCTGGGAAATATAAGATATAAATAATTCTTTCCTAGCTGTTCTCTGTGTATTTTAGACTTCATACTTCTCGGACCTATTTGTGTATTTTGAAAATTTGTTCTGGAAAAATGTGTCAATATGTTTCAAGACTGATTACGAACCACCAAGTAAAAGAATTAAATTATTTACGAGCTAAACAGTCTGATTAACTTTAAAAGAAGCTTTTTGCTTAATTAAAATATCTGGCATAAATTTCATTTAAAATATCGAAAATATGCTACCATTTTTTTTAGTATTTTATATAAGTTCCTATTTAGTTGAATACACAAATAAAATATATTTCTTAAAAGATTTAAAGCTTGCGAACTATACGCTAACAATTTATTTTAAATGACTTGATCGGGTCATTTGTTGTATTAAGAGATGACTGTAGTCCTCGCCTGATCGGAGAATCCAACTGGTAATACTTCCAACTCTTTATAGTGATCTAAGCGCAGCTCAGATGTGGCACAAGGTCGAAAGCACCAAGTGAAGATCGATCTCACTGTTTATTCGTAACTGTTCTAGCGAGACAATCTTGCTAACCATTACGATATTTATGTTAAAATACAGAAAATGTGGCACAAGGCCTAAAAAAGGGATGTGGTAAAGGACAGTCGTCATCTATCTTAACATTAAACTTAGCTAGCCGTAAACATACAAATAATATTCCTAACACCAAAACAACACATACCATAATACCTCGTTGAAAATCCTAAATAGTCTCCATATGTATAACGCTTTTTTTTATAAGGGGCACCCAGTAAGGATCGAACTTAATAATCAGTCGTAATTATCCTAGCGAGACAAGCTTGCATTACACCATCTCGAGATGCTATGCTAACTTTTTATATGTTACATAAACCAATTACTGTCATTCCTTAGCATGTGACTAATTAGCATAATGCTTGTATTTAGGTCTATATTATGTTTGTTTTATCATCCCACCCACCAGACAAAAATTATACATATACTAGTTCGGTCTTCACAGAGATTCTGATGTATTATGGTGGCTGTAGTAAGAACGATATATAAGAAGGTATTGTTTTGGTGTAAGGAATATTGTGTTATGTTTGGGTCAGTGATTGCGGCGAGTTTAATGATAAAACAGAAGAAGACCAGCGTTTCCTTCTCCCTCTTTTGGCCTTGTGCCACATTTTTGTATTTTTATACAAAATAAATTGCTCACAGGTTTCTGCTTCTCTATTTGTTTTGTTGTTTTCTGCTGTAAGGATTTCCCCCTCTACGTAAAATCGTTTATAATTGTTAAATTATTACGCTACAAAGAGTTACAAGGCACAAGCCGCAGCTTGTGAGGCAACACATTGCAACTCCCTGAAGACTAAGAAAAGGTAAGGTTGAATTTTTTTCCTTCTTTATAGCACTGGTGACCTGTCTTGTAAGTCTAGTTTTTGTTTTGTGTTATCAGTGATAATTTGAATTTCGCCACAATACAGATAAGAAAATGTTTGCTCTTTTAATAATCAATCAATACAAGTCCCCATAGACACTCAAGGTAGTGTTACTGAATGGTATTGGTTTATGGACGTAAGAGTGGAGGCAAAATCGCATATTATGATGGTATGAACAAAAAAATAACAGCTAAAGAGGTTAATATTATAACAATCGTGAAAGGATGCATTGGAGAGCCTATTCCACAAAGTAGCCGTACTTGGAAAGAAGTTGTCAGATTAGTACTTCTTCCTTACCAATGGAATACTAAGGGAATTGGGCTGATCAGACTTGTGTCGTTTCCTTATAAGAATTCTGTTCTGGTGACTGGTATGTTGTGCTTGAAGTAAAGAGATTGCAAATATACGTTGAAATATTTGCCGTCACGTTCAGTCATTTCAACAAAAAAGATTTTTAAAATTGCATTGAGAAAACTAGTGGAAAATACAAGAATTTCTGCGCAAAAGATTAATTTGTAATGTCTTAAATTTAATTATTGATATTTCTATTTATTTTGCAATATATATTTTTACAATTTAAATAAACTTTTAATTAAATATTAAAATGTTAAAATTATATTCAAATATTACCAGCAATAAAAATTTTGTCGGCATTACTTAACCAAATTAGCTTGATACGCCGTAAAATAAGATGAATCAAACCAAACCAAACTTTTTAATTGCTATTGTTCCCAGGTCCGCCCTGGCCAGGGGTGGTAGTACCTGTAAGGATCCAAGTGAATCAGTGAACCTCCAAACTGGTGTCAAGACATGAAAATATAGAAATACATTAGAAAAAATAACCAACAATACATTTTCACAGTAAAAAAAAATTACCAGCGATATATTATTGGAAAAAAAAAGCTCTGAAGAATATTAAATTGCGGCTTTAAATGACCCATAAGGAATTGATATGCCGTTAAAAAATAAAGCAAACAATGCGAACAGTTTCTTCTTAAGAATCGCTTCTCTATAGAACAGTATCTAGAGAGGATGCTTTCCCGAACATTACAGTTTTAATCACTTCAAGTCTAGGGGTAACCGTTGTCTGCTCTGCCTATTCTCATAAACTGCACTTACCTCCTCCTTTTATGTTCATACAACAAGCTCATTCAATCACCCTCTACCTTGAGTGGCACTTGGACCTTGTAATAGGGTGAATATTAGTCACGAAATATCTTCTATTCGAGACATTCTGTTCCCGGATAAAAACCTAGCCGCCTGGCATGCATTATTTTTCCTCCGTGTATTCCTTTTATCATGTAACTATGGACGTCTGTCTGTCTCTCTGATTATTTGTAATGACCTATGAATCTGGCTAAAAGAAAACTTATAAGATCTGTGACACGCATTTTAAAGCAGAAGGAGTCATTAGGCTGATTGAATCATTTCTCTGCAAACTGGCCGCTTGCCCACTGGACAGGTTGCAAAGAGCTAAACAAAAAGAATGGCATAGTTCCCTCCCGAACGAAACGAAAGGTGACTGCCAACTTCGTTAATGGGATGTCGATGGACAGTGCTATCCGACAGAGCTATCTAATTCATAACATTACGAATCCCCCTACGAATCTCCCACAGGAAAATATAGTTTCTCCTTTATCAAGAAAGGTTTAAACAACCTTTCAGACGTTTAGTGTATTTTAGTAAAATCTAAGACAAGGTGGAATTTTTTTTTTGCGTGACGCACTTCGTCATTTTTTACTTCACCGAACTAAAGTTATGTTTATATTGATGTGATTACACATGCGCATGAAGGAGAGGGAACGCTGAAGTTTTAAATTTAAGTTAATTTTTTTAAATATATATTTTAGGTATATAGTAAAAACGATTTAATTTCTTTTTTCCAGTTTATGTTTTTATGGCATCTATCATTAAGTATTCTAAATTTAACAATAGAAGATGTGCCAAAAATGGTGAAATATTGTAAGAACCGTTACGTAAATTACTGTTGATGATACAGCGATTAAAGCACTTTCTGTACACTATGTCTCAGTAAATTAACTTCACTACAGATAGTGACAGATACAGCGAACAGGGTCAGATACAGTGAACGTAAACCATAACGAACAACTCATTGCGTAATTTTAATTTTTAAAATTCCGCTTTAATTAAAAGCGCAATTTTAAAAATTATAATTACGCACCTAATGCAATGACTTTGTTGTTTATGGTTTACGTTCACTGTATCTGCCATAACATTATTTATTTATATATATATATATATATATATATATATATATATATATATATAATTAAGTTATAAAGAACTTGGTAAACCGAATTGGTAAATCCAAAGAGGATGAAATCCTGAGAGCTCAATGTGAGGACAGAGCTAATATGTAATGAAAGACAAACCACTTTAAGGTACTTTTATCGTAATGGTACCTTAAAGTGGTTTGTCTTTCATTACATATATATATATATATATATATATATATATATATATATATATATATATATGTATATATATATATATATTTATATATATATATATATATATATATATATATATATATATATATATATATGATCTTATACATTGTATTAAAATGTTACACTTTCGTAACGTGTTTTGCTCAATTATAATTTGTTACAATTAATACATAATCATGAGAACATTGCAACATTGTATTTATAAAAAGATACAAATTCTTCTACTTCTGTTTACAGATAGTAGCTGCAAAAAATACTTATATTTGCCTTGATAAAGTACATCAGAGGACCAAACGCGTCGGCTGAGATAAGTTTTTTCTTTTCTCTATATTCATATTGTTTTGTTACAGATATATTTTTTTTAATGCCTGAATTTTTATACAAACACATACACACATATCCAAACGAGTTACATTCCCTCATCGCCCATCAGTCGCATAACTATCACCAGTCACGATGTACGGATGTTCTTTCACGAATGCCCCGTACCTTGAGAGACCTGACCTCAAGTGGAGCTCGTACATAAGATCCATCGTTAAAGATGCTGAAAAAATGGTCGGGCCTCTGTATTACTGTTGCCAATCTTCACTTCCAAAAGTGACTCTGCGTTTATTTGGTGGCAAATTATTTACCACCCTGCACTCCCATTTTCACAGATGAAATGTCGTAAGCCTCTATCTGCTCTATCGCTACTTCCACGGAAATTGCCCAGACGAACAACAATCCTTACTTTCACCAGGACTAACATTCACCGCTAAGACTCGCCATTTACGCACATTGTAGCGAACCAGCCACTTCGGATTCCATTCGTGAGATGCAGCTTCCATTCGAGGAGGTTCTTCACACCAACCGCTTCTTTGCAGAACCGACTCCCACGAGGTTGCTTCCCGGATCTCTACAATTTTAACCTGTTCATTTCTAGGGTTAACCGTGCTCTTCCCCACATATCCCTATAAGGTGCGCTTCTTACTCTATAATCCTCTAACTCGAATGGCTCTCGGGCTTTGTACATAGTGAACAACACACATATATATATATAAATATATATACATATATATGTTATTATATATATATATATATATGTGTTGTTATATATATATATATATATATATAACAACATATATATATATAAATATATATACATATATATGTTATTATATATATGTTGTTATATATATATATCTGTAAATACTAATACAATACGAGACTAAGTCTTTCATGTGTAAATTATTCATTCGTTGACTGTCAATTAATGTCAGCGTGAGAGTGTGTCCCTTTAGGAGCTTTCTTTGAACGTTGATCTTATGGCGAGGATGTGAGACACTTTGGTTTTTCCTTTTCGGGTGGGGCACTTATGCAATTTCCTATCATGCATCTGTACCGTGTCTGGACATCCCAAACTTAGCTGTGTTTGTTCGCTAATTTGCATATCGGGATCACTCCGAGGCTACGAGGTAAGTCTCTGAGACATCTGGCTTCATTTGTTACTTTGTTATGACACCTACTTCAAAACTTAATTTTTTATTTGTTAGACTGAACCCAGTATATATAAACCCGTCTTAGCATAAAGGATTCTACTTGAAAAGTAAATTCGATTCAGATATCTGGTATTTTCTGGTTTGGATCACATCCTAAGTATATGTGGAAGAATTTGATACATAAACTCTATATAAGAAATGGTAGGTAGTTGAAAGTCATAATGGAATATTCTATGCATTATTTTTTCATTTTAAACGTCTGACGTCTGACTTGAATAGTGCAGTTATAATTAATAGAGGAAGCAATTCATAGAGGTGAAAATGCATAGTATGTGTACTAACTTTGAGCCTTGCACGGTAAATTGCGTTCAGGTTCATGAAGAATGTCACCTTTCTTAATAAAACTGCTTCTGCATTACCTTAAGATATTTAAAAGCAACAGCGATAAAAAAAAAACAAGGAACCCCCCCCCAAAACAAGCATAAAACAAAAAAAAAAACAAGCAAAAAAAAACAAGTAAAAAACAAAAAAACAAGCAAAAAAAAACAAGCAAAAAAACAAAAACAAGCAATTTAACAAAAAAAAGTAAAAAATAAACAAAAAAACAAGCAAAAAACAAGCAAAAAAACAAGCAAAAAACAAGGAAGAAACAAAAAAAACTAGCAAAAAAAACAAGCAAAAAACAAAAACAAGCAATTTAACAAAAAAACAAGCAAAAAAATACGCAAAAAACAAATAAAAAAACAATAAAAAAAAACAATCAAAAAGCAAAATCAAGCAAAAAACAAAAAAAAAAAAACAAGCAAAAAAAAAAAAAAACAGGCAAAAAAAAAAACAAAAAACAAAAACAAATCAAAATACGGTAGGAAGCGGAATAAGCTTGGCCTGATACATTACATGCCAGAAATTTAAATGTAAAGTCAAGTGTCGTTGTAATTTCAGCCTTTCTCTCTGTATAATTATAACTGATGTTTGCTTGTATTTTGCTCTCTCCATATATATATATATATATATATATATATATATATATATATATATATATATATAACCCGATGAATGAAAACATTATTTAGTTTGAAGACAACCTCTTGAAGAACGAAACCAGTTACGTAGGATGATTTTTTCCTTTTGTCATTCAAATACGAATAAATAAACACGTTCATTTACACACACATATAAAAGTGTCGTTGTAATTTCATCCTTTCTCTTAATGTATAATTATAACTGATATTTGCTTGTATTTTTCTCCCGTCCTGCATATATATATATATATATAAACCCATGAATGAAAACCTTATTTAGTTTGAAAACATCCTTTTTGAGAGCGAAACCAGTTACGTAGGATGCTTTTTTCACTTTGTCATTCAAATACAAATAAATAAATACGCTTAATTACACACAGATATACAGGGACAATCAAAAATACTTTTACAAACATTGGGAACGCGTTCCTCACACCAAGACAAGGACAAAATTCTGCATAAACATATGTCCCCAAGTCCTTTGTTTTTGAGTTATTAAGTTTGAAGAAATTTTCCTATAGATGTCGCTGTGTTACCATTTAGATTAGGTTACATTTGTAAATCGTGTACATTTTTGGCTAGACTGTCTTCAACGTTTAACATGTGTAGTAGTGAGTTAACTGAGAAGCTTTCTGATTTTTACAACCGGCCGACAATGGTAATGGACGCGAGGCTTTTTTTTTAAACTCGATAAATCAAAAACAATGGATTTGCAGACATATGTATATTTGGACTTTTGTCCGTGTTTTTATAGCACTATACGTTAACTATTTGTTTTTTATATTTTTATTTACATACGCTATATTCCTGATATTGAGCAATTTTAACCATTTTAAACTATATTAATATCATATATATATATATAGTTTATGCAAAACTATGTAATCCGTATGGGTAGACCCAAGGAGGATGATATCCAGAGAGCTCAATGTAAATTCAGAGCAGATACGTTTGAATAAAAACAGACCAATTTAAAATTTTTTTTTCATTTCAACCTTTGGAAGTAAAGTCTGATGATCCAGAGGCCTTTAAAAGGGTTGTGGTGAAATAACTTATTACATGGAACCTGAAAGTGGTCTGTTTTTATTCAAACAAATATATATATATATATATATATATATATATATATATATATATATATATATATATATATATATATATATATCTCCAGAATATCTAAAAATATAATCATTGTCTATAAAATGCTATGAAGGTTAACAAGGGGTGAAGTTTTCTATGTCAGTCAATTGTATATTTAGCCCTTACAGAGGCACAAACAAATATGCTCAAACGACGTAAATTCGGAATATATGTAAAAAATACCTTAAAATAAAGGAAGTATTAATAATAAAAAAAATAAAAGGCAACACTCAATAATATTAACTGTGAACACGGCCACAGCGCGCTAACCTCGTTTGGAAAATGAAAATATTCTCATCTCTCTCTCTCTCTCTCTCTCTCTCTCTCTATATATATATATATATATATATATATATATATATATATATATATATATATATATATATATATATGATTATTATTTAAAAAAATTTGTAGTGATTTTATAACATATTTATATTATAAATTTTTTAAAAATAAATAATTATATCTGGTCTATTTTGTATTGAGCACTCTTTTAAGAATAGTAATTGTTGGTTATTGGAATTCATTCCATATACACCAATCATATGCTTGTATATATATATATATATATATATATATATATATATATATATATATATATTCTATTTAAAAAAAATGAACAAAACATCCTTGATTATGACTAATAGAATAGCCGAAAGGGACCTGAGAATGAGAAGAGTTGTAAAATGTTTACAAACTTTGTCCTGAAAAGAAAATACTTGTACGAAAGCAAAAAAAAAAGCAAAAATAAATAAAAAGCTTAATCGTAGTAGCTTGTCAGTCGTCTTCAATAAAACACACACACACACATATACACACCTACGTGTGTGTGTGTGTGTGTGTGTGTCTGTCTGTCTGTCTGTGTGTGTGCATGTGTCAATTATGTAAAAAGTAAGACAGCAATAAATTAACGACGCGTCTTTTTCTTCTTTTTATAGTTAATTTGATAACCACAAAGTAGGTTTAGGGTCATTATTTACAGCATTATTCTTTGAGAAATCGTTTGTATCCGTGTGCCTATGTACTTACTATATCGTTTTCCGATAATAAACTTCTTTCAATTCCGCAACGGACAATGCCATTGGTTGGCATATGTTCAGGCCTCTGTATACTGATTCATTTATTGCTTCGACTAATTTATTTGCTGTGTTTATGGCATGATCTATCTAATGAATAATGAATTCTTGTATATGCAATTGTTCGTATTTATGGGAGATGCTGCTGAAAGGCTCTCAGCTCGATACACTTCCCCAAATCTGACTAAAAGAACAAATATAAGATTGAAATGCCTATTGTTTGGACCAAGAACTTTTCAGCACATCATTTCGTAAAATATTATATATATATATATATATATATAATGGACTCTCCCGTCGGTTTCGATGTATGAGGATCTCGTAACTTAACCAATTGATTCAATTATGAAATTTTGGGCGATAATCCTAAGTGGCACTTGAAACCCGCTAGTGATATACAAAGGAGGCCGCATATGCAAGCAAGAGTGAGGATTGTTGGATAAGATCACTGTTAGATTTGCTGATCTTTTAGATCTTTCTCTCGCTTCTTGAAGACGATTCAGACTAGCAGATTGAAAACTGCCGAGTCCAGTAAAACACGTTGATCTACATTCTACCCGCTCCAAGGCTAAGCGCTTGTGGGTGCTATGAGGTATATTGATAGCTGACAAGTTGCTCTTCATCCCGTTTTTGTATCTTAGCCATGGGTATCCTGTCATCAGTCATTCTCAAGATATGACCAGTCCATCATAACTGAGACTGTATGAGAAAATTACTCCAATATTACTTGCTAAACAGGTCAACGTTAGATGTTCTATCTTGAAGGTTAACTCCTCAGATGGTACGCAGACAACTTTTATGGAAAACATCCAACTTGCGTATATGGTACCTGTATGGAGTCCACGACTCTGAGCCGTACAAAAGGATGGCAAGGACAATAACTCTGTAAACCCGAATTTTCGTATCCAGCCGAATACCCCGCTCATTCCACAAGCGATAGCGAAGTTTGCCGAAAGCACTGGTAGTCTTAGCAATCCGATGAACGATTTCATAATCTAAAGTTCCACTGTAGTTGACTTTGGTTTCAAGATAGGTGAAAGACTTTACATAGTTCAGGGTTTTGTCTTCTACTTTCAATGTTCTGTCTGGAAATTTGCATTGGTGCTATAATAAAGTGTGTTTGACATGTGTCGATTGATGCTAAAATATTTATCAAAGACTCCTAATATTTTTACGTAATATATTATGTTCTTTTTTTTTAGTTAGGGTGGCCTTTATTCAATCAGAGTTATACCTGTTTGATTTCTCCGTGCTGCGAGCAAGTTCAAAGAGTTGTTCTAACGCAGGTCTCTCTTATGTTCGTAGATTCCGCTAACGCCTAACAAAACACATTGACCAATAAATTACACGAGGAAAGCTGATTTCTGCAGTGTTCTTTTTCTTTGTGCTATGAATCTTCAGAATATTGGATATCGTGCCTCTCCACAATTACCTGTCCTTTGTATCTCTTAGTAAATTCTGTTTTTTGTTTTTTTTGCTATCTCTCAAAGACTCTCTTCTGCTATTTACACAAGCTCATTTGGTAGGTTATGCACTATTTTGATGTGTCCCCCCAAAATCATTTAATTGTGGAGAAAGGAATAAAGAGACGGTAATGGTAAGTGTATCTGAAATGTAATGATTCCTTACAAGTTATTTATTTCTTTCCTGTGAGAAAACAGATGGAAAGATATTCAGAGAATTGTATTTCGTTGAAAACAGTTATCAGAAAATGTTCCTGAAATTATAACCAAATGATGGTTTTATGATAAACAGTCATTTAGAGTTTGCGTCTATGCCATTTTTGGGGTTAGTCTATGAATTATTGTCTTTTTGATATTAAGAGAATTCCATGTTACCAAATAGAGTCGTCTTTCTTCTTCGTTTGCGGGCATATTTATTTTTCATGAATTAAACCACGTGTTGTCATTAATCAGTTCACCCCCAAAACAAGGCAATAATGTCACTAAGACGCAAAAAGATACTGGGAGTGAAAACAAATGTAAAGACATTAGCAAGAACCAGAAAGCCAATCCTAAACAGGAAAGAAGGGATAAACCTCTACTCCTGTTCTAAAAAACCGGTGAGGGATGTGAACTGGAAGACAGGCGAACATATCTACTCCTACTATTATTATTATTATTTTACTATTCACCTTCTTTCAACTTATTGTTGCTTTAGTGACAGTATTTTAGATCCATAAACAATAAATTCTCTGAATGAAAGCCATAATAATAATAGCGGAAATGTTTAATTTGAAACTTATTTCTTCTTTTGTGTACCATGTCTCGTCAGGACATGGACGTTAATGGATCTCCACAGCTTCTTGTTTTTGTGAATCACTGCTTTCTTCTTTTTCTCTTTACTTTTATTTAAAAACATAAAACAATGTATGGGCGTTCGTAAGAGGAACAGTTAAAAAATACGAGCAAAGAATTGGAGACTTCATGTCAAGCAAGTACGGAAATGTAACGATCTTGTTTTTGGTTTTGTTTAATAATTTAACCTCAAGCAAGACAATAACGCCACTGACACTCAGGGGATTACTTAGTCTGAGCGAATACGAGAAAAAAAAACATTAAGTAAATTTTTTTACTAAATGGACCTTGTTTTGCTCATAGTTCAAATAGATTCTTGAGCCGTACCCTTTGAAATGCTCTTGCTTAAACTATAAAATATGAATACATATCTCATTTCTTCTTTCAGTGTTTTTGAGAAAGTTGCATTGTTCATGTCTTATTTCTAGTCTAAAACTGCTCTGTGCTAGGTTCAACATGATTTGGATTATTAGCTTGGTTTTGTGGCTTATTAAGTTGATTAACCAATGGAGCTCGCATTCATTTGCATCCGGTTTCTTGGGTAGTGCTATGAAAATGGATTTGCTTAGATCTTCTGGTTTGTCGTTGTCGTCGTATAATTCATTTATTAATAATGTGTGCATATTCATTCAGAAATCGCCCAATACTGTCAACATCTCTTGTTATAATCGCATCTGGCCTTTGTGCATTATTCCTTTTTATTTTGTCCAGTGTCAATCTTGCTTCATCTGAAGCAAATATAAAAGGACCAGAATTTAATAATTCTATTTCATATTTTTGTGTATTGTAGGTTTCTCTCTCTCTCTCTCTCTCTCTCTCTTTCTCGCTCGCTCTCTCTCATCGCGAATTCGTTCCATCTTCCCCGTGGACTAAATAAACGGATATCATCTGAAGAAAGTCGAACCGTACAAGGGCCGAAACGTTGTGAACATTTTTGGTCCCGTATCTTTGACAAAAGCCCCGACTTGTTCTATTTTCGGTCAAATTCTGTTTTCCCTCTATTCATCAGGATTCACATTGTTAACTTGGTTAATTGACCATTGGTTAACTTTATGTTGATTGACCATTGGTTAACTTTATGTTGATTGACCATTGAAGCCTGCATTCGGGAGTTACGTAAGTAATTCGTTCCCTGAAGTCCTCTGGTATGTCGCCACCATCGTACATCTCGTTTATTACCTCTGGATCTTGTCGATCCCGAAATCGTCTAATGCTGATAGAAATATCTTTTACAATCCCATCTTGTCCTGCCGCTTTGTTCTTGTTTCTCTTCTCCAGCGCAGATATACTTCAGGCTCTGCTATTTCTGACCCTTCCATATTTTATTTTCCTGTAGTTTTTTTCTTTCATCCTGCATAAGAAAAAAAAATACACAAAAAGCCAACTTATTACTCATTAAAGTGATGAATCAAAAAACACAATAAAAAACCAATGAAAAAAAAAAACACACGAAGAAACTCGGAATGACCGGTTGTCGGTCCTCGCTCTACAAAGATCAATCGAGGTTAAAGAATATAAATACAGAATAAAAAGAAAAATACTACCAAATATCTGTTATATATACTGCTAATTTTCTGGTAATAGTTTTCACCTGTTTTAGTCGTTGTGAACATTTCTGTTTTTCCCTCAATTTAGCTCTGAAGAGCGAGGAACGGAAACCGGTTAGCCCTTTTGATCTTTTTTCTCTTATTTTTCGGTTCACCATTTTACGGTGAGTAATATGTTGTTTTTTCCTTATGTTTGCACTTCTTCCCTCTTTGTTTTAGTATATATTAATATATATATATATACTTTTAAATTGTCCGTTTTGAAAACCATAGTAATTAGAATATAAGAAATGAGAAAATTACAAAGAACCCCCCCCCACAAAAAACCCCCATAAAATGATGGATTGTTTATCAGAGAAATGATATATAATGTTTAATAATATCATTAATTTGTTACTTGCTGATGAGAAATGCAAGCTAATCATTCCTAGTAAACCGTAGATTAAAGATTCCTGATAAAATGGACATGCAAATAAATTTAATTTCAAGAAAGTAAAAATACAATCAGAAAGATTTCAACTTGAAGTCATACGCAAATTAGCGGGATTTCTCATCTTTAGGTTGGCTACTCGTTTCCAAGCGGGTCCATCATCTCAACCTCCTTTATGTTACTTCAACTACCACGCTAACAACCAGTCGTTTAGCCTGTAACTATGATTATCGTGCCTTAGTTAGACTTCATGCATATGTCCCATCAGCGACACATGCGGTTTTTAATTACAAATTGACCTTCTCCTATACGGCTTGCCAAGCATGGATAGAGAGTCCAGTTTGCCTGATTCAAACTTTCAGCTCTGTTTAAATTACCAAGATGTAGCCAACGGAATCTTTCCTGTCACGGTAATAGTACATGCTCTTTGATAATAACGGAGAAGATCGAAAGAACTGCAGCAAAACCAACAAAGCAAACATAAACTTTGAGTTTTACAGTAATTTATTCGAAAATTGGAAATACAATAAAAATTAAGAAGACTCGTCCGTTGATAAACGTTAATAAACGTTGTTTGGATGAATAATTTTTGTCCATATATATATATATATATATATATATATATATATATATATATATATATATATATATATATATAAGTATAGGATAGGTATATACGGAATAAATTCCAATAACCAATAATACTATTTTTAAAATATTGCTCAATACAGAGCTTTTCCCCCTTCGAGAGGTGTTTGGTTGAATTGAACCTTTTAAAACTCTTTATTCTATATTCAACACCATCACTTGATAAACCAGCAGAAGTGTTGAAACAAAATGGCTATTTTTGTAGTGATTTTATAACATGCTTATGTTATAATTTTCGAATAAATTACACATGCACACACACACACACACACACACACACACACACACACACACACACACACACACACACATATATATATATTAGGATATTACAACAAAAAACAAGTAAGAATCGCTACATTACTGCAGTCGTGTTTCAACACATAACGATGCGTCTCCTCAGGCAGCTGTAAATTACTGAGGAGTGAACGATTGCTTTGGTTTCAAAAGCAAAATACATCCTCAATTTTTGAAAATAAGTATAATGCTTAAGGTCTTTACCCTGACCAACCAATCGAATATGACCTACATTAAATTCAAACTAAGTGAAAAACAAAATAGAAATTATTATCTTAGAAATAGGTCATAGCCAAGATTTCACATCTAACAGCAGCCAGCCATTAACTTAAAGACTGATACAAATGATTACAATAAATGTACACATGCCAGACAGTCAACCTTCACTAGAAATAAAAGCGGGGTTGGTAGAGAGATAATTTAACCGAATGTCCAACCAGTTATACGCTTTCTGGATTTCCTACATAAATTTCCTTTATAGATGATAAATAAGTGACTCTTAAAAAAAACTAGTAAATAATCTAAACCATTCAGAGAATTTCCGATTTTTAAGCAAACACAGAAAACAGGTTTCATATCTACATGTCCTTGTCATTTTAAAAAATGTTCCATTTTACATTAGAAGTTTTATTATCATAATTTAAACTCAAAAAATAAGTGAGGTATTATCTCTATAAATATTTTTGGTGGGGGACAAAATATGTTGATATCAACTAAACTTAAAATAATTCTTAGTATAACCAATATAGAACTTTTCAACCGTTGGATTCTTTATTATAGAAATATTACTTACGTAAACAAGCGATTTAGTTAAACATTTGTTTAGCAATGGGTATTTGTCTGAATTCCTACAAGTGCATTGATTATTATCATTAATAATATTTATCTTGAAACGTTCATTGTGATCCAGATTATTAAATTGGTTTAAAATTCATTATTGTGTAACGTTATAATTTTCTCAAGATTGTTGGTGCAGCTATAACTTAGTTTTAATGTGTTTCTGTTAAATATTTTACAAGATGGTTACTTTTAGGGAAATGTTTATCAATTAAATAAAGGAACTTCTGACCTAATTTAGTACTGACAAATTGTTTAAATGGATGTGGTGTATCAAATGATCATCCTATTTTTTTTCCTTCATCGAGCAGCCCCACCCAGAGTATTAGAAGCTTGATTCAGCATAGGTTATAATAATGATTAGTAATTATGGGATTTGTATGATTGCAGTGTCCGCCTCGCCACCATAAGCCGTTGGCCCAATGGCATGATGCCTGCGTTGTATCGGAGCGGTCCGGGTTCAATACCTTAGAATCGGTAGAATATGCAAACTGCTGATGAGTCCCAAAAAGGACGAAATGGCCGTCCAGTTTTTTTTCTGCATGTGGGTGCGTTGAGGATTTCGGTTCTAAACATGATGAATTATATATATATATATATATATATATATATATATATATATATATATATATATATCTTGTTTAAAAATATGATTCCTTCGCTACATAAGACTTCTCATGTTTCAAAAACGAGAGCCGAAATCATCCAAATAATTATTAAAATTAAATTGAATTGAGGTGTTTAGTCTCGATTCATCTTCAAATTTTAGGAATAAGCTATCTTTTGGTTTACGTGTGTTTTTAGGCATGGTCCGTCATAACATTCGTTTTTGTGGGGGTGGCTATGCTAGTTTTCTTCGGTAAGTGGTCAGAGAGTTAATTCTTATCTGTAGATTCACCATCTTCTTCTACCTGCGCACTTATACATACTAGCTCGCAAAGCAAAGTCGAGCACTCTGAACCTTTATTTTTAAAAAAAGAACTTTAAAAATATGGAAAAAATAAATTTCGACATTTCTCTGAAGAACATTCCACACACAAACAAACGGAATTATTTCATCATACTTTTGCAAAAAACAGAGGAATTGATAAGAAGGATGAGATGGAAAGCATACTTCTTCATACGAGGGAATAACCTAACAAAAAAACAGCATTACCTTTACGGATTTAAAAGCAAGAAAGTAACACCATACAACAAAAACCTACAGGAATTCGAAAAGGACCTACTAAATATAATCAAAAATATTTCCTTTCAAAAAAAGAAAAGCAACTTCCAGAAGCGTCTTGACCAAATAGTCAAAACCATAAACGACAGCGATAAAATACTAGTTAAATCCGATAAAACAGGAAACTTCTACAAATTGACGGCTGACGACTACAACAATTTAATTAGGAAAAACTTAACTAAGACTTATAAAAAAGCCCAGAATAACAATATAAATATGGTTGACAGTATCAATAGAACTAGTAAAATGATTACTGAAAAATTAAAAGTAAGTGATAGAGTTAGCAAACTGGCCGAAAAGGAGTGCTACATCACTCTTAAGGACCATAAACACGATTTTGAGGAAGACCCCACTACCAGAATGATAAACCCTACTAGACCCGACATAGGAAAGATAAGCAAAAAAATCCTGGAAAGGATCACTAGCCAAATTAAAAAACACCTTGGATTAACGCTCTAGATTAACACCAAAGAATTTAAAAACTGGTTTACCAACATCGACAATAAGCCCGATTGAACCCTTATTCAGTTCGATATTGTCAATTACTACCAGTCAATATCAAAAGACCTCTTCACGACTGTCCTGGAGTTTGCTACAGTATATTCTGACTTAACTAAGGAAGAAACAACCATAATTCTCAGTGCAAAGAAATCTTTCCTCATCCATAATGGGGACCAGTGGATTAAAAACACTAATGACAACTTTGACATTACCATGGGATCTCTAGACTCTGCAGAATCTTCGGACCTTGTCGGTCTATTTATACTGTACAATCTAACCGCCCACCGTGAACTAGACATTGGGGACATCGGGCTATACTGAGATGACGGGCTCATGGTAGTGAGGATCTCCACAAATTTTTTATACAGAGAAAATTAGAAAGATAATTTGTAATGAATTCGGAAAACTAAATTTAAAAAGAATAGTCAACACTAAATTAAAAAGAGTAAACTTCCTAGACGTAACCCCAGACTTAACGAACAACGTTCACCTACCTTACAGAAAACCTAATACTAATCCCCTGTATGTACGCCCTAAGTCAAACCACCCTCCATCTATAATTAAGCATATACCCACATCAATAGAGAAAAGAATCAGTATGAACTGAGCAAATAAGAAAATATTCCGACAACACAGTAGTTTTTATAACACAGCCCTGAAAAACAGCGGATACAAAAACGCTGACATAACCTATAGAAACGATAGTACCAATAATAAGAGAAACAGGAAAAGAAAGATCATCTGGTACACCCACCCCATACAACCAAATGGTCAGCACCAATCTAGGCCATCAGTTCCTAGCTTTAATTGAAAAGCACTTCCCCACTAATAGCAAACGTAGCAAGATCTTTAACAAAAACACCTTAAAATTGAGTTACAGCTGCACTGAAAATCTAGAAAGGATCATAAAAAGACATAATAATAAAATCCTAGAAAAACACGCATGCCAAAACAGTAATGAAACTCATAAACTAAAATTAGATAAAAATAACGAAAAATTATGTGATTGTAGAAACCCTAAAAACTGCCCATTGGAAAATGAATGCCTCACAAAATCCGTGGTATACCAATGCACTATCTCATCCATTGAGAGTCCTAACACTGATAGGATATAGATAGGGTTAACGAAGAATAAATTTAAAATTAGATGGAGGCAACACAAGAGCTCCTTCAACAATATTCAAAATAGAAATCAGACATCTCTATCCCAATATTTCTGGGATCTAAAAGAAACGAATAAAACACCAAAAGTAAAATGGAAAATAGTAAATAAAACAAGAACTTGTAAAACCTGGGATGACCCATGCCCTTTATGCCTACACGAAAAACTACACATCATTAAATTTTTAAATAATGAAAAATTATTAAACCATAGGCAGGAGTTAACGGTTT
Source organism: Acanthosepion lycidas (assembly GCA_963932145.1). Lineage (NCBI taxonomy): Eukaryota > Metazoa > Mollusca > Cephalopoda > Sepiida > Sepiidae > Acanthosepion > Acanthosepion lycidas. The sequence continues at coordinate 55,139,499 of OZ010577.1, read as the reverse complement.
TTTGCCGACATCAACAAATTTTCGCATTAAATAATTAGCATAACAAAAAAAAAAAAAAAAAAATCTCATAGCTTAATAAAAGTCTTAAAAGCTTAGCCAAATCATTAAATAGGAAAAACCCTTTCTGCAGTCGTCAAAAAAAAAAAAAATAGAATTGAAATTCAGCGCAATACGGTTTGTATATAAAACACCCACTTGAATAAACAAATAAATAAATAGATAATCAGATAGACAATAATAAAACACAATCCTCCCGACACATAAAGACTTGTAGGCCCGCCATAAAAATATCCCTCAACTAAAGGATGGCCGCCAACATTAGCCTTGAAATAGATACCCCTACCCAACCTTAGCAAAACCTCTCAGAAGAGGATGAATCTATAGATAAGAATTAACTCTCTGACCACTTAACGAAGAATACTAGTCTAGCCACCCCCACAAAAACGAATGTTATAACGGACCATGCCTAAAAACACGCGTAAACCAAGAGATAGCTTATTCCTAAAATTTCGCTTGAAGATGAAACGAGAATAAACACCTCAATTCAACTTAATTTTAATAATTATTTGGATGATTTCGGCTCTCGTTTTTGAAACATGAGAACTCTTATGTAGCGAAGGAATCATATTTTTAAACAAAAAATATTATGATAATAAAGCTCTACTTCTGTATGTAGCACTGTTCTTAAAAATAAAAACAAAAATACTAAGGAACTCCGGATTATGCACCCAACGTGTTCTTTTCTATTTTCTGCATAACTGCGCACTTATACTTATATATATATATATATATATATATATATATATATATATATATATATATATATATATATATAGAGAGAGAGAGAGAGAGAGAGAGAGGTGTAAACACTGAGGTAGATCTGAATAACCTAAATAGATAGAGGCATAGATACAATTATCTATATGAACATATCAATAGATAAACAGGCAGATAGACGGACAGATGTTAATATACGTACAAAATTTTCCATGTTAAACGTTTTTGAATTTGTCTTTCTGTGCATAGTGACTATAGCTTATTAGTGAGGTCGATACTCACTGGGTGTTCCTCACTTTCGGCCTTGTGCCACATCAAAGTTACGCTTAGAAAATCATTCGGGTACTTCGACGTGGTGTAATGGTTAGCTAAATTGTTTCGCTGGAACAATAACGAGTGTTTATTGGGTCCAATCCTCACTGGGTGCTCCTAACATTCGGCCTTGTGCCACATCTAAGCTACGCTTAGAAAATCATCATATTAACCATAGCGTAGAACGTGTTTCATGTAGTGTTCTATATACTGGATATTTTTTTCTGCTTCCATTATAAGAATTGACACACACCCTTTTACACGTTAAGATCAATAAATGCGCGCGGTGACAGATGTCTTGGTACTTATGATCGACTAAGAGGCGAATTCGTATATTGTTAAAATACTATAATTTGCTGTATAGCTTTAGCAGAAAGCAAGATCTCTTTTTTACTGTCCTTTCTTTTGAAAATTTCTTTTCTCAAGAGAAATCAACAGATGTATTACACATATATACGTTCAGTGATGTACGCATGTCACATTGAAGCAGCTCATTCCAATTGCAGGGGTGTATGTGTGGCAACAGCAAAAGTTCGTGAGATATTTATTTAGCTGAACTTATTGTAACACGTGAACGATTTCGAATGAAGAATACTGTACAGCATCAATCAGGTCAATGGAAAAGAGCAGCCTATTAAGAATATCGTCACTCGAAATCCTGGCTTTTAACGGGAATAGCGAGCAATGTCAAATGCGAAACACTATAAGCCCAACACGCACGCCTACGTCTTATGTTAAGATGTGGAAAGACGGTATTTAGAAAAAAAAATGGACGACACGGTTTTTTGGAAGATAACTTTTTTAAGGCAAGAAGACTTTGTAATTATGGTGCTCGTTATCAAGAGACAGAGCATAACAGTATTATAGTATATACAGACCTATAAAACTGGACATTAAGGTCAGCACCCAGCGGCAACAGTTTCATGCATAAACGCAGTTGACACAGAGGTATCAGCAAATGTCTGTCAATTTTCTCACTTATTTTTATTTAAATTTTTATATTAAGTTAAAATTTATTTAAGCTTTTTTTAAAAAAAATAATATCAGTTCTGTACTAGCATCAAACCGTCTGCATACGGATAAAAAATGAGTTCAGCAGATGCACAGAGATAGAAATGATTGTAAGACAAGGATGTGTCATCTCACCGGACATGTCTAACCGATACAGCGAAGCCATTCTGAGAGAATTATATATCCTGCCGGGATTTGTTGTTAGCGGCCACAATCTTAAGAACATAAGATATGAAGATGGCACAGAGTTGATAGCAAACCCGGAAAGGAAACTGCAAGAACTCCTACAGAAGGATGGCGAAGGATAGCGAGAAGAAAGGACTAAATATAAACTACAAGAAGACAGAATGCATGGTTGTGAGGAAAAAGATGAAGCCAAAATACAAGTTACAAATAGGGGATATCAAAATCAAACAATTGCAAAATTTAAATATCTGTGAGATGTTCTAAAACATCACGGAAAGTACGACACTGAGATCTGAAGACGCATTGGGATGGCCAAATATGCATTCCAGAAGCTAAGCAGAGTATTAAGAGAGAGGAAATCTCCGTTAGAAACAAAGAGCACTGAATTGTTACGTGATATATGTCCTTTTGTATGAGATTGAATGCTGGACAATCTTCTCAAAGATGAAGAAGAAAAATGTGGTTCTACAGAGAGATGCTGAGGATACCACGGACCGAACATATGAGCAACAACGTGGTTTTAGGGAAAAGGAAACAAAAAGGAAACTTATACTTAACATCAGAAAGAGGCAGTTAAAATTTCTGGGGCACGTAATGAGGAAGGAGCGCTTGGAAAATCTGATACTGACAGGACAGATTGAGGGTAAAAGGGACAGAGGAAAATAGCGTGTAATATAATTGATGGGCTTGAGTAGTACAGGGTTTGGGAGAAATCGCATAAAGATAACTTATTAAGAGCTACAAGGGACATGAAGATGTGGAGAGCCATGGTCGCCCACGTCCTGAAGGAACATGGCACATAAAGTAGAAATTGTTATCGATTGACACACACACATGTACACGTATATAATACATTTGCATTATATATATTTTTAAAATTATATAATTTTAGATAAACACACAGTGACTGAGAGAACTCAATTCCATTTACCGAAGAGTCTTGCATTATTAGCCGTAATAGTCACTGTTTACTATCCCACACTTCCTCCCCAGAGAGATCAACCGAAATACATTTTTCAGGAGCATATATTGTCATCCACAGACAGACTGTTTTGCTGTATCACAGCTCAACAGTGTGGATAGACGTCCGATTGCCTTTAGCTAGGATCGAAACCCGACTGAATTGGCGTCAGTATATATATATATATATATATATATATATATATATATATATATTACAATTAAAAGGTGCAATTATAATTTATAAATTCATGAATCCTTCATGCAAAAAACAAATATAGAGGTCAATGATTTAAATGGCGAGAATACATCATCGCAAATAATATAAATAAGATACACGAACCCCGAACCTGCATATTAACCTCTATATTTTTTTTTGTATGAATGATTCATGAATTTATAAATTATAATTGCACCTTTTAATTGAAATTAAAATAACTGATCCAACGTGCAACTTTCGGATAATAAGTGTGACATTACTGTAATTATTGAACAATATAGTACATGCCATATTGACGGAAAAATCTACCAGTAAAAAAGAATTCTCTTATTGCTATATTTGTACAAAAACACACAACCTTAAAATTTAAACTCAGCGTTGCGACAGCACGTTCCAAAACAACAACACATTTCTCATAGCATATATATATATATATATATATATATATATATATATATATATATATATATATATATACACAGTTAAATTCCCAGATCAATTCTGTGTACAAGACAAATTGGTATAAAATGACAACTGGAAAAAAATCTTACATTTTGCCGACGCGTTTCGTCTTCTGACGTTTTCAAGGCAAAAATGAAATCCGAATGGTTTTGTTGTTATAGTTTCATTAAAAAATCCAAATTTAAAAAGATAGACGCTTCTGTCTGGTTAACCAGAAAAAAAAGGCTTAGATAGAAGATTTTTTTCCAATTATCATTTTATACCATATATAAGATTTTTTCCAATTGTCATCATTTTATATATACATAAGTTCCAGTATAAAGCCCCAGTCGATTCTATATTCTTACTTAGCAGACGCGTAGCCACCTCTCAATGTGGGAAAAATAAACAGGGAGAGAAATCTGTATTGTCCCAAACATCCAATTAGGGTTTTGTAAATCAGCGTTTCGAATGATCATACACCTACTGTAAAAATAAAACAGTTTCAGTGGAACGTGTTCATATCTATTATGTTATGAAGATGAAGGTTGATATGGAATCGCATTTTAATTATTCACGTGATGAATAGGACCGCTTTCTGTTTGGTGTCATTATTCTCAATTTTCAAGTTATTTTAAAAACAATTTTAAAACATCAGTTTTATGGCGACTTATATCCTCGTATTTAAATAAACCTCCACATAATAATTAACATGGCATCAGGTTATATTTATGTTCAGTTTTCGAAAGTGTCTGGTTCACTGTTAGCAAACAAAACATCTAATTAATGCTTTGACCCTTTACGACGCCAATGTGTCGTCAGATTGTATCTTGTGAAAAAGTTTTGTACTGCTTATTATGTAAAAAAACAAATCATTAACTTTTTTCGACAATAAATTAGGTGTTTTATACGACCATATTTTGCCATCTTTCAGACAACTTCATGAATTCAACCTACCAGAAATGCTTATCTCTACAGACAAAAACGGCCTAAGGCGTCTTTTGCTGCTTTCCAAGCGTTTTATTTCCTATTTTTCATTGATAGAATTTAGTGAAGCCCCGACTAAATGGTAATAAAACTAAATACCATGAATGAGTGAAAATTTTACAGCTAAGCTGAAAGGATTTTAACCTGGTCACCAAAGAAGCAAGCGGTATTTTTAAAAATCATTTCACGCCAAGCAAGGCGATTATGCCACTAAGACACAAACAGTTACTGAGAATGAAGGAATCTAAGAAAACTTTGCTGAAGTGAAAGGAGAATAAAACAAAGAGGATTTAAGGAGATCAGATGACGACGACTGACACGGCCATTAAAATTTTGAAGATTGAATTTGAGAGGAAGGCAAGACGCCGGAAGTGAATTGCGCTAGCGGGAACAAAGAGAGAAGAATTCTCTGTCATATTTCTTTTAATCATTTCCCTCCAAGCAATGTAATAAAGCCGCTAAGACGCAAGACGTTACGGAAACTGAAAGAACATGAGAAAAACTTCAGTGAAGAGGAAGGACAATAAAAAACAGGATTACAAAAGACAGAAGATGGTGAAGTGACGTTACATTTAAATTTTTACAGATTGTAGTTGAGGATGCACGGTGGAGTAATGGATAGCGGCTTGGATTGAAGAATTGGAGAGCCGAGATCGAATTCCAGTCGAATCCATTACATTCACCCTTGTAGGTATAAATTCTCTTCATCTCCTCCCGGCTATTGGATGGTAACTAGTTTACCGCCAAAAGGTATGGATCCTTTTCTTCTCCCCACCAGCTATAACTCGTCTACCTACTGCGCGTAAAAATCAGCCTCGAAAAGATACATGTATGACGTATGGCACATAACTGAATGAGAAACCAAGAAGAGAGATTCTGAGTCGAGAAGTGCGAGAGAAGGAACTATTAGAATAGAACTTACGGTTACGTATAGCTATTTAAATAATAAAATGCTGAGACCTTGCTGCCAATCTACTACTGCGCTTAGATTCATGAAGACCAGGTGCCAAAGGCGAGAAACCAGCATTACCATAGAAATAATTATAGAAAATTCAAAGGGAAGCCATGTCAGGGTGGTGCGAAAGTGACTGAAGCCGAGATGCTAGGTCCGAACTGATAATATTGCAGATTCTTCTTTGGATTTTGTCAAGATTCTCGAAATACATAGCAAAAGCACCAGACAAGTTTCGGTAACAATATTCAATCCCAACTGAATGTTAGATATATACAATTGTTGACTTATAGAGACAAATCATTGTAATATACTGAGTGTCTATTTTATCGATACTGATAAAATGAGCTTAAAAGCAAGTTTTATCTATTTTAGCGGGACCGGCAAAATAGCCTCTTCCTTCAGAAAAATTAATGTCATTTTGTAATCTAAATACTTAATCAATTCTCGTTGAAATGATCTCAAATTTTAACGACATGCGTAGAAACAACTCCAAATTCCATGTTTAGTTTATGTTCCTTTACTTTTCCGGCATATAAAAGCGTTCACCGGAAAAGAAAAAAGCGTTTTTTTATGCTTAGAGAGAGCCAGGCAAGACCGCGAAACGTGTATTTGTGAGAGAATTCACTAAAAATGGACCAAATCCAATACATATTTGAATATTGCACAAAAAGCTTCGAGGAAGAAGGCTTTCTGTCTGTTGTAACCTAGGGAAGGTTACTGAATAGAATAATCACACGAATGTTGGTAATGGACGATAATACTGAGGACAAGAACAACACATATAAGATTCTCCAGCATTACGTAGAAAAGGGAGTCAACTACTAGAAGTGAGTCAAGTCACTTGCACAATGAATCTCCAACTGCAGGATATCTACCAACCGCCCCATGCGGTCAGATCAGACTGCGTACAAGGCTGAATTCGCGCGCAAGGCCGAATTTAATGTGCGGTATCCGAGCCCGTAGGCTCGGACAAAATTCCCCGTAGACCCCGTATAAAACAGGAGACGAGACTTTGCCCTTCGACATAGCCTCGTCTGGGGATTCTCACTGCCTGAGAGGCAGAGAGTTTGAGCAGCACAGCTGGACACGAATCTCCAAATGCAGACCAATATACAGTATTTACGTCTGTATATATGCGAATGGGGACATACCCATTATAGTCTGCAGGGATGCTACAATACTGTGCAAGGAAGAAGGATCAAAAGAGATGGTCAAGCGGGTTCGGGAAACATTTTTGCAAAGCCTCAGGAAGTAGAACAAGTCTGGGAACCAAGTCTGTCGCACGGAAGACTGTTAGCCAAGACATGCTGCAGAGTGTTTTGTAGGACGACTACCGATTTGGCGTGTTCTGTGTCACAGGCATTGCGCATATGGAAAAATTGGGAAAATTCATTAAATCGTTCATGAAATCCAGACCCCTTTAAATTTCTCATTCAAATTTGAATAATTAAAACTTATTTTGCTCAATAATAAACCTGTTTAGTTTCATGTTGCTAGACTATGCAGTTACTCAGATATTTATATCTCAAATGATATCTAATTGTTTGAGACACTCCGCATTGAATAGGAGACAGCAAACAGAAAGTTAAGGAAAAAATGGAGAATTCTAATAACGATAAGTAAGTAGAAATCTATTCAGTAAATACTTGTTTGTGATTCTATTTATCGTTTATTATCTTGCTATTTGCTTTCCTATTTAAACTACGAATGATATTAACTTTAGAGCTGTGATTAAGGGCGGCAAAACTGCCTTTTGCTCCAACATCTCACAGAAGAATTTATCCTAGCCTACTCTTAAGTCAGCATGCATCTAGAGCAGCAGTTATTTTTATGGAAAGTTAGATTAGTTTATTAAGTTCAAATTCTAGCTGTATACGCTTTTAAACTAACACTCCCAGGAAAGGTATTAATCCATCTCTTCTTTCCCAATAGTTAATAAGGTGAGCAAGTTTTGCTCTTTAGCGTGGATTAGCAAGCAGTCCAGGATAAGGAAAATTCTGGATTCAAATTATATAAAATTTATAAATTCATTTAGTGCTAAATTGTTGCAGTAATTTCCCGGAGCTTTCTAAGATGATAAGGAAAATATTAAATAAGAAACACGAAACAGGAAGATCAAGAACAATTCTAATAACGATAAACATATAGAAATTTACTCAGTAAACACTTGTGACACTCTTCGTAGTCGAGCGGTAAAGCGTGCTGAAGTAAACCATAGCATTTTTTCTCCTACAAAGATGGACAAAGGTTTGATTCCTACCGGAGAGCGCCTATTAATATTTTTCGGATACGCAGACCGATAGGCGTAATGTTGTGTCGTGGCTCAATAGTAAAAATAAGAAAATCAAGTCGAGGTTGGTTTAAGGAACAAGTGTATTTAACATCACAGATACAAAGGTAGGAAACGGGTACTACTCAGCTAGGCAGTTGTAGTACTGTCTCTGCTTACACACCGGGTAGGTATTACTGGCACTATATATAGTGAGAACCGGTGTAATTCCCTTGTGTTAGAAGGCCGGTGTAACACGTAATACACACTGTTTGAAATAAAAAATGGAACGTCTACTTTAATCATGAGTATCCACAATAACAAGTAACCTTCCACACCGTATTTGACCACGACACAGGCATAGCTCCTAGCATCATGGTGAGTGGGGCGATAAATTACAACTCTTGGATGTTTGGGGGACAGAAAGTTGAACAACACCATGCACGACCAGAATACTGCTCAAGGCTGTTCTGCCACCAATTTTCTATCATCTGTAAAGTATGAATTTTAAACACTACTACCAGTGCTTTTAGGTATGTTATTTGATGTCTTGTTCTGCTCCTCTTGTCTTCAGTATGTCATGTCAGTGTCAAAATCACCAAGCCTTCTTTCCTCATTACGTGTCGTATAAATTTCAACTTTCTTTTTCTGATTCTAAATATAAGCGTTCATTTTGGTTTCAGTTTTGTAAGACTTCTTTGTTAGATATATGTTTCGATCATGATATCCTCATCATGCTTCTGTAGAACCACATTTCCTTGGCCTCAGATTTGTTTAGTCTTTTCTACTATATATGAATACCGATATGCAGCACTCTTTTCTTTGTTTTTAATATTTTTTCTTTTATTTTTAATATGCTTGAAGCTATCTTTCGATATTTCAATGCTCCTTCGGTATCCCATTTTCCGTCCTCCGTTAAAAGCCTTCCTAGATATTTACATCTTGTACCTTCTTGATTTTGGTCTATTTGAAATGTAGTTCGCTTCTAAGGATTTTTCTCTTGTTGATGACCATACATTTTATAATTAATGATTACTATTTACTTTTTACCTTCCTTTTTTACCTTCTGTAGGTGTTCTTTACGTTTTCGTTTCTATTTCTGCTCTCAACATTGTGTTACCTGCAGATCTTTGTGGCTGCAAATGATAAATCATCGTCGATGTTCAAGTCCTCTCGAGATCGCTTCGCTGAAAAGGTTGAATAAGTTTGGTAAAAAAGCACATTAGTCAGTTACGTCACTTTCTATTTATTGTGCATTTACAGAATTCATTTTCTGTATAATGCCCACGCACACGATACCAGTGACACCCACTATACGTTTCAACATGTTACTCAAATTCTTAGGCCGGCACGAACCCTAGAACTGTTCCTTCTTAAACAACATTTGATTTATATAATGTGTCGATGACTGACACATTCAGTTAGACCACACCTGAATTCAAGAACTCCTAAGACGTTTCTGAAGATGGAGAATCTCAGGAGGAGAAACAAAGAACCATATCGAATACATAACAGTCAACAAGATATTCGGGAATGTAGTGTTACACTGTAAAATATATCCAACTGCCGAACGCGCAAGCGACTACCTTCCAGTGATATGTAAACTAAGAGTGAAATTACGTCCAAGAGTAGAAGACAGCACCTAAATTGCAATACAACTGACTCCTGAATGGCCGAATTCGAAATTGATATATACGGTGAGCGTTAATTCTAATAGATACGCTGACAGCTTTAGATGATTTTGGTATTGACAATATTACAGAAAGAATGAATGAAATATCCAAAATGGTTATATCCCAGAAGACCTATGTAGATCCATTTTCATAGCCCTGTTTAACAAACCAGGTGAAAACGAATGCAAACTCTGTCGAACAATCAGCCTTATGAACAACATAACTATACTTATCATTCGAATTCTGATGAATTCAGCGCGAGGAAAAATTACACCTGAAAGGGTGAAAGAAAGCAACCGTTTTGCTAAAGACACTGGAACAAGAAATGCAATATTTATGCTCAGAAGAGCTTTATAAAATACCATCGGATTCACAGCGTAATTGAAATGCAACTCTCTATTTTATGTATGGGTGGCCAGCCAGAAATCCTGATTGAACACTCTGTGACTTTTTTCTTTGGGGTTGGTTAAAGGAGCAAGTTTACTATAACAAAACAAGACTTCGTAAGAACTTGAAGAATGAATATCACAAGGGTTCATGATGAAATCAGTTGACGCGTTTCCTGGGCGGCTCAAGAATCTGGTGGCGAAATCCGGTGTCCATATTGAATTTAAATAAAACCTCATGCAAAAAGCTTTCCTCTCATATCCACTACTTGTAAAAATTATAGTTAATAAATAAATAAGTATTTTAAAATGGGAATTTACTTTTCAATTTGCCTGTATAGGTATGTTTTATAGATTTATACAAAACTATTTGATAAAATAGATAACAAAGAACTCCGAGGAAAGCTTGATCCATTTGGGGAGGATATTTGAACAATCCAGAACTATACTCTCAGCCAACGGCTTCAATCTAAATAGAAGCTGAATTCATAAAAGAGGCGTAAGCCAGCGGTGTGTTTTCTTACCAGACTTTACAGTGAAGCAATACTGAGAAAATTAGAAGTCTTATCAGAATTCGATATTGGCGGCCACAATCTTCACTATATAAGATAAGCAGATGACACAGTGATGATATCAGACAAAGTAATTAAACTATAGGAAATCTTACAGAGGTTAATAAAGGAGAGAGAAGACTATTTATCAGTTGTATGAAGACGGCATGTATGGTTGTCAGTCAAAGAAACAACCCAAGAGGCGAACTATAAATTGGAGGCACAAAAATTAATCTAGTGAAAAAATTTAAATATCTGGGAAATGTTTAACAGGAATGAAAAATGTGGCATCGAAATTCGAAGACGTATTGGAATACCGAAAGTTGCCTTTTGAAAGCTAAGCAATGTAGTAAGAAACAGGAAAAAATTACTGAACTTTCATGCAATACAGGTTCTCCTATATGGCAATGAAAAATGGACAATCTCCTCACAGATAAACAAGAATGTTGAGACAACTGAAATGTGGTTCTACAGAAGGATACTTAGAATAACATGGATTGAAAGTGGGAGCAATGCTGATGTTTTAGGGTAAATGGTGACGAAAAGCGCACTTATACTTCGAACCAGCAAGTGAGTGTTTAAATTTACGGGTACATAATGAGGAAAGAGGGTCTGGAAGATTTAACATTAAGAGGACATGTTGAAGCAAGAGGGACAGAGTAAAACAGCAAATAATCTACCAACGGGCTTGTGTAAATGGTTGGCAAAACGGGGATATGGAGAGATAACAAGAAGGTAAAAGTTACAAAGAGCTAAAATAACAGGAAATTGAGGAGAACCGTGATCGCTGAAGGAACATAGAAGATGAAGATCGTATGGATGGGACGATGAAGAAATACAGTTGATTTTCATGGGATCCGTAGTAAATTTGTCCCACCGCCTATATATATATCTGCGTATTTTAAGACATTTTTATGTTTATACATTCTTTTTATAGATACAAATAATTATGCAAATGCTCTGTTTATAATAAACAGTATTAAACAACATTTACCGGCCTGAATGTCCGAGAAATTTTCATAGAAAATATTCGTTCTCCGAATGTATAAAATAATATATAAAAAGAATATATAAACATAAAATATCTTAAAATAATTGTCGGACTTTGTCCATTTCATAATATCTGCGTATATATCATTTACTGGAATCTATATTACATGCATATTTTTAACGTTTTTGTTATTGCATTTTATGTCAGTGTAGTTTTGTTTAAATCTGTAATCTATTTTTAACACATTGCTTCTTTTCTTTAAACAAAAAAAAACAAAAAAAAACAAAAAAAAACGTAATTGACTTTTCGGTAAATTTTCAACATTGCGAAAAAACGCCACTTCAGGAAACGTGATCAGCTGACTCTAATCTGACCCGAGTACATTGATCAGAAATATTTCTTCTTGGTCTGCTTTGTGTCCCTAAATCTTTCCGAGCATATTGATCAAACAAAGCACACGTTCTGTCAGTTAGGTCATGTGTGATTTCCACTCCCAAGAACGTGGTCCTCTGATACTAATCTGACTCAGGTCGATTGATCAAGCACAGCGAGCTCCTGGATTCCAGCGCGAGCAAGTCGGACATGTGATGGCGTCACTCTATAAACGAGTGAACAAATAGTATTTTAAAAATAGCCGTTTTAACAATGAAAGAGAACGAATGTCTTCATGTAGGCTTTTTTGTTATAATTTTAGTAATTTGTGCATGATTGTCAGCAAGAGGGAGAACACAAAAAGCGAGCTATAAATTGGAGAGGTCAAAAACAGCTATAAATTGAAGAGGTCAAAATCAAGCAAGTACATAAATTTAAATATCTCGGAATTGCTTTAACGGTGGACGGAAAATGTGACACCGAAATCCGAAGGCGCATTAGAGTAGTCAAACATACCTTCCCGAAGCTAAGCAAAGTAGAGGGTGTACCATAATGATGGTACATATTTTTAATGAAAGAATCTTGGATTATAAATATAACATAGAGTACCAAATATATTCGTTAAATAACTGATATATAATATATAAATAATCTAAGAATTGAATATTACATTCCTAACATAGTCACCATCATGAAGAAAACATCCAGGCTCCCTCATTTCAAACACAGTGTGGCTTAGCATATCAACTAGAATGCATACGATCTCTCTACGGTTGCTTTCTTTTAGTTCAAGAAGCATTTAACAATATAAACTTTCAATTCCTGTTGATATGCTAATTCGCACTTTGTTTGAAATGATGCAGGATGTAATATTCAAATCTTAGATAATATGTTGAACTCTCGCATATCAGTTATTGAATGAATATATTTGTTCCTCGGTCGTTTTTATAATTCAAGATGCTTGTATCTAAAATGTATCGCATTATTATGGGACACTCTGTATCAGGAAGCAGGAACATTTCGTTACAAAAATGTGTTGAATAGTCATCGAATATCGTTCGTCGTATATGACAATGAATGTTTTTTTTTCTCTCCACAGATGAAGAGGATACTTGAGATGTACCAGAGAAGTATGCCGAGAACAACATGGACGGACAATGTGAGCAATGGAAACGTTTTAAAGAAAATGATTTCAAAAATATATACTTGTACTTAGAATCAGAAATATCAGACAGCTGAAATTTCTGCGGCACATAATGAGGAAAGTGGGCTAGGAGACTTTAGCGCTTTCAGGACTTAATAAAGTCAAGGGTGGAGCAGCGGGTAACAGCGAGTAAACAACCTAGCGAACTTATGTAAATGGATTCCAGAACAAGGAATGTGATGGATACGATAGTTAATTTTGTGATACGAAGGTGAGGATGCTGTGGAGAACTATGATCGCTCACATCTTCATATATCTCTTACAGATTTCCATTCAGTTATCGCGAGGGATTCACAGCGCATAGTAATTAAACAAATATGAAGAAAGTAAAAGAAAATTGTGTCGGTTTTTGTATTGTTAGTACGAGTAACCTAATAGGCCTTATAATCAGGGATTCTATAAAATCTAAAGAAGCGCTAAACTGAACAGTTGTGTGTGCATCTGATATCCCTTCCTTGAATGTGAATGCGATTGGATCTTGGTTTGCTTGTCTATCATTACTGATAATTGCAGGCATAAGACACTGGTCGCGATCATTAAGGGCCAGTGGTCGGCCATTGCTCTGCCTACAACGGGTAGCAATGCCTTCCATCAGGTATTACTAGTAAATAATAACACAGGAGATGAATGGATATGAAACGCATCATTTCAGACATGAAACGGCCTATTTATTCGTCACAGTTCTCCCGTCCAGTTCGAATCTCGATAACACGCTACGCTTTGTCATGAGCTAACCCACTCAACAAAGAAGTACAGTTGATTTTCATGGGCCGCGTGTACTTTCATGGGCCCCGTGTATTTTCATGGGCCCCGTGTTACACATCTTATATACCTGTGGCCTACATCAATGCATTATTCTAGCAGGATAGTTCACTGTGTTATCGGGACCAAATTGCCCCAGAAGCACATTCTGAAGACGTTTTCAAAAGAATTGGTCATCATATATCCCCTGACACGAGTATTTCTTAGAAGTATGTGTGACATCCATTCATATATCAGAGCCATGATCTATAACTGTCAGGCAGTTGTAGAGAGTTATTAAAACGGCATCAGCAAACATCTCACCCGAGGTCTTCGGACCACTTGTTTAAACGATGATTAGTAGCTGCACGTCGCCGAGCTAAAGACTCCTACACGATACTGTATACATATTCTATGACTTTCAGCCCGTCACTGTATATTATTGCATAAAATAAAGTTTTTGCATGTCACGCAATATTTAGAAATATCTCCCTATCTTTATTCTATGAAAAATTGATCGCATCTTCTGCCGCATGTTTCCCCGGAAAATAAGATTGGTTTTTGTTTTCTATGTTTATATAAAATAAAGATAGGGAGAATTTTTTTGCGTAGGAAGCAAGTTATTAATTTTCGGCGGTGTTATGTCTGGCACACCATTCTATATTTAAAAGATTTACAACATATTTTGAATTAATGTTTTTCTTTTCTCAGAATGTTGAGTAACCAATTGTCTGTTGTTTAATAAATCGATGTCCAACTTTGCATTGATATTATTACTTATTTAATAGTTTGAGTGGCAATAACATTAAAAGTGATTCACATATTTATGGGCGAAACTCGTATGTAAATCTTTGTATCAAAACGATTTATAAATAAGTAGTTGTTTATTCATGCAAATAAAAACTAACTCTAAGGAATTAGGGGACTTTATTTGAAGGTAAGGAAACGGAAAAATATCACGCGGGACAAAAAAAAAAAAAAAGGGAAAATGAAAAAGGAAAAGAAAAAATATCACGCGGGAAAACGAAAAAAAAAAGAAGGAAAAAACGAAAAAGTAAACGGGAAAATATCACGCGGGAAAACGAAAACAAAAAGAGGAAAAAACGAAAAAGGAAACGGAAAAATATCACGCGGGAAAACGAAAAAAAAGGAAAAAAGGAAAAAGAAAACGGAAAAATATCACGCGGGAAAACGAAAAAAAAAAAGGAAGAAACGAAAAAGGAAACGGAAAAAAATCACGCGGGAAAACGAAAAAAAAGGAAAAAAACGAAAAAGGAAACGGAAAAATATCACGCGGGAAAACGAAAAAAAAAAAAGGAAAAAAGGAAACGGAAAAATATCACGCGGGAAAACGAAAAAAAAGGAAAAACGAAAAAGGAAACGGAAAAATATCACGCGGGAAAAGAAAAAAAAAAAAAGAAAAAAAAGGAAACGGAAAAATATCACGCGGGAAAACGAAAAAAAAGGAAAAAGCGAAAAAGGAAACGGAAAAATATCACGTTGGAAAACGAAAAAAGAAAAGGAAAAAACGAAAAAGGAAACGGAAAAATATCACGCGGGAAAACGAAAAAAAGGAAAAGACGAAAAAGGAAACGGAAAAATATCACGCGGGAAAACGAAAAAAAAGGTAAACACGAAAAAGGAAACCGAAAAATATCACGCGGGAAACGAAAAAAAAAGGAAAAAAGGAAACAGAAAAAAAATCACGTGGGAATCGAAAAAGGAAGAAAAAAAAATGAAGTGAGAACGAATGAAAAATAATGAAAGGAAACAAATAAAAAAAGGGAAAATAATCCAGAAAGAAAGGAAAATGAATCGAGAAAGAAAGAAACTGATAGCAAGAAAAAAAAAAAAAAAAACAAAAGTAAGAAAAAAAAAGGAGAAAGTAAAAGAAAGCAAAAATAAAAGATACATTTTTTTTACAATGATGTTTACCCTGAACAAGGCTCAAAAGCTACTCGAGGTAGAGTGTTACAAAGTAAGGGGAACAGTTTATACGTATGTCGGGGAAGACTTGAACAGGTTAAGATTATATCGATCGGGGAAGCATCCTCATGGGAGTGGGTTTCACAAAACAGCAGTTTGTAGGAAGAGGCTGCTCGAGTGGAGCTTTCGTCTCACCAATGGAAGACGAAGGGAATGAGACTAGTTCGCGTGGCATGGCGGGTCCCAGCCGTGAAGGTTACGAATGGTGGAATTAAGGAATGTAGTTTGTTTGAACACTTTCCATGGAAATAGCGATAGAGCAACGAGTGGTTTGCGACATTTCATCTGTGAGAAAGGGGGTGCAGAGGGGAAAATATTTCGTCACTCACAAGAGCGCAGAGGCGCTTTTAGACTCTATAGAGACAAGGAAGTTAAGGCTGGACAGATCCTGCTCATATATGGCTGCAGTAGTCCATTTTCAGCTTGACTTGTCTCTTGCAAATATAGGGGATATCAGGAGGAGCCAGGAGTGGTAAAGGTAATCGCCCATTTTTCCAGGATCTTTAGCAGTGGATCGTATGTAAAATTTACACTCGAAGTCTCGGTTGAATATGTTCCAATAGGCGGTCAAGTCACGTTCATCGCGATTGTTGAAAGTTATGGGCCCGATCGGCGATGATTGAATGTCACTTATTTGGTTTACGAAGTATTGAATGTGACCACAAAGTTTTTCCTCCGAGTGAAGTTTAGGTGTTCTTTACGTTTTCGTTTCTATTTCTGCTCTCAACATTGTGTTACCTGCAGATCTTTGTGGCCGCAAATGATATATCATCGTCGATGTTCAAGTCCTCTCGAGATCGCTTCGCTGAAAAGGTTGAATAATTTTGGTAAAAAAGCACATTAGTCAGTTACGCCACTTTCTATTTTTTGTGCATTTACAGAATTCATGCGATGTGTTGTAAGAAAGAAAGGAGAATAAAGTAAACGAGAAAGAAATAGAACAAAAAGAAGCGAGAAAGAAAGAAAAAGAAACAATTGTAGTCCAACTTAAAGTTTCATGGTTTCAGAGGAGAGATCGGCTGCCAAGCTCTGGTCATCTAGAGTTTGGGAGGTGCACCCATATAGTGTTGTGTCATCAGTGTAGATATTCACAAATGATCAGAGTATACTCTTCCGCAGAGCATTTATGTAAAATAGAAAAAAAGAGTTAGACGGAAGTGAGACCTGTCGGACGCCTGCGTTGATCTCCTGGACTTCGGAGGACTGGCTCTTAAAAGGCGTTAGAAAGAGCTTCATAATTAAGAAGACTCTTCCAATGATTCCATAACTAGAGAGCTTGTGCAGTAACCCTCTATGCCACACTTTGTCAAAGGCCTTTGAAATATCTGATGTGATCGTCCTTGCGATGTAATTGTCGTGAGAAAGAAAGCGTCAAATCGAACAAAAAGAAGCGAGAAAGAAAGAAAAAGAAAAAGCGAGAAGGAAAGGAGGAAATAAACGAGAACGGAAGAAAAAGAAAAGAAACAAGAAATAAAGAAGGAAAAGAAGCAAGAAATCCAGAGAGAGAGAGAGAGAGAGAGACAGAGAGAGAGAGAGAGAGAGAAAGAAAGAAAGAAAGAAAGAAAGAAAGAAAGAGAGAGATAGAGAGTGGGAGAGAAAGAGAGAAAGAAAGGTGAGCAAGAAGAAAAAAAAATTAAGCCCGAAAGAGAGAAAAAGAAGTGAGAAAGAAAGAGTAGAAGAGCGAGAAATGAAAAGAAAAAAGGAATGCACAAAATAAAAAGAAAGGCGAGAAGCGAAAGAGGGGAAAAGACGTGAGAAAGTGGAATAATGCAAGAAGAAGAAAGAAAGAAAAGTAAGCAAGCAACAAAAAGAAAGAAAAGCAAAAAGAAGAAAAGAAAGAAAGAAAGAAAGAAAATCAAGAGAAAATTCAGAAAAAGCTAGAAAAAGAATGCGACCAAGAAAGTCAGGGTAAGAAATCAGACGAGAAAGAAAAAGCAAGTAAACGAGAAAGAAAGAAAACGAGAGAGAAAAAGAACGAGTAAGCAAGAAAGGAAAAGAAAGTAAACGAAAAGGAAAAACTGAAATGAAGCAAGAAAGAAAAGGAGAGCAAGTAAGAAAGAAAAAGAAAAAGAAAAAAAAAAAGAAAAGCAGTAAGCAATTGATGTCATTTCCCCCTACAGAATTAAGAAAAGAAATACAGCAAGACGACGGCCACAATTTAATCTGCAAAGTACACAATTCACTTTAATCATGATCCATTTTGACAAAAGTTCAGTCTGATTCGCACGGCGAATTTGAAAATTACTTCAATTTTTTTCCCTTGTAATTCGAATAAATCTTTCCCAAAGTAAAAGTATTAGACATTCATTCCATCCAATTTGCAGTGAAGGACCGAAAAGCATTTGTTTTACTGTAAATATATCATATTCCACTTGGTGCTAAATACTAACAAATAGGAAAAAATCATGTTGATCACTTAATAGTCGTTGTGGCAGAGGACGCTTATATATAATACAGTAAAAAATTGTCAGTTGAAAATGCAAGACGTACTATTAGATCATTGAAAATGTTTGTGCCCGTTTAGAAAATTAAAAACTAAATTTTACATACTCGCAAAAAACATTTATTAGTCAAGTACTCCATTTCTACAAGATTGTTGATGTGCATTTTCTTAGAAACTTCACGTTTTTTTTTGTTGGAAGAACATTCTGAGATAGTTTTCGACTGACTGCGCAGTTCTTTGTCATTTAAATAGTTGTTTAGAGACCAGAACAAATGAAAATCCGATGGAGCCTAAACAGGAGAATGCGGTGGGTGGTGAAGGATTTCCCATTTCAACTCTTTAAATCTCTGCAAATTCTGTTTTACAAAATACTGTCTTGCGTTGTCGTGGTGGAACTTAACACATTCACGGCCGTTTTTCTTGAATAGCCGGATTGAGATTGGTAAGTTGGTCGCAGTTATTGTTTCACCAACTGGAGAATGTTCAAAGTGAATTAAATCGGACTTTGTGAATGCGAGCGTACTATAGATTGGGAGAAAAGACACATCATTTTGCTGCTGGAATGGCTAGATCTAACCGTAAGTTCTATGCTAACAGTTTCTTCTATCGAAGTTCTCGCTTAGGAAACTCTTGTCTGGCCCCTTGTTTTCCAGTAAACTTTGATCGTCAGAGATTTTTTAAAGTAATGTCAATCGTTATTAGCAGTCTTTTTAATTTCTGATCTTTTATTGATCACTTACCTTAATAATATTTTATTTTTCTTCCACGAGTAACCCGTTGTATCTTGTATATATATATATATATATATATATATATATATATATATATATGTGTGTGTGTGTGTACACCCTTGATTTTCTTCTCTTCCCCACTTCTTTTTCTTTTACTTTCTCCCCCGGCCTTTCTATCACAGCCAACGTCGTATATTTGTTTATTTATTTTAAAAAATAATATAACGTTCCGTATTTTTTAAAATAAAGCGATGGGAGGTCAATTGATAAAAATTGCCCTAGCGTCCCTTTAGGTTTAATCCAAGGCAGCGGATTCAACTGATCTCTTAATTTTTAAAGTTAAAAGCTCTACGTTATTTTTATATTTATTTTTTTCACACGAGTATTAAGCACTTTTTAATACTACTGTTTTATGGCCTGGTTCAACTCTGGCCATTGACCTCATATATATATACACACACACACACACACACACACACATATATATATATATATATTATAGACAAGTGTTGTCTATTTATTTTAAAATAAATAGACAACACTTGTCTATAATATTTAATGAAACATGTATCAATGAAAAGATGCTGCCTAAATACACACACAATATATATATATATATATATATATATATATATATATATATATATATATATATATATATACACGAACTACATCAGGCCAAAAATGGATTACTGTTATCATATTCGGGCGGGAGCTGTCCAGACCTCACACTCCAGCCTTGATTGAGTTCAATAGAGTCTCCAAGCCCTTGTGGATGACGGACTATTCTCCACTTTACAACCTTTTTCGCCCAGGCAGGATTTAGCTAGCCTCTCACTCTTCTACCGCGACTTCCAACAAAAGTTCTCGGGCGAACTACATTCCCTATATATATATATATATATATATATATTAGGTTGGTGCAAAAATAATGACGTGATAATGTCGTTTTTTGACGTATTTTTTAACGTCAAAAAACGACATTATTACGTCATTATTTTTGCACCAACCTAATATATATATACACGATTAATACAAATATAAAATTTTCCATTTGGCTGATTGATATTATATTCAGCATCTCAACTGTTGCGTTTGTTAGACGATCCCTTTTAATTATTCAGTCTACTCGTCAAGAGGTTTCGTGCAACTGACTGGTGTTTTTCTCAATGTCCGTTATTTTCATACGCTTCGTTACTCTCTCCCTATTCCTTTTACTTTGCCTTTTCTGTCTTTCGGCTTTGAGTGTCAAAGAAAATACAATAATGTCATTTCCTGTATGACAGTCATAATCTTTTTTTTTTTAAATATTTTTGGCACAATTCGTTTCCTCGAATATTCAGAGGTTTTCTTATTTGGAACATGTATAGGTATATGACATTTTTATTTATTTCTGCTTAAATAATTATTGATTTATTTAATTCCTTTACCTGGCTATATATATATATATATATATATATATATATATATATATATATATATATATATATATATATGTGTGTGTGTGTGTGTGTATGTGTGTGTGTGTGTGTAATTGTGGATATAAACTAAATACTGTATATGCATGCATGCATACACAGATGAACAAAAGATATTTATTTAATTTAATTCATGGTACAAACAAAACAGTGCTCAACGTAGCTTTGAAGTATACATTAATAAATACACATATATCTACGTTTGTAGTCCAACTTAAAGTTTCATGGTTTCCCAAGTCGTCAGGTACAAAAGGCAAATAGATCACTTAATACAGTTTTTTTTTAAATACTTGGTCTCATGGAAGGAACCCTAAATTATAGGCATATCCAAAGCTTAAAGTTAATATAAACTTAATATATTATTCGGATGTAAATTCAAAATATAGAGTTTAGGTAAGGAGATATTGGGAAAACAAAGCAACCCCCCACTAAAAAAAACAAACAAAAAACAACAAAAACAAAACAAATGAATGATGCAAGATTAAAATTTATATGGTACATAATTTTCTGTTGGAAAAAAAAAGATTGAAGTTAAAAATCATAAAGCGTAAGGAGCAAGCAATATGATTATAAAAGAAAGTGTAGGCGCGGTGAATTGTATTTTTATTTAAAAATAATCTATATATTTCAAGGGAGTAACACTGCACAGTATATTAGGCTGGTGCAAAAAAAATGTCGTTTTTTGACGATTTTTTTGATTATCGTTCACCCATTTATCCAACTTTTTTGACTTCCCTATTTGCTTTAAATGGCGAACGACTGTTGAGTGGTCGACCTGGAGTTCAACAGCAACTTCTCGTGTGGTTTTGCGAGGATCGGCTTCGATTAAGGCTTTCAACCGCAGTCGGCCGGCCGCGACCGTCTTCATCTTCGAGGCTCTCGTCACCATTGCAAAATTTCTTGAACCACCGTTGTGCCACACGTTCGTTAGTGGTTCCTGGGCCAAATGCATCATTGATATTATGAGCTGTCTCGGCAGCTTTTCGGCCTAGTTTGAACTGGAACAAGAAAATCGTGCAGATTCGAATTTTGTCCATGCTGTCGAAAAGCCTGCAAAAAAAATGAATGAAGAGATTGAGAACGGTAACGAATAACACGATTCGATAGAGCAAAAAAACGCGCTTCAAAATGATATATAACATGGCTATATATATATCAAGGAATCAATTCAGAAATCATATATAAAAGTAACATATGTGAGAAAACGACATTATTTTTGCACCAACCTACTATAAAGCAAACGTTTAATAATATTAGGATATAAACTAAAATAATAAAAGGTGTAGATAGACAAAAAGGTAAAAAGGCGAGAAAAATAAAAGAAAAAAAAAAATTAAAAGAAAAAAAATTGAAAAGAAAATAAGAGTAGCCCGTTACATATTAATAGATGTTGAAATGGTTAATGGGGGTAATCAATATTTAGACTAAAATATATAATGGCCAGGTGAATTTGGATAAAATGATCTATCTAGAATAAAAATATTTTAGAAGAGATCTTTTTCTATGGATGCAAGCTCTTATAAGCTCATTAAGTTTGTCCAGTAGGTTAGGGTCATTTATTCTTTTTGAGAATGAGTCCTTTTTCAAGCAAACACAGGCTACATCGGTCGCCTTGGTCAGAAAAGTGTGTAGCTTTGGCGGCGAAATTCCAATTTACTACCGTTTTTTCGTTATTTGTTTTTATTTCCTAATAACATTTTGAGAGTGCCGTGGCATTGAATATTGCTTATTGGTAAGAGTCATTTTTTGATGGTAATACCGGGTTTTCCAGTGGTTGTCACTGGAAGCAAAATAAAATTTAGTCTTGCAATAATGATTAATGCTAGCCTTATAAATAACGCTTTTTTTCATGAATTTAAGATTTAGTAGAAGGATACAGTTTTTCGACAAATGTTTGTTTAATGCTATATTGTTATGTTGTGCATATATATATATATATATATATATATATATATATATATATATATATATATATATATATGTGTGTGTGTGTGTGTGTGTACAAAATTTTTTCAACAAAATGCGGCTTAACCCTATGAAATTTATTAATGACATCATGCATAACGGAGTCTGTGTTTTGAAAGTGTCATCCTAACAAACTCACTGCAGAGAAGGCGATCAGAACATATCATAAGTGTCCTATGATTTAAGGCCTTAACCAAATTAGCCTTTCATTGTCTTGGACAAAACGAGTGCCAATCCGTCCCGAGAAAGTAACCTTTCTAAATACAGAAGTCTCAAACTTGTTACTGATCCTATGAACGAGAACATCCAAGAAGGAAAGACAAGAATTGGACTCCTTTTCTGCGGTAAGAGAGTTTAATTTGGTGAGAAACAAGTCGGCTTCAGCCTCATAATATTTATATTATTTAATTTCTTAATGAAGTATTAATTATACATACATATATATACATAATATATATATATATATATATATATATATATATATATATATATATGGAGTATATATGTATATATATATATATATGGAGTATATATATATATATATGGAGTATATATATATATATGGAGTATATATATATATATATATATATATATATATATATATATATATATATATATATATATATATATATATATATATATATATATATATATGCTATGATGTGCATTGAAACATTGATGCATTTATGCATCGGTAATATGTATTTTCGAATGTAATAACCTATAATAAAAATTATCGTTCTACTTTTGTGTTGCGCTCCATATTAAATTAAATTTATGAACATTTGAATTTATATTTGATTCCATTTATATATATATATATATATATATATATATATATATATATATATATATATATGCACTTACCATTAGTATTTATTTCAAAAAATGTCTTTGTGTTATCTTAAATATTAGACTATTTCTTACGAAAGTTTAAAATATATATATATATATATATATATATATATATATATATATATATATAAATTTCAATAAAGATGCAAATCAATTTACAAATTCATGAATTATTCATACATAAAACAAATACAAAGGTTAATGATTAAATGGCGAGAAATCCATCTTCCCGAACAATTCAATAATATACAAAACCCCGAATCTGTTTATGAATGAAAAGATCCTGTTTTTATAAATTTCCGTCGCATTAGATCTTTTTATTTTACAAGCTTTCGTCTGTTTCTACAGACATCCTCAGGTATGAAATATTGTGTTCTTGTTTATACTTTCAGTAATTGCACCTTTATTGAAATTAAAATAACTGATCCAAGTGCAACTTTTGCATAATAAGTGCGACATCACTGTAATTATTGAACAATATAGTTCATGCTACTTTGACGGAAAATTTACCAGTAAAAAAGAATTCTCTATCACTACATTTGTACATAAACGCAGAACTTTAACCTTAAAATTTAAATTCGAACTCAGCGTTGCGACTGCACGTTCCAAAACTATAACACACATTTCTCATAGCATTTTTCGGATTACAACCTTGTTTTCGTTTGTCCACTTATTACTGAAAATATAAACAAGAACACAATATTTCATACCTGAGGATGTCTGTAGGAACAGACGAAAGCTTGTAAAATAAAAAGATCTAATGCGACGGAAATTTATAAAACAGGATCTTTTCATTCATAAACAGATTCGGGGTTTTTGTATATTATTGAATTGTTCGCGAAGATGGATTTCTCGCCATTTAATCATTAACCTTTGTATTTGTTTTATGTATGAATATTTCATGAATATATATAAATATACATATATAATTAATGCTTAAATGGCAAAGAAAATATTTGTTTATATGTCTGCACTTAGCATTATTTCATTTTTCTTATTTAGTAGTTTTTTTCTTTTTTTACCTGGTTTGGTGGTATCTTAAATATGAGCATATTTATTATGGAAGATTCGGTTCTTAACTGTATTTTTGGTGGTTGTTGGGTTCAACGTACTTTGGAGAAGAGTGAAAAATTCATTAGTGTTAGAATCAAGGATGGAGATGCTGGTGTCAAATATGAAATGTTAAGATACTTTTTTTTTTTTATAATTCCATTTCATTCTTTTCTTGTTAAAATTCATTTTCTCATTGAGATTTGCTTGATGATACTTAATAAGACCTGAAGATGTTTAAGTCCCTAGATACAAGAGGATGCATGCAAAACTTAATGTCAAAAAATTCAAATTCAACAAGTTTGTTTGATTCCACATGTTCGGAAGCTACCTTCTTCATTTTAAGGCAAGCAATATGGCCACTAAAACATAAGGAGGTTACTTAATATGAAAAAATATGAGAAAAAGAAAACATTATTAAGGAGAGAGAACAATAAAAGAACAGGAATTCAAACAGAAGCAGTAAGGCGAAAGATAGTTTCACATGCAAAAGGTGCAAGTCAAGAAACTGTTAGCATAGAATTTACGGCTATATCTAGTCATTTCAATAGAATACTGCGCTTAAATTAATAATATCCACGTACCAAATAGTCATGAAAAATTGCCATGAAGATATTTATAGATAAGGCATAAGGAAGTTTCCTTACGGTGGTGGGAATGTTACTTCATGAGTATGAGTGTCACCATAATTTCTAACCATTCTACCTATGGATATAATCCTATAATCATTGGTACGCTGAAATGTACATGATCCCTAGTAACGCATTTTTTCATATCCTTTCCCAACCTTAAACAGCGTCTAGTCGGCTTTCATCGCTCTCCACTGCTACTTTTTTTCTCATCTGTTAATTACCCTCATTCTTTGAAAAGATAGTTGTGTGGCTTCCTGTTCTCCCATGGTTTGAAATTAAGAGTTCTTTTTTACTTAGACTGATTGTCATACAAGGCTAGAGAGGACAGTCTACTTAGTAATTTAGCCCCTAGCGGGATGATTAATACCTATCGTGAGTTTACCAAGGAAGGCTTGAAGTGTACGGTTAGAATCAGTACATTAGGGAATACTTAAACATCTTCTTGCGAATTCAGTTCAATTTGAAAGTCATGTGACACAAGATTCATTTTTTTCTTATATTCACTTGATTCAAAGTTTCATTTCACTCAATGTAGAGGGTTACTAATTGAGACTATTGTGCTAGGTAGAGGGTTACTAATTAAAACTATTGTGCGCAAGAGGAGGAAGTAAGTTCAGATTATTAGGATAGGTAGGATAGATAACGGTTGAACCGAGACTTGAAGATGTTAAGTTTCTTATTAATGACGTCCTCTCCGGACATTGTTTCACAAAGTAGCAGTTGTTGGCAAGAAAAACTTCTTACTTACAAATGAAAGGGATGAGGATGATTCGGCCCTGTGTACGTGGTATGGTGGGTCTTAGCCCTAAAGGTTTAATCTGGTGGAACTAATTATTATAGCTCGTCTGAACATTTGCCATGGAAATAGCGATAGAGTTGTGATAGGCTTGAGACATTTCTTCTGTGGAAAAGGGGTTGTAAAGTGGAAAATAATTCATCACACACAAGGCCTTAAACGTTTCCGAACTCTGCTCAAGTTTGAAAGGGAAGACTGGGAAGTTCCAGCTGAGATATGGTGGCAATGTGACATATTTTGCTTGATCTGACTTTCGTAAAGATAAAGTATGGAAGAAGGACTCAGATAATTTCTGGAGCGGTACAGGGAGCCGATCATACATTGTTGGAGAAGAGCGGCTTCCCGTTGATCTGGCTTCTATAATGTTTTTACTATTTTTCTTATTCTTATTCAATATTTCTTTCAATATTTTCAGGCTGCTTCCAGTATTTTTTAGCATGATTTAAAAAAGAGTCTAAAGAGATTGGTAATGAAAAGAAAAAAAAAATTATAATGACAACCATTTCAACGTCACACGAATCCAAACCCACAAGAAGAATGTGGTGCAGTTGGTTTTCTATTTGCGAATTACGTGGCTTTATTTGATCTCTAGTTATTTAACTAGCAACGGTCTACATTTCAAAGGCTACAGACTGCTTGGTCTCGGAAGACAGTCCGAAGAAGATGGTCATCTTCAATCAGACTGCGCTGAATATTGCCATACTTCAATTTCAGGTTCAGGTCTTCATCTCTCTTTCTGACTTTATCAGATCTTTTTTGATATCAAGTTCGATAGCGAAATAAACAGCCAATAAGACAAACGAATCGTGTAGCGCTGCAGCCCTGACCAGACACTAGGTTCGTTCTAAGGGTGCAGCTTCTTTCAGTCAAACGCTTGTGCCTCAATGAAAGGAAAATAATTGCTTGGCCGGAGAGTTTCTCACGAAATAAAACGATGAGATTGTAGCAGTCGGTAAATTTTGTTCGGTTATAACCTTCTGATTTAGACGATCTAGGGGGAGGTGATGTAAGTTGATGTTAGTTGAGGAGGTGAATTATCTAGCGGGCGTGTTGTTTCAACTGGGATGGTCTCTTGTCCCTATCGGTATCTCTCTGACTTATTTCTGGTAGAGATCACTGGTAGAGATTACGGTAATCAGCTCTGAGTCTAGGACTAGCAGTAAGCAGTTCTGAGTCTAGGACTAGCAGTAATCAAGTCTCAGTCTAGGATTAGCTGTGTTGGACTAGCAATAATCAGCTCTGAGTCAAGGATTAGCAGTGATCATGTCTGAGTCTAGGATTAGCAGTAATTAGCTCTAGGATTAGCAGTACGCAGGTCTTATTCTATGACTAGCAGTTATCAGGTCTTAGTCTAGGACTAGCAGTAAGCAGGTCTGTGTCTTGGACTAGCAGTAATCAGGTATGAGTCTAGGACTAGCAGTAATTAGCTCTGAGTCTTGGACTAGCAGTAAGCAGGTCTGAGTCTAGTATTGTCAGTAACTGTATCGTAGTAAAAGAACTATTACACGAGAACGACATATCCCTAGTCATTGACATAGTAATGAGAACAATCTAGCCCCGTATATTAAGTAAATGGTTCAATTAAAAATTCCCTGGATGTTACTCGAATTGAGACACACGTGAAGACTGTCGGAGGTCACAAAGGTCGAACTGTTGTGATAGTAACGGCCATTGAGTGATTTCATTTTTTCTACGGTTCATCAACGCTTTGTGGATTATTTAAAGCCGAAACATGTTTTGGAGCGTGAAATTAATTATTTTTGTTTGCAAGTGACTATCGCATAAACAATGAAAAAAATATCCATGAACAATAGGAGATGAATATACTTTAAAGACTTTCTTAAAATTATCCACAAGTAAAGAAAGAAAGGACTAGCCGTCAATTGTAAGGAGACAGAATATCTGGTTCTCAACAAAAGGGACAGCCCAAAATGCGAGTTCCTCATTGGAGATGTCAAGATCAAGCAAGTACAGAATTTTAAATATCTTTCAAAAGTGTTTTAACAAATCACAGAAAAGTGACACAGAAACTCGAAGCCCGTTAGAACAGCGGAAGGTGTTTTTTTTTTTAAAGCGAAAGGAAATTTTTAAAAAAGGAAAAAGAGTAAAGAATGCGAAATTACTACGTTATAATGATCCTCAATGACGCCAGTGAATGTTAAACAATTTTCTCACAGATGAAAAATAAATTTGCGACAATAGATATGTGGTTCTACAGTAGAATGCTGAGAATACCATGGACTGGACATGTGAACAACAGGTAAGCTTGGAGAAAATGACATTCAAATAACATATATAAAGTCAATTTGGCCACCTGGAATATCGAGTAACCTATCTAATCATGTGTGACGGCAGAACAGCGACTGGGAGGGAGAGTACTAAGTACAAAATATAGAGAGGCATGATTATGTACGTCATGAAAGGACATGTCACATGTGATAACATTGTGCACGAAAGGGCTTTTTTTTAACACAAAACACCATTTTTTTAATATTTTGACACTCACAGGAAGTATTGAAGAGAAGCAGGTGGAGGGAGAGAGCTATTAAGGAAAGTAACGTACTTCTATGAATTGGGACTCTGCGTAAGATTTCAATTATCAGCCGCATTATTTTAGGAAATAAAATGAGTGTTTATATTCATTCCAGGACAGTTTGCTCTGAGCTTTGTAAACGGTTGAATGTTATGTATTAAAGAATAAGAACGCATCTAGGGAATCAGGCAGTTATGTGCCATGCGTGATACGCGCTTAGACGATCATGTATCTTTCGATACATAACTGAGAAAACAGATTTTTTCGCGCAGTAGATTGCTATTTCTTTTTGAGGTAGGTTAGTTGCCATCCAAGGCTATAGAACCCGGTATGTCCTGCTATTTACCCACAGCTGCGTGGAGAAGAAAAGTATTCATACCTTTCTCAAGGTTGTTAACAGATAAGTGAATGTAATGGATTCAACTGAAATTCGAACTCAGATCTCCGATTCCTCAATCTGAACTGCTAACTCTTAAAATATACGATAACAGAACGTTTTACCAGACTTTGTATCGGTGACCGATCATAGATTTTTGAATTCATTAATATATTAGATTGAGTCATAAATGATTTCGGTTTTCGTTTATTTAGTTCAGTTGTTTTGTGGCATATCAACCACTGTGGGTTATTTAATACAAAATCAAAATATTTTGATCAACAATGCATGCCTGGGAACAGCAGCAATTAAGAAGTGGCTCCATGTTCTTCAAAATCTCCAATCTCCTGATCAGAATCCTGGCTGCCCTGTGTAGTTTATCACAGTCTTTGTTTGTTGAATTAAAGTAAAGTTCAGTTATGTTTTACTTAATTATGTATTCACCGTTATTTACAACTTATTAGGCAGCTCTTCGATACACTTTGAATAAAATTGCACTACTTTTGACGTGATAAAGGTTTCGACGGATGCCTTGAACCTGGTTTTCATAAGAGTAAGTTTTCCCTCTTAGAACGATTTGCACCGGCAAAGATAATAATCGGTCGATACAAGTTTAGGTGATCATGTTGGCCTTGACAGAACAGAATATATGAGTTTTAATTTTTTCCTTCGTAAATTTTTGCTGTATAGGACTTGCATTAGAGGTGATCAAGATTTTTTAATGTTGAAGAATAAATGGGCACTCAGAGCAATAATTCGTGTTTCTTTCTGGGCTTAGTAAACAGTACAATGATACGCATTTAAAAGTAACTGGAACACGTCATAATATAGGGACTATTTTTTATGAATAGGCTATAACCGAACTTTTTATTTAATTTTAAATACTGGAGAGCTATCATAAATTCCTCCATCCATTTATCTAATAAATTCAAATGTCTTTGTCACTGTCACACTTTTTAAATTAAAGGGACACATCACTCTAACTTTAAAATATTTCATTTTCTTCTATTTAACTAAATGCAAATGTCAGTGTGTCACTGCGTCGCCCTTATTCAACTTTACTTTTATCATACCGTTTTGGAATCAGACCGACTCCGTGAGCAAATTCAAAACATTCCGGATCGGATCCGGATCCACAATCCTGAAATTTTAAATTCCTAAGTTTTCATTACGGCAGCTTTGTATGTGATTTTTTGCGACGAACTTTTTTGTACGATAACAATTTTTAGAACTTGGAAATAAATTTGGGAATAATTGAAATTAATTGCAAAATCCATCGAAAGTCACCCAAGAAATAAAAGTAATTGTTTGTACGGAAAGTAAGGACATACTTGCATCAAATTGTCTTTAAATAATTGGCAACAGAAGAATTATCATTGAACTTTTAAAAGGTAAGCTTAAATATTAATGCAATACTTAAATGCAGAGATCAATTTTGAGTTCGTCTGTAGTTTATCGTTGCATATCGCATACAGCAGCAGTATGCCTCGCAAAAAGAAATATCTGCCATATTACATTGCTATAAAAAGAGCCAAGCCTGCAGCGAGAAAAAAAATCCCGTGCAAATGAAAACCCAAATCAAACGGCAGCCAGGAGAGCTTCCAATGCTGAGAATATGCAAAGACATAGGGACTCTCAAACTCCTGAACAATTTAGAGCCATCCACAGGAGCTAGGTTAAATGCCGCCTGATAGGGCGTCTTTTAAGCTAGTTAATATATATTTTTGGACAGATAAGCCAATTATATTTCATGTCGCCTATATAAAGGTTGAAAAAAGGTTGTCGTTTTTGGTTTTATTTGAAATGTCCGTTAGGCAGTCACGACTGGCCTTTCCTTAAATAAAATGCAATTCAAAATTATGCTTTATTATTGATAAAAGCTTCACGTTGTTTAACTCTGTAGATTCACAAAAAGTAACAGGAGTCTGAATTATAATTATAAATTGAAATTTCGAAACGCTGTTCTGATGAGGCGTTTCTTTAGAAAAAAAACGCCGCGAACATTAATTTAAAATTGTGATTTTCAGCAAAACATTAAAGCCTTGGCCTTTATGTTGCGAGTTCTGTCTTTTCATGCAACAGAAAATAAAACCCAGTCATTCCTGAAGTGAACATATGGCAGTGACATTTTCCCGACCAAATCATACATCTGCTGAAATAAAATAGATTGTTTTTAGGGCATTTTTTACAAAAAGTCTCGGGCAATATTAATTCAAAAATTGGCCCGAACAAAGGAAAAGAGAATAAATTATTGTTTCTTAATGTCTACGAATTATTCAACAGAGTTATTTGATTGTTATAAAAATTTTCCAACCCAAGGTCTCAGGAAAAATCTACCGAACCGAACATTTAATAAAACTGTAAATAAAATAAAATAAAATAAAATTGCTTAAAGGCGTTGAATATTGAGGAATGTGACTCGTTCTTTAAAACAGGAACAAAGAAATGATATCTTTTCCTTCCAGATTTATATTCGTGCAGTAGTCTCTGATATTATCCTTAGGCAAAACTGTTTTAAAATTTAATGAATTAGTTTACAGATAATATGTCCTGGTGTGCGACATGTGTATTTTATATTTAATATATTCAAATCTAAATTTGGAAGAATGTAGCTTTATGTCCACCGGACATATTGCATTCAACACCGTACAAAACAAACGCACACACGCATATATATGTTGTTTTTCATTTATTTTAATTTTATAGAGAAGTCCGCCAACACACACACACACACACAAACACACATACATATATATATATATATATATTCATTTTAATTTCATTTTTCGTTTCATTTCATTTTTGGAAGTGCTATCTGATGATCCGGCGTCTTTTAAAAGGACTCTGGTGAAATAAATTATTATAATGATACCTTAAAGTGGCCTGTTTTTCTTTTAAATATATATATATATAGAGAGAGAGTTGAAAATCGTTTTTCGAACATCTCACATGTCGAACAAATCGGATTACGAACAGAAAATTCGAGATGAAATACCTCGGTTATCGAACAAAATTTCAGTTCTCGAACAACATTAACGAACCGAGTTAACACGAACGGAATAATTTCTGTGTCGGCCGACGTGTTGTGGCGTGCTTTTCTTTTCCAATTATTTTGTTTAGTGACTTTTTTTCTCTACATTTATTCCTATTGGAAAAGTAGTTTCGGTTTACGAACATTTCAGGTTACGAATGGCCTTCAAGAAAGAATGAAATTCGTGAACAGAGGTTACACTATATATATATATATATATATATATATATATATATATATATATATATATATATATATATATATGAATGTTTTTCATTTATTTTGAACAAATTTTTAACAAATGAGCCAATGATACAAATAAGTTGTAGAAAAAGAATTCGCCTTCCAAAATGCATACACATTTCAAGAAAGGAAAAAATTGCGATAACACTCTTTACTGTAGGAGTTTGTCGACAAATAGCATTACCCACTTCATCCATGTAGCACCAACAAGTCTTAAAGGATGTTGTGTATTGCAGAAAACCAACTAAATTTGCGGCCCTTAGGCAAGACCCTATCGTTCCGAAAAATGAGTTTTATATTCCTTTATATTCCTTTACGGGCATTAGATTCTGAGAAATGGATAAAAATATTCAAAATTGATGGGTGTACGAATAATTTCGTCGTTGAATATATATAAAGAGTGTTCCAAAAACGGGAATTAAGTTTAAGCGTCTAATGATTTTTTTCTTTTTCTTTCAGATTTAACAACTTAAGTCTTTGGCATCTTCAACCATAGAAAGATTAACAATCAAAAAACAAAGTTAAAGTTATCGAAGTCTATTACGAAAATGGACGTATAAACAGTATTTGAATGAGAAGTTCCCAGGTTGCATTATCCCTCGGAAGTCAATTGTACACCAAGATAGTGTGACCTGACACCTTTAGATTTCTTCCTCTGGGGTCATCTCAAAAGTAAGGTCTATGCCAATAAGCCAACAACAATTCAACAGCTGAAAGATGAGATAATAAGGCATATTGGTGAGATCAATGATCAACTATATAGAGACGTCGTTAAAAATTATTGACCATCGAGTAGAAGTGCCGCCGAAGCCTGGACAGACATTTGGACGATATTAGTTTTGACACACATTGACATAACTTAAATAACATGAAACAATAGAGAAATAAATATATTTTCACTAATAACACTGATTTATTTTCTGCTGACTTTGATCCGTCTTAATAAAACGCCCTTATATATATATATATATATATATATATATATATATATATATATATATATATATATATATATATATGTATGTATATATATATATATATATATATATATATATATATAAATTAGGTTAATCATATACTACACTAAATCTAGTATATCGAACTTATTTGTTCGCAATGATTCTTCCCCCCCTCTCCGTTAGCGATTTTCAAAAAACCAACATAATTTACAAATTGAAGAGCACTTTGGGAGATTATATCTACAATGGATTAAATAATATCTATGTTGGTTACACCACAAACTCGCTTTCACGACGCTTGACTCTACATTTGAATGATAACTCTAGCATTTTTTAGGCATTTAAAACAACATGCCTGGCCGCGTACACAATTCCGGCAAATCCTTGTCGAAAACACAACTATACTTAAACATGAAAACGATAAACAAAAACTAAAAATTCTTGAAGCTATATACATAAAACAGTTGAAACCTAACAAAATAAACGGAAATCTTAAATGCCTATAATTGATAACAGAAGCCATTGGTTTATACCAACGGCTTCCCATACTTAATAGTTCTCGTCTTCACTCTCGCTTGGTCATGTGCTAGTCGTTGCTTTGAAATTTTTCATGCAACAAACACAGACTATCATTAGTGTTCCGAATATTAGTTGATATATTGAAAAGTAATTGTCATCTTTGATAATGGCTTATGTAAGCCGAAAGCTTAGATTGGATTTAAACATATATCAATATGGTGATTTCCTTTCGTCCTTCAATGATAATGTTATTAAGCTTATCAGACAATATGAAAGGAATTTAATTAAAATAGACAAAACTTGTCTATATTATTTAATGAAACAAGCATCAATGAAAAATTGCTGCCTAAATATACACTATATATATATATATATATATATATATATATATATATATATATATATATAATGATACCATCACTTGATAAGACACCAGAAGTGTTGAAACAAAATGGCTATTTTTGTAGTGATCTTATAGTGATATTTATATTATATTTTTTGAATAAATAAAATTATATATATATATATATATGTGTGCGTGAGTGTGCACGCACGTGTTTGTGTGTGTACGTGTGTTTGTGTGAGTGTGTGCGCAAGTGATTGTGTGTGTACGTGCGCACAGTCTCTCAGCTATACTTTGAATACGTTTAAACTTTATCTCAGTAGTTTAATTTCTGTGATAAATCTGTCCAAATGAATAAAAATGTTCTTATTTATACCTTTTTCAATTTTCATAATATTCATATTAGTCAAGAAGTTTTTAAAGAATTAAAACCTCTTGGCTTTCTCTTGTGGTTTTAGTTGATGAACGACAACCAATTCCCGATACTATGATTGTTCTTATTCCTTTGTTTAAAGACTGGAAAGTGCCAACACTTGCTTGTGTCCGTTCTTACTTTAATTGTTAACTATATCTTTCATTGAAATATTTCTTTCTGGATGTATTTTTATGGATATAATTTGGCTTAACTCCAGTAACGGTTGCAGGAAATACCGTATATACTTGATATCCTGCGACTTTTGAAGACCTAAGGGTGTCAAATGATACATGAGATATAAGATTAGTGTATGTATTGCTGGCCTTGGCTACGCCGTTAACCAACCCATATATCCATTTAATGTAGTTAAATTAGCTCGGATTTATTAATCGGAGAGCCGATTTCCTTATTCAGCTGGGTGCATTATATTCAATTATATTATAAGATGCCCCCCAAAAGCTAAGCAAAGTATTAAGAAACAGAAAAAAATCTTAGAAATAAATAAAATAGTACTGAACTGTTACGTAATATTAGTCCCATGCGTCAGTGAATGCTGGACATTCTCAAAATAGATGAAGAGGAATCTTGAAGCAAGAGAAATGTGGTTTTACAGAAGGAGGCTGATAATACCATGGACCGAACATGTCTGCAACAGCGAAGTTTTAGAGAGACTCGAAACAACAAAGACATTTATATTTAAAGCCAGAAAGAAACAGTTGAAATTTTGGAAAAGTATGAATCGATCTCTTTTCATATGCAGTAAACATATAAAAATAGAAAGACTGTAAGACAATGATGTGACTTCTCGCCGGACTTAGAATCGAAGCATCAAAGACATTTATACTTAAAGCCAGAAAGAAACAGTTGAAATTTTGGAAAAGTATGAATCGATCTCTTTTCATATGCAGTAAATATAAAAATTGTAAGACAATGATGTGACTTCTCGCCGGACTTAGAATCGAAGCATCAAAGACATTTATACTTAAAGCCAGAAAGAAACAGTTGAAATTTTGGAAAAGTATGAATCGATCTCTTTTCATATGCAGTAAACATATAAAAATAGAAAGACTGTAAGACAATGATGTGACTTCTCGCCGGACTTATTCTGATAGTCTTGCGAGGATTCATTATTGGCGGCTATAATTTTAACATCATAGGATATGCAGATGGCACAGTGTCGATATCAGACAGAGCAAAGGAAGTTGCAATAACTCCTACAAAATGTAGTGAAGAAAAGATAGAATAAAGGACTAAACATCAACTGGAAGAAGATTTACTTCATTGTTGTTTTCAAAAAGAACAACCCAACAAGAAAATTAGAAATCGGAGAGACCAAACCAAAACTACAACAATTGGGACAGTTAAAATGCCTACCAAAAGCTAAGCAAAGTATTAAAAAACAGAAAAGAAATGTTAGAAAAAATAAAACTGTACTGAACTGTTACGTAATATTATTCCTATACGTCAGTGAATGCTGGACAGTAATGGATGAAGAGGAAACTTGAAGCAACAAAAATGTTACAGAAGGATGCTGAGAATACCATGGACCGAACATGTGAGCAACATCGAAGTTTTAGAGAAAATGGAAGCAAGAAAGACACTTATACTTAACACCAGAAAGGGACAGTTGAAATTTCTAGGGAGAATAATGAGGAAAGAAGGCTTGGAAAATTTGATACTCTCAGAGCAGATTGAAGGCAAGAGGGACAGAGGAACACAATGCATGACCTGCCTAACGTGTTTGAGTAAATGGATAGCGGAACAAGGTTTAGGAGAAGAAAAAAACAGACAGGAAATTGTGGAGAGCCATGATCGCCAACGTTCTGAAGGGACTCGGAACTTAAAGGAAGAAGATCGTCAATTCTGAAAGGTTGTGAAGCTCTTCTTTAGACAGCGAGCTTTTTAGCTGCAAGGAAACTGTTTTCATTGTTAAGCAGACGAAGAAGAACAATTCGACCAAGTATATGTCAATTTTGAGTGCAGATTTGGAAATATTTTCCGACATATTTATTTACCAGACGACTTAAATTACTTTATAACTTACGTGTGTGTCTATTTATTTTTTTGTGGGTCTTCCCAAATGTCACGAAACTGTCTAAAAATTTAATATAGTTTTTACTAATAACTATGATTATTTAGGATACATTTTTTAGCACCAAATTAGAATTTAACTCTACAGTTTTAAAATATCAATTAGAAAATTGTGTACTCGTCATTTCATTTCTCTCCGGCTTTGTTCGCGCGCACATCTTCCTTTTTTTTGTTTTTTTGGTTATTCCTCTAACATTAAATTTCTCTGTATTTCAATATCCCTTTACCTCTATTTCCTACTTCCCGCTCTCACAGTAACGTTCTGTTTTTCATATTTTTTTCTCACGCTCACGTCTGGAGAGAAAGGTCGTTCGTTTTCTTTTCGCAACCTTTTTACTCCCTTTACTAAATTATTCTCCACCATACTCTCTTTCTTCATAAGTGTATTTCTTCTTCTTCTTACTATCCTTTTGTTACCTACGTAATTTCTTTTCTTTTCCTTTCTTGGTCGATTCCTTTCTCTCATTTTATCTCTCTTATATTTCTTTGTTTTCACTTACCTTTTTCTTCCTTCCTTTTCTCTTCTTGAGCAAAATAAAAACAATGGACAGAATCACATATCTTCGTGTCGAGTCTCATTAAACCGAAATAAACGCATTGTACAATTTCCGGAGCGCATGATATCGTCAAATAAAATCATATCTGTCAAATTAAACGAGTAAACGACTTTGATTACCTGTAAAAATATCTCAAGCTGTCATGCGACAGTGTTGCAAAATTAATTCAAAATGAAATTTATTTCCAATACTACAAAGAGAGTTAAACACATCTACACAAGCGATTATATAAACGCAATGTGCTCCGATATACCCGTTTACACAAACAGATAAATGACCCCACATATAGACACGGCGTCATTTGTATATCTGTCTTGCTGTCTAACACGACAGAAACCCGAAATGCGAGGTGCAGATCGAATGAAATTAAAGCAGTGTCAAAGCTGTAATCACAAACAGTATTTATACACTGTTTCATGTAACAGCTGGAACAGCCTAATAAGATTTGTTGTCAATATAAGAGGGACGTCTGGAAAGTAAGGCATAGATATCGATCCGAATCAAGTCATTGTGAAAACTGTAAACAAAAAGTGACAGGGCGTATAATACTTCTTGCAAAATCTACAGAAGCCTAATAAGATTTGTTGTCAATATAGGAGTCCAGAAAGTATGGTACAGATAGACATAAATCGATCCGAATTAAAACATTGTAAAAACTGTAAACAAAATACAGTAGGGCCTTATAAAGTACTTCTGTGACAGTGGTTAATTCTAAGAAAAAAAAAAAGGTTAAGCCCCATATGAAATATAAAATGTAAGATAGAGACATAGAAAGCTAGAATGGAAGCCATTTTCCTTGTAATATGGAGGTGAAGAAAGCGCCATCTGGGTTGCCTCACCTCTAACAATTGGAACGACGCGCCAAGAGTTTACGTTTTTTTTTATCTATCGAAAACCTGGCATGCGGATAAAGCAAACTGGGAAATGGATTTATCTCTTTCTTGAGAAATTAGAAAAACACGTCATTGGCGAAAAGAGAAGCACACGGGAATTCATATTTTCTTTAGCGAAAACAAATTGGGAAAATAAAACAAAGAATAATGAACCCACTGCGAGGGTTGGGATTATGAAAATCGATCCCTCATAAGAAGCAAGTGGGGTTTAGGAAAGGAGTTAGAGAATTGAAATTAATGAGGAGAATAAACCACGCCCTTTCTCTTACGCACTTTAAAAATTAGATTTGTTAGAAAGACAATTATGCCATCCCTGAGAAGTGGACAGAGTTAGAATACTGAGAAGTATAGAAGAAAGTTCGAGGGAAGGGGCAGAATTTAGCACCGCCTGTGAGAAGTAGTGGTGCGAGATGTGAAGTGAAGTAGTTGGAGTAAAGGGAGGAGCAAATTTCCGTGACAAGGATGGTGAATAATTTTCAAAATTTGTAAAGTTGATTAAGCAGAAATAGAGAACAAGGAAAATCTTTATTGAAATTAGTGAGAATTGGGAAATCACTGAATCCCCAGAACCATTTCGCCTCACGCCAGTTTTAGACTGAAGTGTATAGAAACAGATCAATTTGTGGAGCTCACAGAGTTTGAGCTGACAAACACGCATTGAGTGCCTCTGGAATCCATTTCAGCTGCCACAAGATTTCCTAATTCCAAGACTTTGAACCCAGCTCCGCCAGAAGTCTAGACAAGGTCCTGTGTCGCTATAGAGATTGATGCAGGAAGGGTTAATTTTTGTTGTACTAATAGCTATATAAAACAATTGATGATTAAACCTACGATTGCCTCGTTTTATTTTTCGTCATGAATATATTTTTCCTTAATATAGCACCCGCCACAGCGTAACCAGCGGTGTGAGATAACGACCTTTGATTTTACTCTGCTCTGAGATCAAGATCGTGGGTAGAGTTGATGTGGATCGAAGCAGTCAGCGACCAACAACCAGCATTAGCATTGACCAGCGCAAAGTTAGCCTCGTGGTTAAAATGTCGTTCTAACATCCTGAGGAGAGGGCCACCGGCGAAATGTGTTATATTATTCGGTGCTGGGTCCGGGATGTGATGCGGTTGGTAGGAGGTATTATACTTCTTATAAAATTGAGAACAGTCCAATAAGATTTCTTTTATATATATAAAATATGCCCGGAAATAAGGTACAGATCAGTTTAAATCGACCGGAATAAAACAGTTTTTGAAAATAGCAAGCACAAAGCAACGCGGCGTATCTAATATTCATTGTAATATCTCGAATAACCATAACATTGGACACACGCGTATGTGACCTTATAACAAAGATGGTTGCCACAATAAAACATTGAGAAAGGATATATATATATATATATATATATATATATATATATATATATATATATATATATATAAGACATTTTTATGTTTAACATTCTTTTTATAGATACAAATACTTAAGTAAATGCTCTGTTTGCAATAAACAGTATTAAACAACATTTAACGGCCTGAATGTCCGAGAAATTTTCACAGAAAATATTCGTCCTCCGATTTTCTGTGAAAATTTCTCGGATATTCAGGCCGGTAAATGTTGTTTAATACTGTTTATTATAAACAGAGCATTTACTTAAATATTTGTATCTATAAAAAGAATTGTCAGACTTTTTCCATTTCATAATGTGTGACGTCATATATATATATATATATATATATATATATATATATATATATATATATATATGATTTTTACAGGCTAACGTTACAAATCTAATAGAAATTCAACTTGAACTTGCTGTGGCGTATGTCTGGAAGCAGGTATCGGTCTGCTGTAGCACATTCATGGAGGAGCGTAGAAATATACAGGGCGCGTCTCGTGAAGAATGTCCACATCTATCGAGAAAACAAAACACCATTGCTTTCCTTGATGTTCTAATTTTAGAGATTCTGGCTGTGGGATTTGATCCTGCAATGTCTGTGGTCAAGGAAATCGTTGCTAAGTTAAAATACCAGAAAGAGTTATTTCGTTGGGCCTCAAATAATACATTTTTTTTTTATTTTTTCAGCTTTTGGAACGGTCTGAAGGAATTTTGGTCACGAATAATGAGACCCGGGTTTACCAAGTTACCCCAGAGAAAAATGTTGATTCCGTAATCATTTTTCGTATTATCACCGACTCGCCAAGCTTTCAAAGTTCGGAAGTCAGTAAAGAAATGAATGGCAGCTGTGTTCTGGGATGCGAAATGTGCGCTGCTTATAAATTCTATAGGATCAGTACAGTTAAATGCTGTGAAATATTGGCCGGACGATATTCACTGAAGGTTATCAGGACTTTTGTGTAAGCGCGACATGACAACGCCTTCCCACAAACGGCACAAAAATCAAAAGAGTAACCCCAGAGGTACAACTGGGATGTCTTATTGGGACTAATACGTAGGCTCTCGTCATTATAGTTGTCGAGGTGCAAATAAGGATGCAGTTGCTTGACGGTTTTTGTATGTGCATGTGCTTATGGGATAGTTGCACCGAAATCGATGCCGACTAAGTAACATAGTACTGGCCAAAAAGTAACATGGTACTGCTGGTAACATATTATACAATATTTTAATCTATAGTAAGACACATGTGGGATAAGTAAACATGTCTATTTTACTATTTCGTTCTTTCACGCGAACATTTCAGAATACATTACTAATTTGCGGAATTATGTTGGAATATTTAGTTATGAGATGTATCTTTCTTTTGACACTCAGACACATTAAATGAGACAGTCGGGTAATGGCTAGCGGTTCGGAATGAAAAATCAGCGAGTTGAGTCGAAAAGGTATGAATCCGTAATCTCTTCCGCCTATTACGACATAAATAGTAGCGTAAACTTGACTCCATAACCTTACCACAACGCACATGATTGCGTTCAAGCATGAAGCAGACTGTCAGAGCTTGGTGTTGACCTCGGTGTTCACTTTTATATTTTATATAATGAGATAACGATATATATATTTATATATCAAGAACAATATACGGGAAATTTTCTGACAAAGTCAAAGAAGATTACTTTTGGCGCGTTTCGTCATTCAGGACTTTATTGGACTAAATTTATGTTGGTACGATCAAACACGCTTACGAACGTGGGATGCTGGAAATTTTAGAATTTTTTTTAGAAGTTTTTTATTAGAATTTATTTAATATCTAGCCGAATTCATTTAGAGTCTTTTTTTACGTCTGTTAGCAGATATCCATCACTGTGATAATAGAAGATCTGCCATGAATGGTAAAAAGTAAGAGACAGAGTGCATATTTACTGTAGATGACTTTGCGGTCAAGCCACTCCCATTTATCTCTATACATTTACGTCATATCGAATTTAAATTATATATATATATATATATATATATATATATATATATATATATGTGTGTGTGTGTGGGTGTTATGGGATCTTACCCATAATAATAATAATAGACTATTCCATACTTAATAAATACTGCGGCTCAAAAGTAGGCAAGGAGTCAGTCGACCCAGTACTTTCTGAGCGACTGCACGGTTATACTCTCATCCTATGGACGGGAGGAACCCGAAGGAGGCTACGCCGAAGGGCGGAGTCTCCTTCGGGGAGGTAGACCGGCCCAGAACCCGTTTATACGTGTTCAATAGGCTATTTTTTGGCCGATCCTACGGGCTCGGAATGCTCACGTTAAAAAGGCCTTGTGCCACATGACATCCTCGTGGTGGGGTGACTGAATATCATCAGTCGCTCAAGTTTTGACTTGAACAACTGTTCGGTTGTACTCTCTTCCTACGGACGGGAGGAACCCGAAGGAGGCTACGCCGAAGGGCGGAGTCTCCTTCGGGGAGGTAGACCGTCCCTGAACCCGTTTATACGGGTTCAATGGGCATATTTTTAGCCTAGCCCACGGGCTCGAAGTGCCCACGTTAAAAAGGCCTTGTGCCACATGACACCCTCGTGGGGTGTGACTGAATATCGTCAGTAGTTCAAGTTTTGATCGGCTGTTCGGCTGAACTCTCTGCCATCGTCAGTAGTTCAAGTCGAGTCAAGAGTCGAGTCAGAGGCAGTTCGAAACAGAGTCTTGTTCAGACAATTACTGCAAGACATTGGAATAGTGATACTGGTCGAGACTACATTGTTCTCTCTACTAAACCTGATTGTTCATACTAACACTTCTACTTCTCTGTATATATTCCTGTTTGTAATATATCTGTGTTATTCCATACCTGTGTTCGAGTTCTTCTTTATTGGTTCTACCTTGGACTATCACCGTGGTACAAGGAACCGGACCATAACAATATATATATATATATATATATATATATATATATATATAATTATAAATATATAATTTTTTAATTATGGATGTATAAATATATATGAATATACACGAAATTAGGTATAAAAATAAATACACAAGCAAATATATATTTACACATATAGTTAATAGACAACTATAAAAGATAAGAAAATGAAGTTATTTAAACTTTAATTTTTCTAGTATATCTATAAAGATAGAGATATATTAATGTAAATGACCGAAAGCTGTTGATGAAAAAATAATAATCACGTTAGATAAAAACGAATCTTTTTTTTTTCATGCTAAAAGGACATAGATATTTGCCTCAGTAGCTAAACCTTATCTCCCTCTGTCGGACGTCCACATATCCGACATGGAATACACGAAATACACTTTTTGTAGTAATTTGCTTCATGCACAAAAACTTTACATTTTTTTGTCCTAGAAGGAATCTGATATTAACATATTGCGTACTTTTTTCTCAATTATTTGAAAACTTCAAGCTGCTAACAGTTAATGTTTGAATAGAATTTTCATTTAGCTTTCAATACTAGGGGCGTTTTACTCTAAATGTGTATATAATGATGTCCTATAAGTAGTAAAAGTACGTTAAGAATTCGGGCAAAGTATAGCTTCGTTTTTTAACATATATTTTCTTTTGGGGAGTTAAAATAAAAGAAGAAAAATGACAATAGACAAATGACTATATGTCAGGCTATATGAGGTTTCAGAGTGCAATGAGGTCCTGGCTTCGCTATTGTCCTCTTTACGTACACAGAACAATTTGAACAGTCAAGAGGAGAAAAACCTTTCCACAATTTCAGACACGCTAATAGCGTTATGGTTTGTTTGCTGCTGCTTCTAACTTTCTCTTCCCCTGATATTTTTATATCATCTTTTATTTTATTTTTAAAGATAACTTATTGTTTCCTGCATTATTCTCTGCCAAGCATAACGATGAAGAGATCGGAAGAGAATTGCTTTATAACAATGGTTGTCTGCTGTCATTCTTTACCTCGGAGCTTTAGACTTCAAATTGACAGAGAAAATAAGGAA
Organism: Acanthosepion lycidas; assembly: GCA_963932145.1. NCBI lineage: Eukaryota > Metazoa > Mollusca > Cephalopoda > Sepiida > Sepiidae > Acanthosepion > Acanthosepion lycidas. The sequence continues at coordinate 55,096,190 of OZ010577.1, read as the reverse complement.
ATAATTTTTCCATTATGAAAACAGAAAAAAAAAAAACATTCCGTACATTTCATACGTACGTAAATTTAGAAATTTTGACATGAATGTGTTTTCTTAGAATCGAACGTCTAAAAATACAGAAGAACTTTAAGCATAGAAACTTGCGGATAAAGTTATGGAAGCCAGCTTTCTTTACTGCTGAATTATTCAGTCAAAGTTGAAGCAATTTCAGATATTTTTTAAAACCGAAGCAGCTGCAGAAATTTATCTCCTGTTTTTTCGACAGATTTAATGTTTGAGATATATATATACATATATTTTTTCAACCTTTGGAAGTAAAGTCTGATTATCCGCAGTCCTTTAAATGGGCTGTGGTGAAATAATTTATTACATGGAACCTTAAAGTGGTCTATACCATTCTTTGACTATTAATAATAGTAATAATATTATCTAAATTCCTTTAAAATGAAACACTTCCGAAATCACATTGATAAAATTAAATTTTAACTGTGGAATTTAACCAAAATCTATATATATTTCAAATATTAAAATATAGATAAAGATTGTAAAATGTATATATAGTTTATGTACGAGGATAAATTAATTTTTGTGTAAATTATCTCAAGTGTTTCTATGGGTTTTTTTTTTTTGACTTGTTAATGATCGTATGTATGTAGGGATTCACATGAATACATTTGTGAGAGATATATGAATAAATGAAAATTAATATTACCCTCAAATACTATTAAATAATGAAACCTAATCTTTAATTTAGTTTACCAATATAATAAATAAATTACATTCATAAATTAATTTTAAATATTAAAATAGATGTTATTGCTATTTTTTTTTTATATTGTGGAAATACAATTAGTCGGGTGAATAAACTATTAAAATTTTAAATATTTCTTTATGTCCTAGATAAATATGTTTATTACAATAATAGTTATATTTAGTCCTGAAACTATTTAAATTTAAGATTTAAGTTAACAAAATTTTTTTTCAGACTTCGAATTTTCTATCAAACATTGTAAACTATCTTTTACATAATTTTGTTAAAACAAAATTATAACAACCCCATCTCTCTTTCCCCCTCCCCCTACCTCTCTCTTTACCATAAGACTCACTTGTATACATTTTCTACAATTCATTTCCGTTTTATTAACCATCTAAAGAGGTCAAGGTTCTGTCACTCCTCCTACTCCAATATAAAACATACTTAAGAGAGATATAAAATTAACCCCTCCCTATACTTTATATTGTCTGTTTAACTACCACTCTCAACCCCCTCTATTAAATTACAAAAATTACACTACCCACCAATTTCTAATCCCATTTTTCCTCTCAATTCGCTGTTGGAAGTTTTACCTGATGATCCTGAATCCTTAAAAAAGGATTTAGGTGAAATAAATTATCGTAATGGTACCTTAAAGTGGTTTGTTTTTCATTACATATATATATATATATATATATATATATATATATATATATATATATATATGATTTTTACATTGAGATCTCTGGGTTATATCCTCTCTGTGATCATCCATACGGATTACCAAACACATCATTAACTGTATATATTCAAATGTAATGAGAACGAAAATAAAATAAATTAAAACGTCCAGAAAATTAATTTAAAAGAGGGCTCAATACAAAAAAGTAAATTAATAGTTATTTATTATAGGTAAACAAACAAGTAATCACTACAAAGATGCATATTTGTTTCGATGCCTAATCGTAAGCATCTCATCAGGTGGCGAACTAAGATGTTTATAAACGACTTTATTGAAAATTCTACATATGAAACATCACTTCTTTTTACATTTAGGAAAACATAAGAAGAATTTCCATAAAAGGAAAAGAAAGGAAATATGACAGTTAAAGCATAAAACAGAAATCAATAAAAGAAAAAAGAAAAAAGAAACCCGTAAGAGAAACAGAAAAAGATTAGAAAAGAAAAGCATAAAATATCATCCATTCACAAAAGAAAACGAAGGAAAAAGGAAAGAAGATAAAAATGAAGAAGATTAATATATAAAAAATTAATTAATACAAAGAAAAAGAAAAGAAAAACAATAAAAAAGAGAAAGAAAAGAAGAAAGGAAGACAATAGAAGCTGTTGATAATTCAGAGACAATGAAAACACGTTAACATTGAGATAGAAGTCATAGATAAAGAGTCAAATTATGAATGGTTGCAATATAGTAGAGAATATTTTAGATACAATGCATCATTTAAGTTTGGCAATTTGAAAGAAACTGACAAACTATTTAACAAAATTAAATACTGTAAGTAAATAAAAGGCCCTTTAAGAAGTAAAAACATTAGACATACAAAATAACAAATTAACTGTACAATACATTACATTAAAATAAATAAAATATAATTAAAAAAATATTCATATGAATTTTATAAATGTAAAACTATTACCAAACATTATAACTCATAATATAAGTATAAACCTATCTACGACAAACATTATTACCGATAATATACGAGTTAGGGATGGTAAGGTTTTAATTTCCCTAGACAGTTTATATATCCAACACATGTTCCTTACGAAGTCAGGTTAAATTTAGTTGGGTTGGGTTTAGTTGGGTGTCTGCTAACAAACGTATAGATCAGTTATTCAGCGAGTCGTCTGCTTCTTCAATGACAAAACGATTTTGGAATTTTTATTGATCCACTTAATTCATATTTTTATACGCAACAGATTTTCTAAAAGGGTCATTTACATATGCGTAAGGTATATTTTAAAGTACCATTCATCCTTTTAATAACTAACAGACTATACGGTATTTTTACAAATAAATATATTAAAATTTAGTTACTAATTAATGATCAAATACAAAAATGTATTTTTTTATCTCTCTTCTTTATTACTTTTTCAAAATTAATTATTACCTAAAGAAAATATTTGATAGTGCCTACAAAAATCTATTTCATTTCTTTGATTTAGTAAAGTTTTATTTTTCAGAAAGTTAATAATATATAATTTTTCATGTATGGACATGGGTCATTTAATGACCTATACTCAGACATAACAGATGTAGAGAAAACATAATTAAGGAATGCGAAAAAAATGTTACTCATTCATAATGACGAGCAATAGATTAAAAACTCTAATGACCACTTCGACATCACATGGGATCATTGGACTCTGCTAGGGAATATGTTGAAATTATAGACGGTCGGTCATTAGAACTAGGGTGGATATAAATCGGGTTGGTATTGTTTTTCATGTAAAGTTGAAAATTATTGAAAACCAAATTTAACGTTACGTCTAAGAAATCAACTTATTTAATATTAGAATTAATAACTACGCTAAGACCAAAAGATTTAAAAACTCTATTGATTAATTTTCTAAGTTTATCAACCTTACTTCCATCTCTATAAATCCTTATGCTATTCAAATCAATCTCTTCTTACGCAGTGAAGTTGTACAATAAGAACAGTCCAACTAAGTCCGAAGACCCTGTAGAATCCAAAGATCCCATTGTTATATCGAAATTATCTGCCGAATTTTTTATACACTGTTCGATGTTATGTATTAAGACTGATTTTCTACAGTTCAAAATAATGTTTATTTCCTCCTTCGAAATATCCACCCTAGTTCTAATCACTCACCGTCTGTAATTCAACATATTCCATATTCGGTTGAACGACATTCTTCGAGTAAAGAAATATTTTAAAAAACTTAATTCAGTTTATGATAAAGTTCGATAGGGATAATGGGTTCAGATATTCTGAAATTAGACTGTAGAAGATTATGATTGTTCCAAAAAGAAAAATAGAAACAGGAATATCATATAGTATACTCCTCCATTCAATCAATTAGTTCATACTAAATTGGGACATAAAGTTTTAAAATTAATTGATAAACATTTTCCTAAAAATAAATCAAGTAACTCTAAAACTTAGTTATAGTTTTATTGATAATTTAGAGAAAATAATTAAATTATATAACAATAAAATATTGAATTTATATGACAATAATAACCGTAATGCTAATGCTGACATTAATTGTCCCTTTGTAGTTGTAGAAATCTCGACCAATACCTTTTTATCTAACAAGTGCTTAAATAAATATCTTGTGTATCTATTCTATTTTATCAGTAGAAAATCCAAGGCTTTCTAAAACATATATTGCAATCACAATGAATCAATTTAAAAAGCGTTTCTATAATCATCTCTCATCATTTACTAATGCGGATAAACGAAATATGACTTCCCTTTTTAAATAATTTTGGAAATTGAAAGAGGAAAATAAAACACCTAAAGTTAAATGGAATATTCTTAAACAAGCTAGAATCTCTAGATAGTTAAACGAACCATGCTTCCTCTGTCTGCAGGAGAACATGGAAATAATTAAGTTCTTGAATAGTGACATATTATTAAATCAACGATTTGAAATTATAGTAAATTGTAAACATATTAAAGAATTAACCGTACAATCTTGCTAAACTTCATAACTCACTAATCACTCTTCTTTTGATATATTATCTTTATATAAGCATTTTAATGTTATCATCAGTGATTTATTCTAACTTTAGGTAGTATTATATTGGTTAGTATTCGTAAATTACTGGTAGTATGCTTAGCCATGGACTGGCTTATTATTATTATTATTATTATTATTATTATTATTATTATTATTATTATTATTATTATTATTATTATTTTTCGCTTGCTGTATTGATGATAGTTTATAATTTAAAATCAATATAAACATATTAAAAGTTTAAAATGCATTTTATATTCTAATTTATAATGTAAGCTTGGTTTTGGTAAATATTGTATTTCTTGAAGTGTCCTTTATTTATATTCTATGGATAATTTTGGTTGAATATGCGATTTCATAAAAATGCCATAAAATTTGAAATGTGACATTGGTAAGCAATGACTCTATAGCCGTTTCATTTCCGTTCAAATTTGAATTCTCTTATACAATATAATTTCATTGGCTTAATTTATATCAACATCTTCTAATGTTATTTTCTTGACTTTCCTCTCCCTTTCTATCTGTGTAATTTTGAATATACTCTTATCTTTCTTTTTGCCTTTCTTTTTTGTCTATTCTCTTGGTAGTAGGAATTATTTCTTATTCTTTTTGTATGTATGTATATATATATGCGTGTGTGTGCGTGTGTGTGTGTGTGAAATGCGTAGGGTTCAACTGCACTGTTGCTGTATTCCATCCAAGAGCGAATGATGTTTGCTTTATAGATTTCAAGGATGGACTCAAGCGGGCTAAAACTTTCTCGTGCGACACAAAGAACCAACTTTCCTTGGGGAATATATATATATATATATATATATATATATATATATATATATATATATATATATATATATATATATATATATAATGAAATGGACAAAGATAATTATTTTAAGACATTTTTATGTTTATACATTCTATTTATAGATACAAATATTTAAGTAAATGCTTTGTTTATAATAAACATTATTAAACATTTACCGGCTTATTATTCGACCTTAATAACCGAACGTTCCTCTGTGGCCAAATCGGTGAAAGGCACGTCAAGCTAAATAGCAGTTACGTATAGGATGCAGGTTCGAATCCTGTCGGAGGACGAATATTTTCTGTGAAAATTTCTCGGACATTCAGGCCGGTAAATACTGTTTATTATAAACAGAGCATTTACTTAAATATTTTATCTATAAAAAGAATGTATAAACATAAAAGTGTCTTAAAATAGCTGTCGGACTTTGTCCATTTTTATTTTATTTTATTTTTTTATATATATATATATATATATATATATATATATATATATGCGATCCTGCAAGATGTTATATTTTGACACTTGTTTTTTGTAGCAAATGTTGGTGACATTGTCTTTTTTCAGATAACGCCAGAAAACATATACCTGACTTAAGCCCATATCACGCTGAAACCCCGATTGCCTTAAGATTACCGAAGTTAAACAGCATGTCAGTACCTAGATGTGTGTCCGCTTCGGAATACCAAGTTCTGTAAGCTTGGGTGTGCAGTTGGTGTAATTGATAATGGCTTGGAGCTCCGAGTTCCAATTCCATTTGGGTTCTTTATATTCCCTTACGCGAAAATACCCTTGGGAATGGTATGAATCTACCTCTTTTCCCGCTAATGGTTAATTAATAAGACTTCTATCACCAACTCATTATTATGCCAAAAAAAAAAATCTTTACTGGAAAAACTTTTTCTGGCCTTAAATAATTTGAAAAGCGTTGATAAGCCGTAAAATTATATCAATCAATCAAAACATGTACCTACCATAAAGTAAGATTTGCAGATTATTTTTAGCGTGGAGAGGGTTTTCAGAAATGTAATCCAGCAAGTCGTTGTGATATTGATCAATTATTAGGTTTGTTGCAAAAATAATGTCGTTTTCTCACATAGTAACATATGTGAGAAAACGACATTATTTTTGCACCAACCTAATATAAAAGAATAGAAAACAGCTAAAAGACATGAAACAGAACACTGGAATATCTTTCATAAATTTCCTTTTTTTATGTCTGCAAAACAATATGGAAAGCAACATATTTAATTTATATTGATTTTTTATGCAAGCTGAGTAGCGGATATCGGAATGGAAAATTGAATCGGTACGCCTAGTTCGAATTTTTTTGCGTTCTGAACGCAAAAAAATTCGAACTAGGCGTACCGATTCAATTTTCCATTCCGATATCCGCTACTAATACCCTCATAAAAAGCACGAATTCTTCTATTCATTCTACCCCCAATATTTCTTAAATAGCAGTATTTAATGAGAGGTTATGTAGAAAAATGAACACCCCAGGGGCGTATTGAATGAATGCAGAACAGTGAGTACCCTATTTTTGTTTGAATAGGTTAAAGAGCGGAGACAAAGAAGGATATTTAAGTGTCAAAGTTGATTTGAGCTAAATATTCACATTCGTGAAGGCATTCTCCTGCAGTTCGTGAAGTACTGTAGACTCCAGTGTCCGGATAAAAGGTCATAAGGATATTCGTAGTAGATATATAATGAAAGAGTAAATTTAGAATTTAATGATGCTGAGGTAGGTGTTACGCGACAAAAGTATTTCCTGTCATTCCCAGACAATCTTTGCTCCAACAATCAGATTGACACCATTATTTATTTTTTCCCCACTGTGATTCCTAATGATATTTCTTCTGCAGAATAACAACACCCTCATATCTTGCTGCCCACCTTATTCAAGAGATCCATCCTTAGATAATAAAAAATGTCCATTTCCGACACATTGAAGCCGCTCCGACGAGGGACATTTTTTATCATGAGTATTGTGATGTAGCTTGATACACAAAAAAGATCGATATATTGTTGGTTTTGTCATTTCTTTCATCGTCTTGATCGAAGCTATCCTTGCCACAGTACCCCTTCTGTTGGTTCGTACTTGGTGGGAAAGCTTCGGTTCATTTATCGCAATCATAAGCCTTGATCACCTTCATTTGATGTAAGTTCTAACACCGGTAATTGTTGATTAACCCAGCTGCGTTTAGAATATCCACAAGTGTGACAACCGATGACAGGAGCATATATAAAGGAAAGGGAAAAGAGAAAATATCTTACATTCTTACAAGAAGAAGAATCTCTTACATTCTTACAAGAAGAAGAATCTCTTACATTCTTACAAGAAGAAGAATCTCTTACAAGAATAAGAATCTCTTACATTCTTACAAGAAGAAGAATCCCTTACATTCTTACAAGAATCTCTTACAAGAAGATGAATACATCTCTTACATTCTTACAAAAAGAAGAATCTCTTACATTGTTACAAGAAGAAGAATCTCTTACATTGTTACAAGAAGAAGAATCTCTTACATTGTTACAAGAAGAAGAATCTCTTACATTGTTACAAGAAGAAGAATCTCTTACATTCTTACAAGAAGAAGAATCTCTTACATTCTTACAAGAAGAAGAATCTCTTACAAGAAGATGAATACATCTCTTTCATTCTTACAAGGAGAATATTCTCTTACATTCTTACAAGAAGAATACATGTTCGGAGGAAACACCAAAGCAACATACATACTTGCCGATATTAACTGACTTAGTCCAGAGTTGAATAAACAGTAATTTCGCTTTTGAGAGATTTATTATCGTGTTTTTCTTAGTCGGTGCAGCGATAAAATGGTTCGCCATAACACCAAATGAACGTAATAGCTCCTCGTGACATCTGAAACTCCCTGTAGGAAGAAGGTATCTATACTTTTTTTGTTATTTTGTGTGTTAACAGACAGTTATAATTAAAAAAATGTCAAGGCGAAAGCTAAGAAGTATTTTAAAGCATTGTATATGCTGTCACGAGAGTATTTAAATATGTTCTTTTCAATTGTTAAAACACTATGATGTGCTGAATGTTTCTCTGTAACGATTATTATTAGTTTCTTCAAGACATAATGTATGATTTTAGAATCAATATTTATTCCTGAATTAAAGTATTTAAACATTGTTTATACAATATCTTAATCTACAAATCAACCATTCGCCCTTGTATAGAATACTGCTGCCATATATGGTCTGGTGCTCCTGCTGTTCGCTTTAAGAATCTCGACAAGATCCAGAGACGGATAAGCAATATGATTGGTCCTGATCTGGCATCTCGTCTTCAGTCGCTCTCTCACAGGCTTGCCGTCGTCTCCCTCTGATTTTTATACAAATACATTCACGGTAATTGCTCCGACGAGCTACTCTCGCTAGTTCTTAGACTGCATGAATTAAAGCGTGATACTTAGGCTGGCATCACGGTCCCACCCTTTCACTGTTGAAACGTTTAGATGTGGCCGTCTCTTCTACTCCAATAGATTCACGCCTCAGACCACTCGTCTGTGGAATTCTCTTCCTATTACTTGTTTCCCTGATAGCTATAATCTCCAACTATTCAAATGTAATGTCAATCGACATCTCCAGATGATCTGAACTACCCCCTTCCCTTCTCTTCATCCTTTTCTCCATCACACCTCTTCACTCTCTCTCCCACTCTCTAACCCCCTGCGTACTAGGGGCATGCTGCCTTGCTTGCGTTGAAATGCTTAAAATAAATAAATAAATAAATATATATATTTAAGGTAAATTAATACACCAAGCAAGGCGGGAGTGCCCCTAGCATGTAAGGGGCTACAGAGGATTGAGAACAAGACTAAAGAAGCGTATTTGAGGAAAGGACACAGAGAAGGACTGTGAACAAGCTTAGGGTGTCAGATGTCGATTGACGTTACACTTGAATATTTGAAGATTATAGTCATCGGGGAAGCAAGTAAGGGGAAGGGACAGACGGGAATTGCGGGAGAAGAAGCTCTTTGAGAAGAAGAGACGGTTACATTTAACCGTTTTGTCAGTGAAAGTTTGGGGCCGAGATGCCAGCCTGGTAGCACGTTTAATTTTATGTGGTCCGGGAACCAGCGAAAGCATCTCGTCGGAACAGTTGCCGTGAAAATATTTGTAGAAGAGTCAGAGGGAGGCCACAGCACGTCTGCGGGATAACGATTGTAGACTAGATGCCAGATCAGGATCTATCATCTTGCATATTCGTCTTTGGATTTTGTCAAGGACCTGGAGACGTACAGTGAGAGCACCAGACCATATATGACAGCAATATATATATATATATATATATATATATATATATATATATATATATATATATATATATATATATATGTTTTCTATTTATTTTATGTAACTTCTATTTTTTAATCCAATCTAAGCTTTCGGCTTACATAAGCCAATATCAAAGATGTCAATTACTGTACAATATATTATGCAATATACGGACAAGACAGTGATGATAGTCTGTCATTGTTTATATAGATGATTTCCAAGCAACGATACACACGTGCATATAAGACGCTAGAAGCGAAAATCGCACCGCAGCTCATGAAGTCACACATGACCACGCGAGAGTGAATTCGAGATGTATTAAGTATGGGATGCCGTTGGTATATATATATATATATATATATATATATATATATATATATATATATATATATATTAATACAATATCTTAATATATACTAATATATCACCATCTATACATTTCTGTCATCGAGTTAGAAGGTTATTTATGTTTTTATAATAAAACTCCATACGTGTGGACGTGAAGAACTCTTTGAATACACTTTCTGCATCTTATCTGAAACGGAATGTCCTTGGGATTAAAACTAAATTCTCAAGAGGTCCCAAAAAGTGGTAGTCGGTGAACGAGAGATCAGGGGAACGTGATGGATATGGCAAAATCACGTATTTCAAGATGGCGAGTCTCCGGAGTGTTTCCATGGCAATATGTGGCCGAGCATCGTCATGAAGCAGGTGAACATTTTTGATTAACCATTGCCAGTGGTATTTTGCTTAACGGAAGGCGAATTTCATTTAGTTTCTGACAGCAAACATCGGCAGTGATGATCTGGTTAGATTCCAGGAAGCTGTAATGGCTAACGTCAATGGTGGATCAGCATACAACCACCTTAATCTTTTACTGATGTAATTTTGGTTTTGGAAACTATTTGTGTATTTCGTCATGATCAAGCCACTGAGTCGATCGTTTATAATTGTCATAAAGGATACATTTCTCATTAAAAGTCACTATTCGATCAAGAAATGGGCCATTCGAATTTCGCAGATAAAACACAGACACACTTCAAAAGGTCGAATTCTTCGACTTTCATGTTGTTCGTGTGGAACCCATTTAACAATTTTGTCCAGATATTCCAATATTGTTGAAATGCTGATAAACATTTTCTGAAACAGTCCTCTGACACTCTGGATGGGTTTTGTTCTACTAGTATTTTCAGATGTTAATTGTCAATTGCAGATGGACATCCTCTACCACCTTGATCTTCAAGACTTGAATCCTCACTGTGGAACTTCAGAAGCCAGCGCCGTACTGCCCGATCAGGAGTGTATTCTTCACTCTATGCTCTATTAATGTTGGTAAGACTTGAAGCATTATAGCCAAGCTTGAGCTGGCGCTAAAAAATAAACACAACACTTCTTTTTTTTCGTGTTCAATATGACGGATATATCATGTTTTAAGTTAAATTCTGAAAGAGATTGATATTAAATTAACAGAGAAAACATTTTAATCATTAGAAATGAGTACTATATTCTTGTGCAATGATTTTAATAATATATTAGAACACAATGGTTTATTCTAGAATCGGGCATAATTTTCCTAACCATCTAATAAGTTAAATTCTGAGAGATTGTTATAAAATTTACAGAGACACAATTAAATGATTTATGCTAAAATCTGATATTCGTTTCCGAACAACCTAATAACATTTTCCAGTGTATACACAAGGTGCGTACGTATTTGAGAAGAAAATTCTGTAAGAGATTGATTTAAAATTAACAAAGAAGACACTTTAATCATTAGGAATGGGTAATATATTTTTGAGCAACTATTATAATAATGTATTAGAACACAATTAAAAGGTTTATTCTAAAATCAGACATTATTTTCTGAACAACTTAATAGAAACCATTTTGAATTGTTCAAAACGTTTTGACTACATACATTTTTCAATTATTCAAAACTAACGGTTAAACTAATTTTGAATACAATTTATACAATTTTTTAAAAATGCAGTTAAATAGTGAGGTTTGGTTTTCAGAAAGAAGTCTAACAATTGATATTTAGTTTAAGCGAAAAATATAGAAATTAGATTAAACCAAATCACAGAAAGTCAGATACGTGTACTCGCGTCAAATTATGAGAAGATCTAAAATTACTTTTCTCGCGTGATCAAACTGTTTATCTCACAGCGAAATGACTAAAACAGAGAAGGTCTGTTACAATTTTCATTTTTTTTCTTCATTTTCCTTTTCAATATTTAATTTAATTTTATAGCTGTGCTTTGAGGCTTCTTTTTCGGGAAACTGTAAAAGAATGTCAGCCATTTTGTTTGTTGTCTTTTCGTCTGCGGACATAAAAACTGTCATAAATAAAGAGCTTACAAGCGATTAGTAAAGGTTTTCGATATATGATGAAAACAGTATTTCTGTAGTAAACAAAAAGCTTTACACGGCTTAGAACCTTGCATTATTGTTCGACTAAAAGTGCAGTGACCATTCATTTTCTTATCAGCCGATTCTGTGTACTCTACTAAAAAGAAATCGAAGAAGTCAGGACAAAATTTCTTTTCGCCATATGGTAACGTCTATAGTTATATTAGACTTTTCCTTATAAGGAAACATTGATCGAGCAGCCAGTGCCTCTCAAGTTACGCTTTTCTTCACTCACTGACCATCGAGCTGGAATCTGTCTTCCTTATCTCGAATTGTAATGGTAATATTAATCGTTTCCTTATAAGGGAAAAGTGTAGTGTTTGTTATCTTCATCTCTAATATTAATGGTAATATTAACTGTTAACGTTTAAAAAGCAGTAATCATCCATTGACTACCTTTGTTTGAAATTTATAAAATCTTTATATTAAAACAAGTGTTTTTTTGTTTTATAGGGAAATAGGTTTCTCAAATCCAGTAACTGTTATCACTCTTTTCAGTACTGATGGGGGTTTCGTTCCTAACCTTTTATTTGAAGTAGTGTGGAATGTCTAAATCTTAATGACGTCCCCGGGCGACTTGTAATATCTATTTTAGCAGCTGTTTCTGTAGAGATTTCTCAAGTGACATAGTTTAAGTTATTCAGTAGTACTTTGTAATTCAGAATCGAGAGTTCACAAAATTAGAAAAAGGATGGTCCTCGCTAACACCTACACATTACACTCGCTTAAAGCCATTTTTAATCATAGATCTGAGAAAACGGTTGCATACAGCTGACAGTTTACATATTTCTAAACGAATTTAGCGCTATGTATGAAATTGTTATGGTCCGGTTCCATGTAACCACGGTGATAGACCAAGGTAGAACAAATAAAGAAGAACTCGAACACAGGTATGGAATAACACAGATATATTACAAACAGGAATATATACAGAGAAGTAGAAAGTGTTAGCATGAACAATCAGGTTTAGTTGAGAGAACAATGCAGTCTCGACCAGTATCACTATTCCAATGTCTTGCAGTAATTGTCTGAACGCGACTCTATTTCGGACTGCTTCTGACTCGACTCTTGACTCGACTTGAACTACTGACTCCGCTTGAACAACTGACTTACTCGAACTAATGACTCACTCTCTTGAACGTCTGACTATATTTAGTCATACCCCACGTGGGCATCATGTGGCCCAAGGCCGGTTTAACGTGGGATCTCCGAGCCCGTGGGATCTCCGAGCCCGTGGGCTCGGCCAAATATATGCCCATTGAACCCGTATAAACGGGTTCAGGGTCGGTTTACACCCACGAAAGAGAATCCGCCCTTCGGCGTATCCTCCTTCGGGTTACTCCCCGCCCGAAGGCTGAGAGTTCAACCGATCAGTCGGTCGACCGAGATCGACTTGAACGACTAACTATAGTTAGTTACCCCCACCTCCATGTGGGTATCATGTGGCACAAGGCCGGTTTAACGTGGGATCGGCGAGCCCGTGGGCTCGGCCAAAAATATGCTCATTGAAACTGTATAAACGGGTTCAGGGTCGGATAACCTCCCCGAAAGAGTATCCGCCATTCGGCGTAGCCTCGTTCGGGTTCCTCTTCGCTCGAAGGCGGAGAGTTCAACCGATCAGCCGATCGACTTCAACGACAGACAATATTCAGTCAACCCCCACGTGGACATCATGTGGAACAAGGCCAGTTTAACGTGGGATCTCCGAGCCCGTGGGCCCGCCCAAAAATATGCCCATTGAACCCGTATAAATGGGTTCAGGGTCGGTTTACCTCACCGAAAGAGAATCCGTTTTTACGGGTTCATCCCCGCCGGAAGGCAGAGAGTTCAACCGATCAGCCGGTCGACAGAGATCGGCTTGAACGACTGATTATATTTAGTCACCCCACCGCACGTGGACATCACGTGTTACAAGGCCGGTTTAACATGGAATCTTAGAGTCCGTGGGCTCAGCCAAAAATGCCCAATGAATCCGTATAAACGGATTCTGGGTCGGTTTACTCTCCGAAATAGAATGCACCCATCGGCATAGCCTCCTTCGGGTTCCTCCCCGACTGAAGGTGGAGAGTTAAACCGATCAGCCGGTGGGCATCATGTGGCATAAGGCCTGTTTAATGTAGGCTCTTCGATCCCGTGGTCTCGGACAAAAATATGCCCATTGAACACGTATAAACGGGTTCAGGGTCAGTTTACCTACCCAAAAGAGAATCCGCCTTTCGGCGTAGCCTCGTTCGGGTTCCTCCCCTCTCGAAGGCGGAGAGCTTAACCGATCAGCCGGTCAGGAGGTCAACGACTGACGATATTTAGTCACCACCCCCAAGTGGGCATTAGGTGGAATAAGGCCGGTTTAACGTGGGATCTCCGAGCCGGTGGGATCTCCGAGCCGGTGGGATCTCCGAGCCGGTGGGATCTCCGAGCCGGTGGGCTCGGCCAAAAATATTCCCATTGAACCCGTATAAACAGGATCAGGGTAGGTTTTACCTCCCCGAAAGAGACTCCGCCTTTCGGCGTTGCCTCGTTCCGATTCCTCCCTGCCCGAAAGCAGAGAGTTCAACCAAACAGCCGGTCAAGACTTGAACGACTGACCATATTAAGTCATCCACCCAACTAGGGCAACATGTGGCACAAGACCAGTTATTTAATATGGTATCTCCGAGTCCGTGGGCTCGGCCCAAAAATATGACCAATGAACCCGTATAAACGGATTCAGGGCCAGTTTACCTCCCCGAAATAGAATCCGCACTTTGGCGTAGCCTCCTTCGGCCGGTTATTTAATGTGGGATCTCCTAGCCCGTGGGCTCGGCCCAAAAATATGCCCATTGAAGCAGTAAAACGGGTTCAGGGCCGGTTTAGCGCCCCGAAAGAGAATCTGCCCTTCGGCGTAGCATCCTTCGGGTTCCTCCGCCCCCCTCCGAAGGCAGAGAGTTCAACCGGACAATTCGTCAGGAGGCGAACGACTGAGGATATTGAGTCACACCCCCACTGAGGCATCATGTGGCACAAGGCCGGTTATTTAATGTGGGATCTCAGAGCCCGTGGGCTCGGCCCCCAAAATATGCCCATTGAACCCGTATAAACGGGTTCAGGGCCGGCTTACCCTCTCGAAAGAGAATCCGCCCCCCCTCCGGCTTAGCCTCCTTCCGGTTCCTCTCCGCCCGAAGGCGGAGAGTTCAACCGAACAGTCGGCCAGGAGGTGAACAACAGACGATATTCAGTCACCCCACCACTGGGGCAGCATGTTACACAAGGTCGGTTATTTATTGTGGGTTCTCCGATCCGTGGGCTCGGCCCAAATATATCCCAATTGAACCAGTATAAACGGGCTCAGGGCTGGTTTACCTCCTCGGACGAGACTCCGCCCCTCGGCGGAGATTCGTTCGGGTTCCTCTCCGCCCGAAGGTAGAGAGTTCAACCGAACTCTCGGTTTAGAAGTGAACGATAGACACTTTGCCTACTCCTGAAGCGCAGTATTTATTAAATATGGAATTGTCCATTATTATTATTATGGGTAAGATCCCATATCAGACATTCATATTAAAGTCTCGATCCAACGAAGGTATTTAAGAAAATGACTTTTTTTAAATATTTATGTTTTTGCTTTTCTAGTCATTACTCCGTGGACATCCCCTTCGATGTTCAAATTTGTTATCTGCTATAATAAATTTATTATTACTGATCTATACATCGAGGTTCTTGAAGGTTTTAGTATTTACTAATTCAACATCTTCAATTTTATGATTGGCGCAGGTGCCAACACAACTAAATATTTTATTCTTTATTTGTTAGATAATCGCATTTGCTTTGGAACTTCATATATATTAGGAAAATAAAAGATAAAAATAGGCATTTTTATTCGGTATATATCAATAAATAAAGGCAAGTGTCTGTACTGAACGAGTTTCAAAAATCTTGATGGAAAATGGAATGAATGATTACGATGAAAATGATAAACAGTAGGTGAAAAAGGGGAAATAGACTGATATTAGTCTTTCAAGCGTGTCCGTTTATCGTGAAAGTTATTCACATGGAGATATGGAATCGATGAGCAGAGTTCAAATTCCAGCCGATATTATTATGTTTATTTTCGCAACAGGTAGAATACTTTATTCTCTGACCTTGCTTATCACAAAGAGAATTACTATTCTGAATTAAAAACTATGCAGAAGGCAATGGGAACATTTCCACTATCCTTCAAATGAAGTCATAAGAATTCACACCTAAAACCAAATGAAACCTTTTTCTATAAGACGCATCTCTTCATTGCGGTCATGGCTCTCCAGAATTCCCTCTTCTTTATAGCCCTGTGTAAATTTTGTCTTTTCGCTATATTTTCTAATACCTGCTCTGAAAACCATTTACACAATATCATTAGTTACTTTATGCTGTTCCTCTTCCTCTCTCCTTCAAAAAATCCCGTCAGGGTTAAATGTTCTTGTTAAGGGGTCCACGCCTTTTTATACAAGTGGACTCGCCCAGTGTACTGCTGCCGGTGAATACCCGGGAGTGAGAAAGTGAGAGAGTGTGAGTGTGAGGTAACCGCTTTGTAGGAGTCACAGTTGCGAGCACGTAGACTCAGAAAGAAGTCATACTTCGATACTGAATTTCCCAGACTGTATATATAATATTATTCCTACTAACCACATTTCTGGATCTATTAACCGTATTACCAATTGTATTATTACGTCAATACATTTATTTGCTATATTTAATTCCTGCGTTTGTCATTCATTTGAGACCGGATTTCATCCCGGAATCCACAACAGTTCTAAACCCTCTTTCCTCAGTATGTGCCCTAGAAATACAACTGTCTCTTGCTGAGGTTAAGTATCAGCGTCCTTTTTCTTTCCTTTTCCCCTAAAACCTCCTTGTTACTCACATGTTCACTCTATGTTATTCTCAGTATCCTTCTGCAGGACCATATTTCTGTTGTTTCAATTCTCTTTTTCATTTGAGAAGTAATTATCTGGCATTCTGTAAAATCAGTGTGGATTATAAACTGAAGGATATCACTATCAGATGTAAGAATTTCTACAGTAGTTTGAAAAGAAAAATGTATATAATTTCAGCTTCATGGTAGTTAAAAAGAAAAAGGGATAATTTTTCTGCTTTGGCCAATTCCATTTTCGGTCGTGTCAAAGCTAAATCACACAAGTTAAGAAACCAAGAAACTACTTAGTACTTAGATGAGTGATAATTTAGAAACAATATATAATTTAAGCAACCTGAAGCCTCGCTTTTACGATCAGTAAAGAAAATAGCTTCCATTTTCTATCAAGAATAACTGAAATTTCCCCTCCTATTCAGTCTACATTCTTCTCTTGGAATTTGACTACCTCAGTGTTCTAAAAACAGAGGTAAAAACAAAAACTGGTGAAAACTGATAATTCAGTTTTAAAGACCATATCTCACGATCTAGGCGATATGGTCTCACCACATTTTAATTTTCTTTATCGTATGTGAATTGCCTCGTGAAAGATATCCTAGTTTCTCGTTGAGGGCTTCACGGTTTTGATTTCAGAGTGGTCTTTCTCCTTTAAAGGCATAAACTATCATGACTAGCCACAGTTTTTATTTCTTTATTTTCTGTAAATTTCCATGATTTCTAGTGACAGCTGTTGAAGTGTTTTCCTGTTGACTTCTTCACGGGTTTGAATACAAAGCTTTCTTTCTTCTTTCGGGAAAGAGGCGACACTGCCTTCTTGTATTTCCCTTTTCTTTATTTTCTGTAAATTACCTCGATTTCTTGTGAAAGATATTGGTGTACTTCCTGTTATGTATTTCACGGTGTTGAATTAAAAGTGGTTTTACTTCTTTCGGGCATACGCGATCATGACTCTTCACATTTCTATTTCTTTGTCTACGAATTGCCCTGATTTTGAATTCAGAATAGTAGTTCGCTTAGACTGGCAGCTATCCCAAACTAGAGAGCCAAATCTGCTTTGCTAGAAAAATAGAAAATAATTTTCTTCAAACGAATGTCAGTCCTTTGTATACCATCTATATAGTAGAATAAAACCCGATGACTATAGTACTTTAATACCAGTCGTTGGATAAAGACTAATCTTTGATCGAAAGAGTGAAGTTAGTCATGCTTGCGGACCAATCCATGTATCTAGTGCAATGTGGGATGGTCTGAAACAGCTATGGAAAAAGAAAAATAGCCTAAAACGTTTAAAATTATTTTACTCGATTTTCTGTCGAGTCTTCGGTGATTAAAATTACTCCATCTCATTTCAGCGTGTAGGATTAAGTCGACGAGATACGCAGTAGAAAGAAAATAAGAAATATCAGAGGGTGAATGAATTTCAAGCATCAACAGCCAGCTGATTAGAAGCGGTGTCTCGCTAATATCACTGTGAAGAAAGCAACGGAAAAGCACACACCTATTTTTCCCCAAAACAGCCATGGCAATTCACAACTCCCTAATGTCAAATAGCAGCATGCATGGGATTATCTCCATTGGAAAAGTCTCCTTAAAGAAAGAAAATGCAACAAATGTCGCCTGACCCTCATTCAGTGACAACCCAAAACAAAAATAAATTAGTGTTAGCGGACATTGGAAAGACAAAGTTAATTTACCTATTTATTTTTCGTCGTATCGACATCAAATGTCACAAAGACATCGGTGTAAGTTCGAGGTATTTAAATAAAACATTTATGAACCTGGGATAGATATTTTACAAAGCAACACATTCAGTGAATTCGTCGTTCATCGTAATGAATCTGGGTATCATTTCCGTTTTAAAAAAAATGATACTTTACTAAAAAGTAAAAGTAGTTTATAAAGGCGAAAATATATAGAAAGTGCATTAATTTCTGAGTAGTCGGTGCGAAATTTGCTTCCAGGTTCTTACAACATTTCACCATTGGAAGAAATCTTCTGTAACCGCAGTGTAGGATATCTAAAAACAAAAACAATGAAAATACATTGGAAAAGTGACAGAGAGCGTCTGAAATGTGCGTCAGGAGCAAGGAATTTGAACATTTTAAATGTGATGTTTGGCACCCTGACATCTTCATCCTTTCCTCCGGCGTATAATTATAACCGTTGATTACGTTAATATACACCCCTACATATATATATATATATATATATATATATATATATATATATATATATATAACTCCATTAATAAGAACCTTACTGTAATCTGATGAAGTACTCAGAGGACAAAAAGCATTAAGAAGAGTTTTTACATTTTGGAATTTAATTACCCAGTATTGTTCTGATATATAAGAATTAATGTATAATATTTCCCAAATTGTTTAATTTATAGCATAGTGATGAGATAGAGGATAGTCATCTTTAATTAATTTCAATTTTAGTTTAATATTGAAAGAGTATTAATAATGAAACAGTATTAAAACCAAAGAAGAAAAGGCAGTGACATATACATTTTTTCTATAAATACATTTCAATTATACGAAACATATCTTAGTTACAGTTTATTGGAGGATATAGCATAATCTAGCATGATAAACATTTGACAAAAACAGGTGCACACAAAACCTCATCCCCAATGCCTAGCGAAACCACCGATGGCTTTCAAACTGTTCCATGTAACAGATTTTACTCACGACCCTTGGGTAATAAAAAAAAAACCCAAAAAAACGTAGGGTGGTTTTCATTCACCTCCTAACTCCCAGGTCGAAATAGTCAAGAAATCATCAATTTTAACAGATCGATAATATGTGAATTCGAATGTCATGGTCGAAACGGTGATATTCCAACTACCAAGCCACGTAGCATTCGAACAGTGGCTTGTAAATTTAAAGGTTTATAGATAACATCGATTACACTTTTTAAAATAAAATATTGTTAGTTTAAAACTCTCGACTTTTGTCTTGATTTCCAAACGTTAAAAATAGAACATAAAATCCGTTTATGGTAAGTATCTTTTATTCTTCGAAAAAATTCTCACCAGGCTATATTTACTCTCATTAAATTATATAATTGCCCTTTCCTTCCACACAGAATCATTTATATCTCGATGGATATTATGGCAACTTAGATTTAGTGATGTACTTTGATAGGCTTTAGTTAGATATCAATATTTGCTAATAATTTATTATTAGCAATAAGTGCTACAAAGGATAGATGGTGATGGAAAGATATGATTGTCAATGTCATGAAGAGATGCAGCACATAGAATAATAAAAAGGAATTCATTTGCAGGAATATTGAATGTGTTTGGTTAAGAATAAAATATTGTCTCGTTTAATATCGACTGGTAGGATCAATTTTTATTCATTCCTGTAATGATTTCCCTGCCGGTTGTCTGTTCTGAGGATTGATATCTTTTTAATGAAATTATAACGTAAAATCTAATTATTTATAAATGACTAACATAAATTTATATTAAGCATGGTTTTTCAAGGATGGTTTTTAGTCTTTCGATATTCTTCTGTTTTATCTGCTTAAACAAATATAAAACAAATTCCAACAACAAATATAAAAAAGAAACGGAAGTCAGACTAATGCGCTGTAAAGTGATGGTTGGAAATAATCCCCTGCAAGAGATAAGAAAGAAAATCGGGAAAAGTACATGATAAGTGCAGTTTAATCTGATCAGGCCTATTAAGAAATTGTAAATAAAATATCGGGTAGATAAAGCAAAAGAAGAAGAAAAAACAAAACTGAGTTTTGTCTAGAACTGTAATGCGATCAACTTGAGCAAAACCATTTATGTAGAAAAAAATAGTATGTCTAAAAGAATGAAAACGACTAACAAAACAAAACAAAGGTGTCAAACAAGAACTCATTGATTGATGGTTTTAGCTAAAATGGGCGTCGTAATGGCGACAGTATGAAATAAGAATGTCAGTATCTGCTATACAGTAATAATCGAAGTGATAACTTTAAGAAAACGTTTTAAATCTTATCAAATCCGGTCTTGTCTTTAAACATTTGACCCCAAGTAAGGCAATAATCCCAGTAAGGTACGAAGGATTACCAAGTATGAATGAATAAAAAAAGAGAAAAAAAAATATTAAGCAGCGAGAACAATAAAAAATAGGAATCAAGTAGATAACAATTGACATTCCATTTAAATTTTTGAAGATCAAAATTGGCTGGGAAGCAAGAAGTTGGAAAGAGTGTTCCACAATTAGGAAGTGCGAACAAAGAACCTGTTAGTAAAGAAACAGTTACACTTTTTTTTATCTTTTAATCATTTCAACCCAAGGCAGACGGTAATATCACTAATGCGAAAAGGGTTATAGGAAGTGAAAGTGTCAACTTATAAAATAAGCGTGATGGGTTCAAATAAACGTTCTCCCGTGAATGTTTTATATAACATAAATCCATATTATTCTGATACCAGTTTTAACTTAGTCTTTCTTTTTTCATATATCAGAGTTTAGCGTTAATTGCATAAGAATGATGACGCTCGGGACGTTGCATTGGATACCTTGAACTCATTTGATAGAATTTGGCATATTGGTCTTCTTCACAAGTGGAAAGGGTGTGTTATTCTGAACGGATTTACATTCTAGCACTCAAATAAAAAGATGAAGAGATTGAAAGATGAAAAAAAATAGACCAAATGCATATTCGAAAAGAAAAATAAACTTACTGTGTTGAGAGAGAGAGAGAGAGAGAGAGAGAGAGAGAGAGAGAGAGAGAGAGAGAGAGAGAGAGAGAGAAAGCGTTTGCATCAGATAAATGAGAAAGTCCATTGTAAACGTCATTTTCAATGGACACGTGTGTTTGAGTTGACACACCTCTTATATAAAACGGAAATTAATGTAAACTGGTCTAAAGATTATGAAACCCTCAATGAAGAAAACTCTGTATCTTGACAGTAATCGAATCTTTATATCATTTCCCCATCACGTATAGCAGTTAAAAATACAGTTTTATTGTAATAAGATAATAATAATGCGCTTAAATTGATAAAATATACGTGCTATAGTGGAAGTTTCACCAGAGAATAAAGTAGAAATAAAAAAAGATCCATTTAAAATTATAATTCATATCTATTGAAAAACCGAAGGGAATTCATGGATTTCAAATAAATAATGTTAGAATAGAGATATAATAGAATGAATAATGTTTGGATACAGATGTCATAAAATGAATAATTTAGGATATAAATGCCATAAAATGAATAATGTTATATATTTATCATAAACTGAATAATTATAATATAAATGTCATAAAATGAATAATGTTAACGTATATATATCATATAATGAATAATTATAGAATTCAGATGTCATAAAAATAAATTATGTTAAGATATAGATGTCATAAACAGAATAATTAGAATATAGAAGTCGTAAAATGAATAATGCTCAAATATAGATGTCATAAAATGAATAATGTTCGAATATAGATCTCATAAGATGAATAATGTTAGAATATAGATGTCATAAAATGAGTAATAGATATGTCACAAAATGAATAATGTTAGGATATAGATGTTATATAATGAATATATAAATAAATAAATATAGATCTCATAAGATGAATAATATTAGAATATAGATGTCATAAAATGAGTAATAGAGATGTCACAAAATGAATAATGTTAGGATATAGATGTTATATAATTAATATATAAATAAATAAATATAGATGTCATAAAATGAATAATGTTCGAATATAGATCTCATAAGATGAATAATGTTAGAATATAGATGTCATAAAATGAGTAATAGAGATGTCACAAAATGCATAATGTTAGGATATAGATGTTATATAATGAATATATAAATAAATGAATATAGATCTCATAAGATGAATAATGTTAGAATATAGATGTCATAAAATGAGTAATAGAGATGTCACAAAATGAATAATGTTAGGATATAGATGTTATATAATGAATATATAAATAAATAAATATAGATCTCATGAGATGAATAATGTTAGAATATAGATGTCATAAAATGAGTAATAGATATGTCACAAAATGAATAATGTTAGGATATAGATGTTATATAATGAATATATAAATAAATAAATATAGATCTCATAAGATGAATAATATTAGAATATAGATGTCATAAAATGAGTAATAGAGATGTCACAAAATGCATAATGTTAGGATATAGATGTTATATAATGAATATATAAATAAATGAATATAGATCTCATAAGATGAATAATTTTAGAATATAGATGTCATAAAATGAGTAATAGAGATGTCACAAAATGAATAATGTTAGGATATAGATGTTATATAATGAATATATAAATAAATAAATATAGATCTCATAAGATGAATAATATTAGAATATAGATGTCATAAAATGAGTAATAGAGATGTCACAAAATGAATAATGTTAGGATATAGATGTTATATAATGAATATATAAATAAATAAATATAGGTCTCATAAGATGAATAATGTTAGAATATAGATGTCATAAAATGAGTAATAGAGATGTCACAAAATGAATAATGTTAGGATATAGATGTTATATAATGAATATATAAATAAATAAATATAGATCTCATAAGATGAATAATGTTAGAATATAGATGTCATAAAATGAGTAATAGAGATGTCACAAAATGAATAATGTTAGGATATAGATGTTATATAATGAATATATAGATAAATAAATATAGATCTCATAAGATGAATAATGTTAGAATATAGATGTCATAAAATGAGTAATAGAGATGTCACAAAATGAATAATGTTAGGATATAGATGTTATATAATGAATATATAAATAAATAAATATAGATCTCATAAGATGAATAATATTAGAATATAGATGTCATAAAATGAGTAATAGAGATGTCACAAAATGAATAATGTTAGGATATAGATGTTATATAATGAATATATAGATAAATGAATATAGATCTCATAAGATGAATAATGTTAGAATATAGATGTCATAAACTGAGTAATAGAGATGTCACAAAATGAATAATGTTAGGATATAGATGTTATATAATGAATATATAAATAAATGAATATAGATCTCATAAGATGAATAATGTTAGAATATAGATGTCATAAAATGAGTAATAGAGATGTCACAAAATGAATAATGTTAGGATATAGATGTTATATAATGAATATATAAATAAATAAATATAGATCTCATAAGATGAATAATATTAGAATATAGATGTCATAAAATGAGTAATAGAGATGTCACAAAATGAATAATGTTAGGATATAGATGTTATATAATGAATATATAGATAAATGAATATAGATCTCATAAGATGAATAATGTTAGAATATAGATGTATTAAATGAGTAATAGAGATGTCACAAAATGAATAATGTTAGGATATAGATGTTATATAATGAATATATAGATAAATGAATATAGATCTCATAAGATGAATAATGTTAGAATATAGATGTCATAAAATGAGTAATAGAGATGTCACAAAATGAATAATGTTAGGATATAGATGTTATATAATGAATATATAGATAAATGAATATAGATCTCATAAGATGAATAATGTTAGAATATAGATGTCATAAAATGAGTAATAGAGATGTCACAAAATGAATAATGTTAGGATATAGATGTTATATAATGAATATATAAAGAAATAAATATAGATCTCATAAGATGAATAATATTAGAATATAGATGTCATAAAATGAGTAATAGAGATGTCACAAAATGCATAATGTTAGGATATAGATGTTATATAATGAATATATAAATAAATGAATATAGATCTCATAAGATGAATAATGTTAGAATATAGATGTCATAAAATGAGTAATAGAGATGTCACAAAATGAATAATGTTAGGATATAGATGTTATATAATGAATATATAAATAAATGAATATAGATCTCATAAGATGAATAATATTAGAATATAGATGTCATAAAATGAGTAATAGAGATGTCACAAAATGCATAATGTTAGGATATAGATGTTATATAATGAATATATAAATAAATAAATATAGGTCTCATAAGATGAATAATGTTAGAATATAGATGTCATAAAATGAGTAATAGAGATGTCACAAAATGAATAATGTTAGGATATAGATGTTATATAATGAATATATAAATAAATAAATATAGATCTCATAAGATGAATAATGTTAGAATATAGATGTCATAAAATGAGTAATAGAGATGTCACAAAATGAATAATGTTAGGATATAGATGTTATATAATGAATATATAAATAAATGAATATAGATCTCATAAGATGAATAATGTTAGAATATAGATGTCATAAAATGAGTAATAGAGAGGTCACAAAATGAATAATGTTAGGATATAGATGTTATATAATGAATATATAAATAAATAAATATAGATCTCATAAGATGAATAATATTAGAATATAGATGTCATAAAATGAGTAATAGAGATGTCACAAAATGAATAATGTTAGGATATAGATGTTATATAATGAATATATAAATAAATAAATATAGATCTCATAAGATGAATAATGTTAGAATATAGATGTCATAAAATGAGTAATAGAGATGTCACAAAATGAATAATGTTAGGATATAGATGTTATATAATGAATATATAAATAAATAAATATAGATCTCATAAGATGAATAATGTTAGAATATAGATGTCATAAACTGAGTAATAGAGATGTCACAAAATGAATAATGTTAGGATATAGATGTTATATAATGAATATATAAATAAATGAATATAGATCTCATAAGATGAATAATGTTAGAATATAGATGTCATAAAATGAGTAATAGAGATGTCACAAAATGAATAATGTTAGGATATAGATGTTATATAATGAATAATAGTAGGATATAAATGTCATAAACTGAATAATTAAAAAACAGATTCAATAAACTGAACAATGTTAGAATACAGATTTCATAAACTGAATAATGTTAGAATATAGATTTCCTTAATTGAATAATGTTAAAATATAGATTTCATAAAATGAACAATTTTAGAATACAGATTTCATAAAATGAACAATTTTAGAATATAGATACAGAAATGAGTCGTTTTTTCATTTACATTGAAAAGGAAATAACATATCTGAAAGGATGTTGTCAAAAGCATTAATGATGAGTTAAAATTTATAAATTTAGTATAGTCCCCTCAGAAATGAAGAAGATCATTGCATTTTTTCGAGGCACAGATGAACTAATGAAAGAATAGAAGAATTAGGTCGGTGCAAAAATAATGTCGGTTTTTGACGTATTTTTTTAACGTCAAAAACCGACATTATTTTTGCACCGACCGAATAATTCTATATATAGCACAACTGGATTTTTAAGTAGGCGATAAATCTTCAACACAATAAGCATTGATTGGTCGCCTAAGCGATGGGTAATGGTTAATGAGATATTCTGGTTGACTGAATAACGAGGGCGATTCTCAATGGTTGTTGATTTGAGACCAAACACGGCTAAACTTAGTAAATAAGATTAAAACGGCGTATTGCGATGATGTAGCTAGCTCGCTTTCTTGGTAGAAAATGACTAATGAGTAGATAGTTCTATTTTTACCAACTGCTCAATACATGTGGCCTTGTGCCAAACTTAGTAAATAAAAGTAAAGTACCTCAGGGTGTGTCAATTCTTAGCAAGATCTTCTTCTTCAAAATTGAGTAGCAATATAATTGAAGTAAAAGGGTAAAATATACGTATGGAAGACATATACAGCTCAGATAAAGGAAAGAAAAAGTAATTAAATGTTAGAAAAATATATATTCGTTTGTGTGCGCCAAGTGGTTTGGTTGAATGTAGTAACTGACTAGGGGATGAGTACTTTTGCAACTACAGCATCCTGGGATTGAGAAAGCAAAAAGTGAGAGAGTTTTATCTGCCTTCTTTCATAGCCCTGATTACCACGTCAGTTAGCGGCGTTTAGTGGACTCACCTGGAAGACAAGTTGCAGGTAAACCTATATGCTGCAGCTCGTTTAAGGACTTGTGTCAAAGCATAACGCAAATATTTAGCATGTCTGAAGCTGATTTTATTTTTTTTAAAGGGTTCGTTTTTAGCTGATAAACATAATGAAAGTGGGTTTGGCTTGGAAGATTTACATTCACAGGAAATATTATGAACAAATTTTTATTTTTACGGCATATCAGCCTCAATGACTTATTTAATGACAAAAATATTTTTATTGCTGGCAATATATTTTTGCAAAAAATATATTGCTAGTATTAAATATTTTTACACCTTCATAGTGTTTTTGCCACAGTTTGGAGGTTAACTATTTACCCATAGATGGGGCCCTAACAGGTGCAACCACAAGGGTCAAGTAGGCCTGGGAACTCCAGCAATTAAGAAGTGCTTTCACGCTTCTCAAAACCTCCTGACCAGAGGTCGTGCTTCGGATGTAGTTTATCGTCATCCCCAGGACGGATTAAGAGTAGGATGAACGAAGGGTCATAGCGAGCAACCTACCTAACAAGCCTGTCTAGATGGTTGATAAGGTGATAAATATTGCTAAGAACTACAACGTATAGAGGAGAGTGGTGATCGCTTTTGTACTGCACGGATATGGCGCATAAAAGAAGAAAGGAGGTAATGTATTTCATTTTTACCAAACTCCGTACTTAATGAAGTAGAATGTAACCAAAAGCACATCTATATACTCTTCTACCAAGTACCGTCATTAATAGTCAATTCCGTGAATTCATGAATTCTTAAATTACCAATGTCAAATTCAAATTAATATTTCGCCATAAGCTTTTGATTTCTGGAACAAAATAATGGTACCACGGAAAAAAATAATTTACGGGGCTTGCTAAATAAGCATCGTGCCGGCATTCTAAGAATTATACGTCGATTTAAAATGTCACTTTTAAACATGGTCGAATGAAAGAAAAGCACGTAATCAGATCACATGAAGCCTGTAAAGGTATGATAACATTGCTTTAATCATGAATCTGTATACAAAAAAGAACGTGTTCGCTAATTATAGGAAGAACTATTACGTTTAAGTAAGATGTTTTATGTATTGCTTCTGCCCAACCAGGTTTTAAATATTCCTTATCCCTGGCCAGATTTTTCATTCTCCCTCAGACATACTGAGTAAATGATTTCACCTGTTAGTACTGTAGGTATACGACGCTGAAAGCTTCTGGATTACAAATGTTCTGTGGTGTGATGTTGCGTAAAGGTCTTCCGGATGGTCGACATTCAAAGAGATTACTTTAGGTTGTTGAAAAGCATACTAGAATCACCTGAATCTTTTGGTTACATAAAAAAATAGAAGCACTAAAGATAAAGGAAGAACCAGAAAACAAATCATTTACGTGTGAAGGTGGAGAAGAAATATAGACAGAAGTGCAAAATGAAAAAAATATGAAAAAAAAAAAGAAAAAAGAAAAAGAAATAAGTTTGAAATGAATTAAATATGTAAAAACAAAATCTTTTTTTTTTTTCGTAAATCTGGCAGCCGTACAAAAGTGAGGAAAAGGAGAAAGAACGAGGACGTGTTGGGTTAATTTCAAGAACGAAGTAAAAGAAATAACTTCACAAAATATGAGGGTATTTCTTAAAAAGACCCACATCTAACAGCTTTCGGTACGACGTGAGGTTCGCTTAAGAGGACGTATCGAACGCTTTCTCGATTTCCTGTAAAAATTATAATAATAATAATAATTAAAAAAACAGAAGATCAAATAAGAAAACAATAGAACAGGCAAGGGAAAAGTAACAAGTAATTTTTATTTAATGTTGATTTTTTTTATTTAATGTTAATGTTAAAGTAATTATGTTTATAGAAAATACTAAATGTAGTTTAGATGTTATTTTTTTTATAATCATTCACCCCAAGCAAGGCGTGACTGCCACTAATAAGCAAAGGGTTACATAGAGTGTAAATATTTGGTTTGGTTTGGGTTTTTTGTTTTACGGCATATCAACGGCAGTGGGTCATTTAATGCTGACAAAATTTTTATTGCTCGTAATATTTTGTTTTGTGAAAAATCTATTTCTGGTAATATTTTTTCCTTCACAAATGTTCTGCTGGTAATATTTAAAAAAAAATATTATTGCGGGTAATATTTTTTTTCCTCAAAAATGTATAGCTGGTAATATTTAAAAAAATGTATAGCTGGTAATATTTTTTTAAAAAATGTATTGCTGGTAATATTTTTTAAAAAAATGTATTGCTGGTAATATTTTTTTTTTAAATGTATTGCTGGTAATATTTTTTTAAAAATGTATTGCTGGTAATATTTTTTTTTAAAATGTATTGCTGGTAATATTTTTTTAAAAAATGTATTGCTGGTAATATTTTTAAAAAAATGTATAGTTGGTAATATTTTTTTTTAAAATGTATTGCTGGTAATATTTTTTTTAAAAATGTATAGCTGGTAATAATTTTTTAAAAAATGTATTGCTGGTAATATTTTTTTAAAAATGTATTGCTGGTAATAATTTAAAAAAATGTATTGCTGGTAATATTTTTTTTAAAAATGTATTGGTGGTAATATTTTTTTTAAAAATGTATTGCTGGTAATATTTTTTTTAAAAATGTATTGCTTGTAATATTTTTTTAAAAATGTATAGCTGGTAATATTTAAAAAAAATGTATAGCTGGTAATATTTAAAAAAAAAAATGTATTGCTGGTAATATTTTTTTTCTTCAAAAATGTGTTGATGGTAATATATTTTACAAAGTATTTCTGGTATTAAACCCTATTTTTACACTTTCATAGTGTTTTTACCCAGTTTCGGGGTTAACTAATTGCCCATAGCTGGGACCCTAACAGGTGCTACCACCCCGGGTCAGGGTGGACCTGGGAACACCAGCAATTAAGTGGTGGCTCCACGATCCTCAACACCTGATCAGAGGCCTTGCTGCTGGACGTAGTTTATCGTCTTACCCAGGACGAAGAGTGAAAATAAGAGAAAAGTCTGTGTATATGGGTGGTTGAGGAAAGAATAAAAAGAAGAACGGGAACCAAGGCGTCAGAAGACGTTGATTGACATTGCATTTAAATTTTTGATGATTATGGTTGTCAGGAATGCAAGTAAGAGGAAGGGAGTTCCACTGTAGGGAAGTGCGAGAGAAGAGGCTGTTGGAGTAGAAGAGGCAGTTACATTAAACTGTTTTGACAGTAAAAGGGTGAGACTGGGATGCCAACCTAGTCGC
>OZ010577.1:54876121-55061121 GCA_963932145.1 Acanthosepion lycidas | reverse complement strand
TAAATAGTAGCAGTCTGGCAGTTATTATTAATTTTTCTATTAGTCTTTTTGACACCCAAAATTCATTTGCTTTCTATCGGGACTCCACAGACTGTCAATCTAATGCCGTCGGCAAGCAACACTGATTATAAATACAGACTAAACCTCCGTTGAAAGATCGAATTCAGTTCCCTTGAGAATTTTCTTTTAACGCAGAAGTTGCCTCATCAATCAGGCAATATTTTCTCCAATCGACGTTTTCACTGTCGTCTTTAATCTTGCGATATGTATATTAAATATTACAGCTTATGTTATAAACGCAATACATATATATATATATATATATATATATATATATATATATATATATATATATATATATATATATATATATATATATATATATATATATATATATATATATATATATGTGTGTGTGAAAATATTGTAGAAAATAGGAAAGAAACTGGTTTGGTAAATAATCCAAAGTTCTTTAGTATTTTTGTTATTATTTTTAAAAAATAGTGCTCGATACGAAAGTAGAGCATAAATATAATTATGTATTTAAAAATTTTATAATTATTTATTTAAAAATATGATTCCATATGGAATCATATTTATTTATTTAAAAATATGATTCCATGGAATCATATTTTTAAATAAATAATTATATATATATATATATATATATATATATATATATATATAAATACACACACATAAATATATTACACACACTTATATATATTAGGTTGGTGCAAAAATAATGACGTTTTTTGACGTTAAAAAATACGTCAAAAAACGACATTATTACGTCATTATTTTTTGCACCAACCTAATATATATTAGGTTGGTGCAAAAATAGTGTCGTTTCGTCACATATGTTACTATGTGAGAAAACGACATTATTTTTGCACCAACCTAATATATATATATATATATATATATATATATATATATATATATATATATATATATATATATTCCCGCGGATGTATGCAAAGTACCAGGTTCAGAACTGGAGCAGGCTAGCTGCCCTTGATGAGAGTGAAACGAGTCTCTCTTGGTTAGCAATCCTGTTAGTGTTGGTTTCACGATAAAAAGACTTCAGATGGGAAGGAAAACTCATGACAGCTTAACCCGGTCATTATATTGCATGTCTCTGGCTGGTATTGACTGTGATCCGGAGAGCTTAAACTCCGCGATAATAACACATGAGGACTGTCGTTCGAAGTCTCCGTGGCAAGTCTTTTGCACGCCTACTTTTTTATCGACAGATCCCAAAAGTCTGGATGGTTCGACGCAAGGCTTCACCTCTTGAAACAATTCATTGTAATGGTTTTCTGACAACTACATCTAATTAGTTCCGCACATATCCGGCTACTGCGAAAAAACACTACGAAATAAGATAAATTTCATCTTGGTACTTGGAATGTGCGGGACTCTCCGTGACAAAAACTCATCACTAGAAAGAAAAACAACTTTGGATACAATACATTCTCCTGTACTATTTGTGGTCTTTTGTGCAATTCTCGAGCCGGTCTCAAAAGACATAGGTGGTCGTCGGAACTACGTCGAACTCGACGGAAGAATTCATCATCATATATATATATATGACCATACTATTAAAACTCGTAAATTTCAGAAATAAGTCATTCCCAAAAAAATTTCGCTTGAAGATGGAACAG
The DNA here is from genome assembly GCA_963932145.1 of Acanthosepion lycidas. Classification (NCBI taxonomy): domain Eukaryota; kingdom Metazoa; phylum Mollusca; class Cephalopoda; order Sepiida; family Sepiidae; genus Acanthosepion; species Acanthosepion lycidas. The sequence continues at coordinate 55,059,454 of OZ010577.1, read as the reverse complement.
AGCCTACTTTAACTCAAGTTAATTCAAATATTATTTTGAAATTTTCGGCTCTTGTTGTGAAACATAAGACCTCTTATGTAGCGAGTTGGAATTATATTTTTAAATAAATAATTATATATATATATATATATATATATATATATATATATATATATATATATATATATATATATATATATGTGTGTGTGTATATAAACCTTAAAAATCCTTATCGGTCATATTTCATCTCTTCAGACCGAAAGTTATTTTTCGATTTCTAAGATATATATATATATATATATATATATATATATATATATATATATATATATATATATATATAATAAATAATATAATATTGCACATTGAGTGCAGTTATTAATACAGTATTGCGGGATGCAATATAACAGAGATATAAACTACATATTAATAAATATAGATATTTATCCTTAACGGTTATAAGACTCGGTCTTCAATGCTCAACGCAATGTTCAGGTATTGAGTTAAGACTGACAGGTATATAATATAAATTTTGTTAAATATATCTAGTTGTCGCAATAATAGCACAGTTCATATTTTATTTGGGATTTTTCTTTTTAAATTTTCTTTTCATCTTCTTAATCTTTTCACTGGCATTTTCTTTTGTATAATTTTGCATTTAAAATAACGGTAACAAAAAAAAAAAATTCCCGTAAAATTATGGACTGCCTCATTATTGCAACACACTGTAACTCAGTACCTGAACATTGCGTTGTGTTTGAAACTCCAAGTAGTCGTGCTATCGGTGAAGATAAATATTTCTATTTATTAATATATATATATATATATATATATATATATATATATATATATATATATATATATACAAAGAAATAATCACACATAGAATCAATCAGAAATATTAATGCGATTAATGGTGACATCCGTCACTAGAAACATAATATATGCATTAAAATACTGTTAATCCATAGAGTGAAGTGATCCTCGTCGAAACCATAGATGTCGGTAGTTTTCAGTTTATTTGATGTTAAAATGCTAGTACTTACGAATAGTTCTCTATTCATCATCAGGCATGTGTTTTTTTTCCTTATAGAATCAAAAACTTGAAGACAAAATACTTGTTTGTCGACCGAAAGATGTTTTTTGTATGTCTGCTATTAATGACGGTTAGGAACAATTTTCGGAACGTGCAAAAACGCAACGCCAATTTTTTTAAAATTTCAAGTGATAATTTTATTTAAATATTTCTGTGATGTGTTAAATCCACGAATTCTATTTTACAAGTGTATTCAGTTTATATGGCATGAACTAAGCGTATAGTTCAATAATGTAGTGTAATGTCTTAGTAGTAGTGTTTTTTATAGGAATTTTTCTGTACTGCGGATCAATAGTTTTTTATAAACATAAAACATTAGGCGGTTTCATGCTATATGCAATCGTGGCCTGACGATTGCATATAACATGAAACAGACTGTCGCCTCTAAGTGTTGACTTCACTTTTATATTTACACACGCTCTATCTCTGATATTGAGCACTTTGTCCCATAAATATAGCACATCTTAAGACTATATATATATATATATATATATATATATATATATATATATATATATATATATATTATTACTATTAATAATAAAGCAAAATAAGCAGTAATATTTGTCAAATGTCAGTAGTAAGGTAGCAAAATAATATCAGTAATTTAATTCTAAATATAAACGTTGTTGTAATTTAATTACTTCATTTCAATAACATTACATAAATAATTTTAAAATATTCAAATAGTTTATAGAATTCTATAATTGAACTTCAGTTATGATCATATATTGCTATAATCTGCAATTTCATACTATTACAAATTAGTCGAGCAGAATCAAAATCAAATTACAGAATCATCTAGATAAGTCAAAATAATCAGTCCGGAAATATTTAAAAAAAAAAGTGAAAAAATTGTAAATTTGCTGAATTATTATTATCATTGCTATCATCATTTCATTTGATTTCTGTTTTATACTCACATTTCCTTCCGGGTGGCAACCAGAAAGCTAACATGAGAAATGGCACCACGAAATTCTTGTACAAAAAATAAAATGAAACTTAAGATCACACATATTTTACATAGCTAAAGCCATTCGTAAGGTGTGACCTGTACTTGCAAGAACAATTTTTGTATTTCTTTAAGGTATCGGCTTTAATTAGTATATCAGAACTTTTTCCAATCGAACCTAGGTTGAGTTGATGTTTTTTTAATAGATCTTCAAGGCTATATTACAGTTTGAAGGAAATGAGTTAACAAGATGGCACATTCTGCTTTTGTGGTCTTTGATCAAAATGTCTGGATGATTACATTTGATTGTTCTGCCTGTGTCATAAAATTATGACAGGTCCTACGTTTATAAGTGGGTGCGGACAGTGTCCATACCAAATTATTTCAGTTTCCATTCCTTTTCTATTCGGTGGATACTAATTCCGTGCAGCCTGATAAAAGATAGTCAATTGTTTCTGGATATTGATCACAGGTTAAAGATTTCGGATTAAAACAATTTTTCGGTATGTTTGCTTAGTAATTTATAGTTAGCAAGAATTGGTTTTGAGCTTCATTTTCTGATTTTAATCTTGTACTACGCAACCACTGATAGACATGGGATTTGTCTACACCTGTTAGTATGGTACGGGGAGGGTACTGGCCATGAAGAGGTTTATCTTGCCATTGTGTTTTGCATTTGGCCCAGTTTATTTGTTTTTGTCTTTTCTTTAGGTTCTTTGACGCTGCATTAGGTGAATTATGGTTTCCTTGCTTTTCTCCATCCACTTAAACTTCCATTTTCAATATGTTAGCTTCATTCATTACTGAATAAAGTTTCTTATTTCTTTCATATTCTTTGACACATATCATCATGCAGTTAAATGTTGTTTCCAATTATGTTTTAAAACCGATTGTTGCAAGACGTTTCTAGTTGAACTAAACCTCTGCTTCTTTTGGATCTGGATACATGCAGACGATCAACCTCGGCCTTAAGATGAAGCATGTGGTGAAAGAATTATTGTTTATTTTTATTCTCGAAAACCTAAAAAAAAAAACCGGCAACAAACGTTCAAAACATGTCCCCCGATTAATGGCAATAGTAGTTTTCGTCATAATTCATGATGTACGAGACATTTAAGAGTATACGATGGTGGGATGAAAAGTTCATAGAGTGACTGTGAAAGATTGATGCTCGAGCTGTGAAATCTTGCATGTATTAATTTCAAAACTTCTCATTAATAACTGCATTGCTTCTTTCCAGGTATGAGGGTGGGCTGAAAAGTTCATAGGCTGAATGTAAAAGAGTGATGCTACAGCTGTGAAATCTTGCATGTATTAATTTCAACTCTTCTCATCAATAGCTGCATCGTTTCTTTGAAGATGAATTTACATCTGACTTTCAAAGATGATTGTTAATCCTGTTTGTCAAAAAATCAACAACAACAGATATAACCTTATCATCACTGCGCTAATGTGTTTTCCATGTTGGGGAACAGATGATACTCAAATCTGGAGAATAGAGAAGATGATCAATTAGTTCAAAACCATCGTCACACAGAGCAGCCATTGAAACCAAGAACTAGCGTGCTGGACCATTGTCCTGATAAAATGCAACTATTTTCGTTAGATTTCCTGCACGTTTTATCTTGATAATGTTTAGTAATTGCCTCAGCAAGTTGACATTGTACTCTCCACTGATGCTGTGGCCCTTTTGAATACAGTTAATAAACACAATGCCTTTTGCATCCTAAAATTGAAGTTCCCTGTAGATGAAAATACTTTGGCCTTCTTTGAAGCAGGTGAGGAGGCTTTTTTTTCATTGCATGGATTGTCTCTGGAACAAAGTGGTGAACTCAACACTCATTCTGGGTTAGGTAAAGTTTAAGTAAAACAAGCTGGATCTGCCTCAAATAATGTCAGTTTTTCTCAAGATATGACCAGCCTGGTGTGCTTTTCATCCGCTGTCAGAAGACATGGCCCAGACCATGCAGAAAACTTTGTAATGCCAAATTCATCGTGCAAAATATTCTCCAAACTCTCTGGGGATATGTAAATAGCAATGACTGTTTGATTTATAGTGAATCGCTGGTCAATGATTTCATCAGTGGTTGTAGCTACATGACGTCCAAACATTGGGTCATCTTCAAGAGTCCCCCTCAGCTGCCCACTTTTACGTCATCCCCTAATATTGCATACGTAACAGCATAAATATCCTTGAGTGCTAAATGCCTTTTCTGCACATGTTTCATAACATCACGAAAACAAGTCTTGTCCATTTTTAAGAAAAGTCCCTAGTAGTTACTTTTGAAGTCTTCTTTGAACAGTCAGATATCAGTTTACATGGAAATACCTACCTACCTGTACCTGTAACGGCATTCACCAATATTGGAGTTTTATGGGAATTTGGAATTCACCAGCGGTCCCCAAACCCGCATGTATAGCACATGAGATTTGATTATAGTGGTGAAGGGTTCGTGCAGGACCATCCACATTTTTTGAAGGGCCGATTACAGAGATCTGGTGCACTACATGCCACAAGGTCCCCTAAAGACCCTCCACATGTTTTGAATTCAGAGTTTTCCTTCTCCTAGACCAGTTGCCATCCAAAGCTATAGAACCCAGTCTGTCCTACTATTTTACCCATAGCTGGAGGGAGAAGAAGAGGATTCACACCTTTCCCAAGGGTATTTCACAATTCCAACATCACTCCGTTATATTCAGCCTATGAACATTTCAGCCCAATCTCGTAAATATGATAAAAAGCCATGAAATATTATTTTTAAATATTATCAAAATTATTGTTTTTCTCAGTGCCATTCATTATTTTGTTCCTGAAATATTTTCTTTTAAAAAAATTGAAATCATTTCCTCATTGATTTATTACGGTACATTTCCAATGATTTCTGATCAATAACAAACAATAATGATTCCTGCTATTAGGCATCGTTGTTAATTAGCTTATTATTGGATATCACTAATAAGTTCCCATCTGCAAAATATTCTTCATGATTACAGATGGGACGAACATTCACCCCTCACACACACTGAGCAGCTCCTCTCTTTTTTTTATTTTTTATTTCGGATAGCCTTGATTTCTTGTCATAATTTTATTTTAATATTAGGTTGGCGCAAAAATAATGACGGTTTTTGACATTTTTTAACGTCAAATTATTTTTGCACCAACCTAATAGTTTCTAACTTATGATGCAATTTTAATATTTTCTAAATGTAGTTCTTGACGCAGTTGAATACTTTTATTTTTTTTTAGATTAATAAACACTCAGAATCATGGAATTTTTGTTTATTACATTTCATAATCGAAGACATTCAGTAAGTTAGAACGGGAGTCCGGTAGGAATGTTTTTTTGTTGGTATTATATTTACAGACGAGCTCTTATTTTTTTGATGATTAAGATTTTTTAAAATTTGATTAAATCATTTTCAATGTTATCGCAATTATTTTTGGACTGATATTTGCCATTGGATTGGTTTGGTTTGGTTTGGTTTACGGCATATCCTCCTCAATGGGTTATGTAATGCCGACAAAATTTTTATTTCTGGTAATAGTTTTCTTCAAAAATGTGTAGCGTGTAATATCTTGTTTTCAAAAATGTATTGCTGGTAATAAATTTTTTTCTGGTGTTAAAACCTATTTTTACACTTAGTGTTTTGACTCCAGTTTGGGGGCTAACTATTTACCAATATTTGGGAACCTATCAGGTGCTACCACTCCGAGTCAGGGTGAACCTGGGAACACCAGCAATTAAGAGTTGGTTCCACTCTGCTCAAAACCTCCTGATAAGACGCCTTGCTGTTGGACGTAATTTATAGTCTTACCCAGGACGCGGATGTAGTTTATCGTCATACCCAGGACGATATTTGCCATTGGAAAATCGAAACTTGGTAGTATATGATAAAAAGCCATGAAATATTATTTTTAAATATTATCAAAATTATTGTTTTTCTCAGTGTCATTCATTATTTTGTTCCTGAAATATTATTAAAAAAAATTGAAATCATTTCCTCATTGATTTATTACGGTACATTTCCAATGATTTCTGATCAATAACAAACAATAATGATTCCTGCTATTAGGCATCGATGTTAATTAGCTTATTATTGGATATCACTAATAAGTTCCCATCTGCAAAATATTCTTCATGATTGCAGATTATTAGTATCATGGGACGAACATTCACTCCTCACACACGCTGAGCAGCTTCTTGCTTTTTTTTTTATTTCGGATAATATTTCATGGTTTTTTTTCTGGTATTAAAACCTATTTTTACACTTAGTGTTTTGACTCCAGTTTGGGGGCTAACTATTTACCCATATTTGGGAACCTAGCAGGTGCTACCACTCCGAGTCAGGGTGAACCTGGGAACACCAGCAATTAAGAGTTGGTTCCACTCTCCTCAAAACCTCCTGATAAGACGCCTTGCTGTTGGACGTAGTTTATAGTCTTACCCAGGACGCGGATGTAGTTTATCGTCATACCCAGGACGATATTTGCCATTGGAAAATCGAAACTTGGTAGTATATGATAAAAAGCCATGGAGTAGAATTTTTAAATATTATCAAAATTATTGTTCTTTGTTCTCTGCATGGCTAAGGAGTTTAAATAATGTAGACTTACATTTTTATTATTGCAAATTTAGTAAAAGACGGAGACAGAGAAAAATGTTTTATTTTTTACTTAAACTTTCCCGTTGCCTTATAGATCAGCGAAGGTCATTATTATTTTTGCAAAACCATTTGACCAATCATGTTCGGCTATTATTTAGACTATTAAGATCCAGGAGGTGATTGGGTGGCTACAAAAACTATGACCAAAATTTCATTGTTTGAAATTAATTTTTAAATGTTTGTATTATAGATTATATAACTTCTTATTCTTCTTTTCTCGTGACCGAACCGATTTTAGAGGAGACATAAGCAACGATAGTGAAGCCAGCCACCGCCAACCAGATCTGTTTTCCGCCCCAGGAAACTGCATTGGAGTCTCCATCCTGGTCTATTCTTTGATGTTGTTCATACAGCTTCTGGACTGCCTCCCGCTACATCTACCTCCTTCCAAGATACCTTAAAGAACCGCCTTGGTTAGAGTATTGTGGCGTCATTCCGAATTCATCGTGCAAAATATTTACAACTCTTTCAGCCACAAGGGTTTTCTCCTCTTTACTGTTGCCAAGAGGGGCTCCTGGGTGGTCTGCTAGTTGCGTTGCTTGGCCCTGTACAAAGTCATTTGTCTTGTGTTCTCCTTAGGAGACCCCGGGAAGGCGTCTGAAGCCTTTCGTTTCGAATGTTTGTACTCTCTAATGGTTTCTGCTATCAGAGCCCAGCTTTCACATCCATAGAGGAGTATTAACAGTACACGAACTTGTAGTGTTTCATCTTGGTTGGAAAGCTGATGTTTTGGCTCTTCCAAATCTTACTGAGTTTTTGGCATTTCCGATGTTGCCGTAGCTGGCCTGGTCCTGGTCTCAGTTGTAGAGCGTCCATCTTTGGCGAGGGTAACGCCAAGGCATTTAAAGGCGTTCACTTCTTCCACTTGTTCTACATTCATGAAATTCTGGCCCCTCATGTTAGTTGTGCTGTTGACAAGGATTTTATTCTTCTCAGCGCTCATTTCCATTTCATACGTTCCTACTAAGTCTGCCAATCTGTTAGCGAAACCCTGCAGTTCGGAGTTTCTGTCTTCCAACAAATCAATGTCATCAGCGATGCGTAAATTATTAATGATTCTCCCTCCTATAGGTATAGTGAACTGAATGTCTTGGGGCTTTCTAGCATAATGTTTTCAAGAAAGACATTGATCAATCATATAACTAATCCTGTATATATATATATATATATATATATATATATATATATATATATATATATATATATATATAAGGCAGGATATGTGTGTGCGTGTGTGTGTAACGAATGCACGGCCGCAATTTTCGACAGATTTGCACCAAAATGTACATGCACATGCTCCAAGTTAGCGAAAAGGCCAAGACCGACTTTGAATTTCCCAACTCCCATCGATAGTGGAAATAATCAATTTTTTCATGCTTTTACGGCAGTTTTCATGTAGTTTGCGGCCATTTTCTACTGTCCACGAATAGGCACTTTACTCCAATTGGCTCATTCGCTTGCTTAAACTCAACGCTGATTCTGATTCCGCAGAACTGGGTTCGGTGTGAAAAAGTATTTGTTGTTAAAATTCTTTTTTCATTCGGTTTTTCCAGTTACGAGTCCATTTTTAAAGCTGATTGTTTTGTGTTCATTTTGTTTAGTTCTTTTTTCGTAACAGATTTAATGTTTAGTATAGCGCTTAGAAGTAAGGCATGTAGCAACATCAGCACGGCAAAGGGCACTCCTTTAAAGGCAAGGAAGGGCAAAAATATTTTAAGTCAAGTGATAGCGATTGCTGTATGAGTCGTACGATTTTTGAATCAAGCACGGGCAACGCCGGGCTATGCTGCTAATATATATATATATATATATATATATATATATATATATATAGTGCGTATGAAAAATACTTTGACATTGGGGGCGGGTTTCTCACGCTAAAACAATATTTTAATAATGACACAGTGCACTATTCAGAGTTTCATTCAAAAATCACGAGTTCTCCGCCGCTGATAATTGTTGTTATATGAAACACTGATTAGCGGAGTCTGGCTTCATTGATTGATAATATTACTATATTATATTTAGGTTCTATCGATTTGAGCATTGAGCCCTCGGTTTAATTTAGATTTTAAGCTTTTCGCGTAATTCAAGCTTTAGTGTTTACACTCACTACAGGGTGAGATGGATAAATTGTCGTGTAATGCCAAGCAGTACAGCATGCCGTTTCCAAATTTTTGGTGGAGTGAATTGCGTCATGATAGTCTTTTTCTCATAGACGGTAACCATCTTACCCTACTATACTGTGCAGTTGACAAAATAAAAAACAATCTGTGTGTATGTTTGTGTTTGCGTGTGTGTGGCCCAGAACGAATGGGTAGAACATTCGCTTTCTGACCATACTACCAGATTCAAATTTCTCTACGGTCAATTTGTTAGGGAAGGTGACTTCTTCAGGTTATAGTTCCTGGGTGGCGACCCCACCTTGCAACAGCTTTGGAAAGTGCTGGAAAACAATACCACATGTTGATCTAAAACATGTTGATCTAAAACTTGAGAGTGAAATCGTGTAGACGGAGCTGCTAGAAAGCCGTCAGTAGTTGTGCTGGCAGGAAGTCGCAAGCGCTCGTGATCGATGGCTTGAACGTACTAGCCTTGTTAAAAAAAAATCATCACTCCAGATTATGCTCGCTCTCACAGAAACTGTACCTAAGGCCAGCTCAGCAATCACTGTGGGTTGAGCAGGGGTCTTTAATAGGGTTTCGCTCTCTGCCCTTGCAAACGGGCCAATCAAATAATTACGTCGATGATTAACAGTGCTACCTTTAGTAGAGGAAAGGAAGTTTGGTCCAGTCGGGTTCCATCTCTTCTTCACACAGTTATAAGTTGGATAGTAGATCAGGCTTGGGTCTCTATAGCCTTGGTTGGCAACCAGTCTATCATAGAAAGAAACGGCAACCTACTGCTGGAATATCATCTGCCTAGCCAGTCATGAATCGAAAGAGACATGGTCGCACGAGCGCGTATCACGCATGGTACTTTAGCTGACTGACTGAAGTTAAAATAATTTAATGAAGTGGTTTACATAAATAACCAAAGCAAAAACCACACACACACACGCGCACACACACAAATAGACAAAAACGCACACACGCATACACTCACACACATACATATATGTATATATACTGATGTTTGAATTATGGAAAATAGAATATAATATACATTTTAAAATAAAAAATAAACATTTCAACCATAAACGTTGAAATATGCACAGTTCTCTCATTGGTACAACTACACCATTTTTCATATATATATATATATATATATATATATATATATATATATATATAAAATCACCGTGCTGATAACAAATACGGCACCAGTTTATTTACATTGCGCAGATCAGTACAAAAATTTCAGTGATTGCGCAGGTCAGTATTGCCAACATTGTGTGAAAATTTTGTGTGAATTGATTGGACGGTTTTTGAAATATTATAAAAAAGTTATCTCGATAATAATTTGGCACGCAGTGTACAGTTGCTAATATCTAATTATTTGGCTTAAATCCACATTTATGCCGATATATATATATATATATATATATATATATATATATATATATATATATGTATGCGTGTGTGTGTGTGTGTGTGTATATATGCGTATGTTTGTGTGTGGTGTTTGTTTTATTATTTTAAACGTTATATTTTCTTTGAGGAGTCGACGGGTTTTTTATGCATTGTTTTGATTTTTGTTTTCAGTTGGCAATTACATCTACTGGCCTATGCATTTGAGTTTCTATAAGACAATGTACCCTTCAGCAAATTTCGAACCTGCTTTTACCTTTGAATAGGAAAGCAGCACGTCATCAGGTATAAAAGCATAAGCCGAAATTATTTGTTGGTACTGGAATGGACAGCACCTTGGAATTAGAAATTAGAGATCTGAGTTTGATTTTCCAGTCGAGTTCATTACATTCCCTTTGTGAATGTTATAAATCAATCCTTTTCTTCTCCACAATCTAGTGGTTGGATAGCTGATCACACTGGCATCTCTAGCCAAGGTTTGCAACCAGTCTACTACAGAAAGAAACGGCAAACTACTGGGAAAATCTGCCTAATCAGTCATGATTCAAAAGAGTTATGAACGACCAAACATGTATCATGTACAGCATTTAACTAGCTGATATCTTTTAACGGGGGAGTATTGAAATGTTTTCAGCACGATCGCATTTCAGTATTTCAATGATTTTTTTCAATCATCATAATAGAAACTTAGGAGAATTGGTCAGGTTGAGAACTTTTCAGTGTTGAGCATGTTATGGTCCGGTTACTTGTACCAAGGTAGAACCAATAAAGAACGCGAAAACAGGTATGGAATAAAACAGATATATTACAAACAGGAATATATACAGAGAAGTAGAAGCGTTAGTATGAACAATCAGGTTTAGTAGAGAGAACAATGTAGTCTCGACCAGTATCACTATTCTAATGTCTTGCAGTAATTATCTGAACGCGATTCTGTTTCGGACTGCCTCTGACTCGACTCTTGACTCGACTCGAACTACTGACTCGAACTACTGACTGACTGACGATATTCAGTCACCCCCACCACACTGGGGCATCATGTGACACAAGGTCGGTTATTTATTGTGGGTTCTCCGAGCCCGTGGTCTCGGCCCCAAAATATGCCCATTTAACCCGTAAAAACGGACTCAGGGTCGGTTTACCTCCCCGAACGAGACTCTGCCCCTTGGCGTAGCCTCGTTCGGGTTCCTCCCCGCCCGAAGGGAGAGAGTTCAACCGATCAGCCGGTCGACCATCATCTGACCCCTTGCCTACTCCTGAGGCGCAGCATTTATTAACTATGGAATAGTCCATTATTATTATTATTATTGGTAAGATCCCATAACAGAGCAAAGACAAAGAATATTTGTATAAAAAAGGTGTAAACAGAAGTGTTCTTTTAAAGTTGGCTGTCACTGCAGATATGCAAATTATCGAATGTCTTTTCGGATTCTTTTGCTGAATAGGAAACATTGCTGTTAATTCCAAATTTTCAACCCCTATCATTCGTGTAGTTGGCTACCTATTTCCTTGGTGTCCTAATTTTGTCTCATCCCGTGACCTCTCTTCCCTGACCGTATGACAGTCGCTCTGTTAGAGACCGATGAAAGACTCATAGTTTTCGGTTTGAGTCGGGGACGCAGCGTCCACGCTATAACGTTCTATCAGATTGTTTTGAATGATGCCCGACTCATTTCGATGGCAGACGCACGCACGCACGCACTTCCACGTTGCACGAAACAGGACTTTGTATCACAAGTGTTTTCAAGTTTGACAACAATAGATTTTTATTGGAATTTTTTTTCTTTTCCTAATAATTTTGTCGCAATTTTTGGAATTGTTTGTTATTTTGTTTCCCGGAATTGTGAGCATCCGCACCGATTCTGGCACTATTAAGTGTATCTGGTCGCTAAGTACACTTTCTGTTCCATGAGGTGATTTTTTTGTTTACTTTTTTCTCCTCTCTTTCTTGAAAAGTGATCGAGACAACTTCTCAACATTTGCACTGTGTAACCTATTGTATAAAGTATCCTCTGGCAAAAAAACACAATTCAGTGTGTCTTTTAATTCTTATACATGCAAAAACGATACCGAAGTTCTTTTAGCTGATATTTGCATGAAAAAGAATATTCGTTCGTATTTACCTTAGTGCGGTTTACAGAAATTTTTTTTACAATCATCTGATATTTAATGAATAATAAATAAAGATCATCTGATATTTAATTAATAATTAATTAATTAAGATTTTTTTCAAAAATGTCTTACTAATTATCTCAATTTAGCTTTGTCTTTAGAAGATTACATACATATATAGATATATAAGCGTATAGCACTACTCAGTCTTATGTTTTCAGTAAGGAATCTTTGCTTGTAATAATGACTGTTCAGGTCCCTTTACGAGTGCTACTGGTACCATGTAACCTAGCATTTGCAGCCGCATGGTCGAGTCATCGGCGGCTACACCGGTTTCACCGCCAGGCTTTTCTGGTGATGCTGGTGGCTCGACACTCAGCGGGATTAAAAGCAAGACTTCTATGGTCAAAGACCACCTGACAATGGCGTAGACTCGGCTCCATAGCTATGCATGCAGCCAGTGCGTTGATGACACGGCATCACTGGGTGGAGGGATTCCTAGTCTGAAGTCAATGACCAGGCTGGAGACTTCGTCCAATGGAATCAGCAGCCACATATCTGCGACGAATATGATCATTTATGCCAGAGAAGATTGGCTGTAGTTTGGCCCAGTGAGGAATAACCAAGACACGTTGCGTATAAATGAATATATCGCCGACTTTCAATCCAGATATGTACAGAGAAAAGGCCAGGCACTCAGCCGCATAGCGACCCTGCGACCACAATAAGACTGATGATGATGATGACGAGGATATATCGCATTCTAGTATAAACATCGAGGTGTGATCATTATGTTCGAAGCCTAATTCGTGGTTATTTTTTTTATGTGAATCTTTTACAATATTATGTTTGCAGTATGTAATATTGGTCACAGAAAATTGACAAAAGAAGAGATTAAACCGTAAAAACAATATTTGAAATGCCTTTTGTCACCATGACGCCGAGGATTGGTGAATGCACAACTACGTAATTGACATACACAATATAAGATACAAAATATTTCCATCATTAATGAAATTAATACAACTGTAAAAATCATATCTGGTTCACAATTTCTGTTCACGAAGCAATAAAATTTCGGTAATGTTCATACAAATATGTTGTTCTTTATTCATTTTTAATAAAATATTAATTTAAATAAAAATATATAATTTATAAACAGTGCATTTATTTCTTAATCCAAAATTACTTCCTCGTAATCATTTTTAGTTTAAACACAGTTTTTTGTTGCATACGCCCCTCTTCCGCCGAACACGACATATATATATATATATATATATATATATATATATATATATATATATATATATATATATATATATATATTCAATTAAAAGGTGCAATTATAATTTATAAATTCATGGATCATTCATACAAAAAACAAATATAGAGGTTAATGATTTAAATGGCGAGGGGTTGGTGTATCTTATTGATATTGTTTGCGATGACGTATTTTCACCATTTAAATCATTAACCTCTATATTTGTTTTTTGTATGAATGATTCATGGATATATATATATATATATATATATATATATATATATATATATATATATATATATATATATTCTTAAATGTCTATAAATGGTAACAAAAGCCATTGGTTTATACCAATGGCTTCTCATATTTAATACTTCTCGACTTCGCTCTCGCTAGGTCACGTGTGACGTCATGAGATGAAAGACAGAGGGAGGCGACGGCAAGTCTGTGAGAGAGCAACTGTCAACGAAATGCCAGATCAAGCCCAACAACATTGCATATCCGTCTCTGGATTTTCTTGAGGACCCTAAGACGAATAGCAGGGGTTCCGGACCATATTTGACAGCAATATTCCATACAAGGGCGAATGGTTGATTTATAGATTTGAAGAATGAACTCGAGCGAGAAAAACTTTCTGGTGCGACACAGAGAACCAACTTTACTTGAAGCTATTGATTCAATGGAATAATATCCATTTTTTATTATGCTTAAAAGAATTCACAAATGTTTCAGAGAGACACTAGGTGAAAATATTAAAAATACAAGTTTATATATATATATATATATATATATATAAATTAAATACACAGGAATTAAAAATACCCAATGGTGATGATCATTCCGTTTCAGGTGAAAATGATCATCACCATGGCGTAGTTTTTAATCCCTGTGTATGTAATTTTTATATCCTCTGTTTTAATAAATGCATCGAGCTCTCTCTGTAGATCAGTGTTAATATTTTATAATATTAATATTCACTTGGATTATATTCCTATGGATGTTTAACTAGGTATTTACTCTGATTCCCCAATAAGACGAACTGTGACACAAGGTCTATTTTAAGTTGGGGACCCGAGCGCGTACACCCGGACTAGGAACAAAAACTGCCCACATCCCCAGCATCGGTCGGTTGCGCTGGCGTCGGTGCGAGCACCGATCCCTCTCTCTCGTGCAATGAGAAGGCGGGGACCCGGGCAGTTGTTCCCCAGGGCTGGGCACTTCTGAGTATAATATTTTTTAGTTGCGACTTTGTCCTTTAATGGAGTCGCCCCTGAGTGCACTCTGCCCAAAGTCAGAGACGCAACTGAGAGATGATAAGTAATGTGTTACAAACCCCTCAGGAGAGGGGTTTATACACTGATTTATATATATATATATATATATATATATATATATATATATTGCAGTGAGGTTCACTCTGTACAAGGACCGTAGGTCCTTCGAGCTAGAGGATTATGTAATTTATATTGATAGGAGGGGAAGATAACAGTTAACTCTCGACTTAAACAGGCAAAGATTATAGTGATCAGGGAAGCCTCTTCTTCTGAGACTGTTCTATAGGACAGTGGTTCGCGGGAAGAAGCTGTTCAAGTTGAACGTACTTCCCACCGATGGAATACGGAGAGAATGTAAGTTGTTTGCTGCATTGTATCATGGCGTGTCTTAGCCGTGAAGGTTAGACCTAGCGGAACCATAACCTTTCATGGACAAAGTATTATATCTATTGAACAATCAATTGCTATTTTAAGATTCTCCTGCGAATGTTCCTTGGGATTGTGGGCGATCATCATTGTCCTTTCCTGCCATCCATTTTTACAGATTCGTCAGATGGGTTAAACGCGATTTTCCGTTGCTCCTCCTGCTTCAGTATATCCTGTGAGTGTCAAATTATCCACAAACCTCTTTTATTATGCATCAGAGAAGTCTCGGCTTCAATTGTGGGGGCATTGTCCAACAGTCACTGTCATGTTAGAAGTTTGATATTGCAGTCGTTTCCTTGTTTTTGACAAAGTTTCTTAATACATCGTTTAGATTTTGGAAGGCATCATTATCTATTCTACACCGTCTTCCGATTTCACGGTGACATTTAAACCACTTTACAGATAACAATGCTATTTTGAACAGTTTTTGCATTGGGCGATGTGTAAAGCGTAATATAAAAGAAGATGGAGCAAAGAATATACATGATAAAAATAAAATCAAAGACATTTACATCACGAATATTTTATCAGTTCTGTATGCGTTAAACAAGCTACGAAAAAATGTCCTCTTAACAAGAGTTAAAATCAGGGATTCCTCTTTTTCTTTTTTACTTATACAACATCCGAAATTCTCGAGTAACAACAGATAATTGTAAGAAGATAGCTTGCTTGGAAAGCATAATCTTGTAAGTATCTCATACACCAGAGTATAACAGAATAAGAGAGATTTATGTAAGTCTTGATTCTCGATTGAGGGAGTGTGTGTTCGTGGCGTTAGCTCAGTGTTATATATAATTTTATTATTATTCATCTGAGGAGAAGACGTATTGGGTATCTGATTCTGACCAGATTAGGATTCCTGGTCCTAGAAAAACATTACATTCATCACTTATCACTTTTCTGAAAAGAATTCCTTGTATATCCATCTTTCTGACAATCATTGTGTGAAAAGCCACTTGCTGTCGAAAGAGTATATTACTGCTGAGGGAATTAAATAAAGATTTATTTACAAGTGATGGTTATTCTAATTATCATAAATTCAGTGCAGTTACAATCAAATAGACGTTCTATCAATTGGGTGTTATATCAATGTCATCACTTAAAGGTAAAATGTTAACATGTGTACAAATGTTCCAAAAGAGCGTCTGTTTTTGAAAACTAATGGGCAACCTAATGTTGGTTAATGTAACGGTTATCGGCAGGCATCATGGTAAGCGGCAAATCGAGTTCGAATCCCGGCCTGCTTTGTTTCGTTTACTTTCGTATAAAGGTTCTTTCAACAGTCATTAATCTGTGACTGTACCAATGTATGAATTGATTCACTCACAGACAGGGGGGGGTCTGCCCCCGCACCATTTCCAATTGGTACAGTTGCTTTTGTGATTGGTTGATTGTCTGATTCTTTACCTGTAGCTTATCAACTTATAGCAAGATATCTAAAAAAAAAAAAAAAAAATAAGTTACTGATAAAACTCTTATTAATTAATCCATATCTGGGGGAGAAAATGTGGATTCTTACCTTTCCCAGGGCTATTTGCATGTAAGTAACGAACTGAAGTGGAATTGGGACTTGGCTCTCCGATAAACAATTCCTAGCCATTATCCATTACAACCCGGTCACACCGAAGCTTACCAAAGCGGAATCATTCTCTAGATACTAACCAGACTCAACGTTGCTTAACTTCGGTCATCGTACATTGTCTCAAAGCTATAATGCCGTAAGTCCTTTTGTTGCTGAGATATCGATTTGAAACTCTACATTTGTTAATAAAAATAAACTGTCGTGAAAAAAAAAAATGATTTATTCTAATGGTGAATTTGAATGCGGAAAATATTTCTTTTTTTTTTCAGAATTTCTGCTGCCCAGATATTTCTTTTACTGATGTGAGGAATTTTTAATTTTAGAAAATTACATAGAGTCTCTATTTTTCTTTCCTGTACTAGTAATTTATGACTTGAGTACACAAATATTTCAAAGTACACTCAACATGAATTCTTTTTTGCTGAAAAAAAAAATGTACTGATAAATCATCATTCATATTCCCTTAAGACCTAGGAGGTATAAAAAACAGTCCGTAATCAGTTACCTTCCCTTAAATTCTAGGAGGTATAAAAAGCACCTGTAATCAGGGAGGTATAAAAAGCACCCTGTAATCAGTTACCTCCCCTTAAATTCTAGGAGGTATTAAAAGCACCCTGTAATCATTTCCCTACCCTTAAATTCTTGGAGGTATAAAAAGCACCCTGTAATCATTTCCCTGCCCTTAAATTCTAGGAGGTATGAAAAGCACCTTGTAATCAGTTACCTCCCCTTAAATTTTAGGAGGTATAAAAAGCATCCTGTAATCAGTTACCTCCCCTTAAATTCTAGGAGTTATGAAAAGCACACTGTAATCATTTCCCTCCCCTTAAATTCTAGGAGGTATAAAAACTACCTTTTAATCAGTTACCTCCCCTTAAATTCTAGGAGGTATAAAAAGTACCCTTTAATCAGTTACCTCCCCCTAAATTCTAGGAGGTATAAAAAGCACCCTGTAATCAGTTACCACCCCTTAAATTCTAGGAGGTATGAAAAGCACCCTGTAATCATTTCCCTCCCCTTAAATTCTAGGAGGTATAAAAACTACCTTTTAATCAGTTACCTCCACTTAAATTCTAGGAGGTATAAAAAGTACCCTTTAATCAGTTACCTCCCCCTAAATTCTAGGAGGTATAAAAAGCACCCTGTAATCATTTCCCTCCCCTTAAATTCTAGGAGGTATAAAAAGCACCCTGTCATCAGTTACCTCCCCTTAAATTCTAGGAGGTATAAAAAGCACCCTGTAATCAGTTACTCCCCTTAAATTCTAGGAGGTATAAAAAGCACCCTGTAATCAGTTACCTTCCCTTAAATTCTAGGAGGTATAAAAAGCACCCTGTAATCATTTCCCTCCCCTTAAATTCTAGGAGGTATGAAAAGTACCCTTTAATCTGTTACCTCCCCTTAAATTCTAGGAGGTATAAAAAGTACCCTTTAATCAGTTACCGCCCCTTAAATTCTAGGAGATATAAAAATTACCCTGTAATCAATTATCTCCCCTTAAATTCTAGTATGTATAAAAAGCACCCTGTAATCAGTTACCTCCCCTTAAATTCTAGGAGCAACCTGTATAATCCGCCAGCAGACGAGTAGTCAGAGTAAAATGCAATAAAGATTTGTTATAAGTTTATTCACAGGTTCTGTTTTTAATTCAATGAAGCTATTACGTTGAAGCATTTGGTTTGTTTAATTTTCAATTTCTCACTTTTGGTGGCGTCACCAGTTCTAAACGTAATGTAAATGTAAAATAAATGGTGGGAATAACCCTGCATTTCACAACTTTAAAATAACCTGCCTGGGACATGGGTAAATAATAGTGGGCTCGCTAGCTGAGTGTAACCAATCTAAAAGGAAGAAAATTCTGAGTTTGAAACCCTGAAGAATGTAACGAGAAGCCACTCGACTATTCTTCCAAGAATTCATGGTAATTTACAGATAATGAAGAAAAAGAAAAAAAAACGGCAACGAGAAACGATTTCACAATTCTTCCCAAGAATGCAAGGCAATTCGAAGATAATAAAGCAAAGGAATCTGTGGAAAGCTATGATCGCCTATCTTATGAAGGGACGTGGCCTGTAAGTATAGGTTAAATAACAGGGTAGACTGACCTCTCTAGCATTGGACGGTAGTCAGTCTGCAACAAGGATTGCTCTACATTCAAAACTGGAGATGAGGAAACGAAAACCATTTCACAATCATTTCCAAGAATTATAGCAATTGACAGATAAGAAAGAGAAGGAATCGATCGATACCAATGATCACCCATATTCCGAAGAGACATGATCAATATAATAACAAATTTGAATAATAATAACAAATTAGAAAATAGAAGAGGAAAAATAAAAACAAATATCTCAAAACATTTGCACATACATCTTATATCAAAAGTACTCTTCTCATCACCTTAAAATTATGCGAAAGCTTAGGTTAAAGCTTATTAAAAAGACTCAATAATTTACTTTATTTCTTAGAAATAACAGAGTCGATTCGTATATAATCGCCACAGGTAAATGCACTCAGTAGTAGCTTAAAAATATGAAATCAGCAGGAAATATGTCAGCCATTTTTTTCTCGTTTATATTTGAATTCTCAGTCCCTACAGATATGAAAAGAAACTGTTGTTTACACAATGTACACAATTTATAATTCACCGAACAGATAATGCTAACTAGTCAAAATAACTTTTAACGAGACGGCAATCGAAATCAGACTCTACCATCTAAGCCACCATTAAACAAATTTGAATTATATTTCAGGGTGAAAGAGTTTTCGTTTTTCGAAATTTCTCCTCTTTGATAAAATTCCACTTAGAGTGATACATTTTAGAGATTTCTAGCTGTCTCCCCAATGTGATTTCTGATAGCTTCAAGGATTTCGGTCTTTTACATAACAAAATTTTACCTGTTAAGATATCGTCATTTTTCTCGAGTTTCTGAAATTTTTTTTTATTTTATTTCAGGCAGTTAAAGCAGCATCTTTATATAAGAACATTCCTAGGGTTCTTCTTCATATGTTGTGCCCCTTCAGGGCGTAGGCGATCATGACTCTCCACGATTTCCTGTCCCTTGTAGCTCTTAATAAACATTATTCTTCTGCTATTTATATATACTCAAGCTTATCAAGTATCTCATACGTTGTTTTCCTCTATCCCACTATCCGTCCCGTGAGTATCAGATTTTCCAAGCCCTCCTTCCTCATTATGTGTCCTAGAAACCTCAACTATCTCCTCCTGGTATTATGTATTAGTTTCCTTTTTTGTTTTTCATTTTCTACAAAACTTCGTCGTTACTCACATGTTCGGTCCACGGTATCTTCAGCGTGTAGAACAACATTTCTGTTGCTTCAAGTCTCAGTTTCATATTTGAGGAGATCGTCCTGCCATACAAGGGGACAGATGTCAAATAGCAGTTTAGTAAAACTTACATTGTTTCTAGTGAAATTTTCCTATTTCTCAATTTTATGGAGGCACAGCCCGGATTGAGGAATCGGAGAGCCGAGTTCGAATTCCAGTTAAATCCATTACATTCACTTTCGTGCTAATATCCCTGGGAATGGTATGAAGCGTCTTCTTCTCCCCCCCCCCCAGCTATGAGTAAATAGCAGGACAGGCTGCGTTCTATAGCCTTGGGTGGCAATTGGTCTACCGCAGAAAGAAATAGCAACCTACTGCGGGAAAAAATCAGCATCGTCAGTCATTTATCACATGGCACATAACTGACTGCTTAGCTTTTGGACTACTTCCTTGGCTATCCTATTACATTCCGTTCCCTTTCAAAACTCTTCCAAGATATTTAAATTTGCGCACTTGTTTGATCTAAATTTCGAGGATTTAGAACAAAAAATTAACTTCGGATAAGATTCCAAAATCTAAACAAAGTTTTAAGAAGCAGGAAAATTTCGTTAGAAGGGTGCTGAACTGTTATATAATATAAGTCCTCCTATATGCCAGTAAATACTGAACAATTACTTTACAGATATAGTGCAATTTGAAGCAAAAGAGAGTTTATTCTATATGAGGATGCTGAAAATACTATGGACCGAGCATGTAAGCAAAATGGAAGATGTAATGAAAATAGGGTCAAAAATCAAATTCATACATAAAATTAAACCTTATTGGCATATCTATTATTACAATGAGGGATATTTAATAACAAAATCGATAAAAACATGTGCAAAAACAACAAAAAAAAGACTGAAGGGATATATGTAACAATGTATATTAAAAAAATATTAAACTTAAAATTCTCAGCGTCGCCTTATCTTTCTGCGCATGCGTAGTCACATCAACCAAAACATCACTTTAGTATGGTAAAGTCTTAAACGGACAAAACCCGTCACAGGAAAACGTTTCCCGCTTTGTCATTGATTTCCTTAAAATTGTTCTTGATATATGCAAGTTTACAAATCGTTTTCCCATATATAAAATCAGAATGTTCCTATTTAATTGGCAATTGTTCAAAGATTATGTGCACAATAAAAACAATTTATATAGATGATATATACATTCATACACGTATATGTATATATATATATATAAATGTATATAGAGAGAGACAGTGTGTGTTTGTGTGTATTTGAGCATATGTGCGTGTGTGTAACAGAACAAGAGCCAGTCAGACAAACAGACAAGCAAGGATAAAGCGTCTATTTGTATGGCTATAGAACGCAGCCTGTCCTGCTACACACTTCTCCACACTCTTGTGAGTTGTAACTTCTGGGACTCAGTGAGAAAAGAATCCCTAGAAAATTTGACAATCAAAAAAACCTTTCGAAAGCAGGGGGAGTTAGGGAAGCAGAGAATAACCTATCGAACGTGCTTGCGTAAATCGATGACAGAAGAAGGTGTACAAGTAAAAGAAAAATACTAAAAAGCATAGAAAATTTGAGAGAGCTTGATTGCTTACATTCTGAAATTACGCAGTACATAAGAAGAATGTCTGTCAGAACAAAAAAGACTGTTAAAAACTATAATATTATATTAGGACATTCTCTACTGCTTACACAATGCAACATTGTTGGCTAATAATTTTTGGTCGACAAAGTATTTTATCTTCTGTTCAATATTTTCATTATTCCACATATTTTTAAAAACTCATATCTTTCTGTTTGTTTTGAATAACAGCGCCTACTGGATTTAAATGACCGAAATTCGTCACACAGTTGTCTATAGGGACACGCATAAAGAAATATTCTGTCTTTACATTTGAATCTATAAATGTAGACATAGAAAAGTTTTAATGTCATGGCACACTCGTTTACTAGAAAGAAGAAAAACTTAATTGTGAATCGATTCTCTGTATAAAAAGTGGACATAAGTACTACTTATAAAAACAATTATTACATTGCTTTTTTTTTTTTAAATCGCATTCGTTTGGAACTTTAGAGCAAGTGAACAAGTTGCAAAATTTATTCAACGTTTCAATATACAAAGAGAAATGCTTCCATATTTTGATCAGTCAGTAAAAAAAAAAACAATATTACTTGTTGAAGAATGTTTCATTACTTCATCTTTTATCGTCCAGTTAGATGACATTATATTTTTGTTGAGACGTCCATACAAATAGACGTTTTATCCTTGCTTGTCTGTTTGTCTGACTGGCTCTCGTTCTGTTACACACACGCACATATGCTCAAATACACACACACACACTGTCTCTCTCTATATACATTTATATATATACATATACGTGTATGAATGTATATACCATCTATATAAATTGTTTTTATTGTGCACATAATCTTTGAACAATTGCCAATTAAATGTAAAATCATTGATATATTTATATATATATATGTGTGTGTGTGCCTGTGTGTGTGTAAAATATTTCTCAGTATGTATCTGTAAAGGAACAAAATGAATAAAAAGAAACGAAAGAAAAACTATTCCTAACTTTGAATAAGAATAGTTTTTCCTCTTGTATACTTTTATATGTATTATTTATTCTTATATATACATACATATATATATATATATATATATATATATATATATATATATATATATATATATATATACTCACAGTCATATGTCGAGACAGAAACATATATATGTAGACAATATGAATATACAGATATAGATACATATACACACACACACACACACACACATATATATATATATATATATATATATATATATATATATAGATAGATAGATAGATAGTGTCTGTGTGCGGTGAAACGTTGACAAAATATTCTACGTTCAGGATGAAAACATTTCAAAATATTTTCTCTGAAGAAAGACTTGAGAACTTACAACAACCATACAATTTTTTCGACATGAACTTGGTTCCTTTTTAAAAGAACGCATATAAAGATCTATCTATCTATCTATCTATCTATCTATCTATCTATCTATCTATCTATCTATCTATCTATCTATCTCTGTATGTGCACTCACACACAGATATACAGACACACAACAATATATATGTAGATAAATATACATATACACTAATACGAATATATATAAACATATATATATATATATATATATATATATATATATATATAGAGAGAGAGAGAGAGAGAGAGAGAGAGTGAGAGAGTCAGAAGGAAAGAGAGAGAAATATATATATATCTAAAATATCTCTATTCACATACTTCTACACACACTTATTTGTAGATATGATAAAAAAAGAAAGCCTCTTATGTCAACACGTTTTGTCTCTTCAGAAAATTTATTATGACAAGTATGGATATTTTATTTGGTACCCTGTATTTATGCAGAGAAGTAACGTGGAGAAAAATGAAATAGCATTGTCTGCAAATCTGAATAAGCTAACGCTAAAAAATATAGTAAAATCATAGTGTAACGAAAATATAAAACATGGAGGTCGATAAGTTTAGTAATATATTTCTCGAATGCAGAGACCGACAGAACTGACACTATTTTGAAAAAAAGATTATTCACTATAATATCTTTTTAAGTAATAAAAAATCTATCTATCGATCTTAGATGAAAACGAATAGAGTACAATTCCAACTTTCGTAACATTTAATTTAAAAAAGAGCCCAACACAGAGTAGAGCAAAATATTATTTACTTTAAGATATTAAAAAAAAAAAAATGTTATAAATCGCTACACAATTGCGATTTTGTTTCAACGCATTTCAATGCGACTCCTCGGGCGATTGTAAATTACTGTCAAGTGAACGATTAATTTAATTTCAAAAGCAAAATGCCTCCCCTTTTTTTCAAGGAAAAATATGCTTGGGCGCTTTACCGTGATCAACCAGTCGGTTATGACCTACTTTAAATTCAAACTAAGCGAAAAAGAAAATATCTTTTTAGAAATGAGTCATGGCAAGAAGTTGTCTCCAAACAGATCCCAGACACTTGATTAAAGATTAATACAGATGGTTACGCCATTTAGTAAAGTGTATACAATTAAGATAATCAAGTTTTTCCAAGAAATAAAAGCGGATGGGAGTAGGGAGGTAATTTAACCTAATACTAACAGTTATATGTTTTGTGAGTTTCTTACATATTTTTTTTGTAGTTGATAAAAATGAGGCCTCTTTAAGAAACTAGTAAATAATTTAAACGTATAGAATTATTAGGCAAATTAATATGCAACCGTTCGATAAAGAGCATCTATATTAAAGATGTTAAAACTACTAACTAAATACTAGTATATCCATATAAGATATTAATAATACTAACAGGACATAGATACAGAAGTATATTATATCTAAATTAATCTTACAAATAGAAAAAAGCCATATAACTTGCATCGCAGTTCGTCTACTAAAAATATAAGAAAAAGTATTATTAATTTCCAAAGTTTAACTAAATTGCAAGGTAAAAGGTAGACTATATCTATAATTTATCGTTAATTCATTTCTTTGATTTAATAAGGAGCTTTTATCAGAAAATCTGATAAGTTCCAATTTTTCATGTAAACGCAGAAAACAGGGTTCATATAAAAATCTACATGTTCTAGCTATATTTAAAATTTTCCATTTCACCTTAGGAGTTTTATTAGCATCTTTTTAACTCCAAAAATATTTAAAAACTGATGTGTTACTTCTATAAGTACTATTAGTGAAGGACAAGACTTGTTGATACCACCTAGTCTTAAAAGAATTCTTAATACTAACAATATAGAATTTTTCAACGGTTGTATTCTCTAATGTATAAATAGTACTTAGATAAACAAGAGATTCAATTAAACATTTGTTTGGTAATAGGTATTGGTCAGGAATCCTACAATTACATTGGTTAGTAATTTCAGTAGTATTTATCTTGGAACGTGCATTATGATCCAGATTTTTGAATTGGTTTAAAATTTTATTATTGTGTTAGCTATCATCTCAAGATTATCAGTGCAGCTATAACTTAGTTTTAATGTGTTTCTGTTAAATATTTTACTAAGAAGGTTACTTTTAGGGAAATGTTTATCAGTTAAATGGAGGAACTTCTGGACCAGCTTAGTACTGACCAATTGGCTAAATGTGGGGGGGGGGTAGGAAATAATTTTCCTGTTTCTATTTCTTTTCTTTAGACCATTATCATCATATTTTCTATACTTGATTTCAACGTATTTGTAAGCACTATTCTTTAAAACAGTATCATAAACACCGCTATACAATGCGTGCCAAATTATTATCGAGATAACATTTTTCTAATATTTCAAAAATAATCCAATTAATTCACACAAAATTTTCACACAACGTTGGCAACACTGATCTGCGCAATCACTGAATTTTTCGTACTGATCTGCGCAATGTAAACAAACTGGGGCCATATTTGTTATCAGCACGGTGATTTGAGAGTGCCAAATTATTAGAAAGGTTTAGTAAAATTCCTAGAATTGAGCAAACAAAACGTTTATTAATGTTGCATGTGAATGTTTATGATAAAAAGAACCTAATAAATAAGATAATCAAACACATAACAGATACAAACAAAGGCACAGTTATAAACAAAAAAAAGGGAATGTGCTTTCCCTGTTTTGAAATTACTTGAAGAAGTCTACGATCCATAGAATTTGTTAATTGTTGGATGTCATCTGCTGTAATGCCGCGAGATATGTCAAGAATTGCTTCCCACAACTCAGCGTTGCTCCTGAATTGTCGTCTGTTGGCGTACAATCTTCGCTTCATGATGCTCCAAAGGTTTTCGATTGGGTTAAAATCCGGAGAATTTGCTGGCCACTTTATTTTCGAGGTCCATCGAAGCCTAACTGTTTCAAATATTCAGTAGTCTTGTGAGCAGCATGTGAGGGAGCATTATCTTGCATAAAAACAATTGCCCTTCTGAAGGCAAGTCTTTGCCTTTTCATCCACGGTTCAAGATACTCCTTCATAAACGTTATGTATGCATCAGCAGTCATTTTTTTAAGCATTTCACCCCAAGCAAGGCTGGAAGCCACTAGGACGCAAGGGGTTACAGAAAATTTAGAGCAAGATCAGATAGGAGTGATAGAAGAAAGACTGAGGAGAAGGGTAGTGGATAGATCAAGGCAACTGGAGATGTCGATTGACATTACACTTGAATAGCTGGAGATTATAGCTCTCAGGGAAACTGGAATAGGGAAGGGAGTTCTGTAGACGAGATGCCAGAGCAGGGCCAACTACATTGCATATCCGCCTTTGGAGCCTATGAAGAACCCCGAGGCAAACAGAAGGGGCGCCAGACCATATATGTCAACAATACTCCATGCAAGGGCGAATTGTTGATTTGTAGATCTGGAGGATCGATTCCGGGGAGAAAAATTTCCTGGCGCGACACAGGGAGCCAACTTTCCTTGCGGTGGACGAAGCAATTGACTCAATGTATTTGTTCCATCTCAGGTCAGCAGTCAACATGAGACCGAGCAGCCGCAGAGAGTTGCTCTCGAGAAGTTGAGCGTCATGGAGGGCAGGGAAGGAACTCTGTGGGGATTAATGGAGAGCAGTTTTGTTTTTGAAGCGTTAAAGTTGACCAACCAACCCCAGTTCACAACCGATTGGCGGTCATTTTCGAGACGCACGGCTAGGTTAGTTTTGTCAGTGACACTGAATTTGTTTTTGAGGCAGGAATAAAATGTGGTGTCATCCGCGTAGATGCCAACTTGGGAATTTATGGCGTTAGATACTCTCCACGGGCCCACTAATGTTTTTTCCAATAATACTACCCAGATCATTATGCCTCCACCGGCTTGTTGGCGTCGCAAACGCTGATGGCGATTCTGTCCGTTCATTACCCAGCCTTTGCACCATCTATCTGGCCCATCAAGTGTTGCTCGAGTTTCGTCTGTGGACAAAATTTTAGAGAAGTCAATCTTCATATTGTCCTCGGCCCATTTCAATCGATTTTGAATGTGATTTCTCGTCAACGGAGGCTTGACAGGTTTGATTGTTGTTGCTATTTCCCTCAGATACCAACACCGAGTACTTTTAGACACAGTAGGATCCCCAATGCGACTGAAAAGCACTTGACTGGTAAGTCCAGGGTCCTTCGTGGCCTCTCGTTTAATGAGACGATGTGAAATAACCTTCCGCTTGTTCTGTTCTGAGGTGATAGTTTTCTTTTCAGCATTACTTAAACTGCTTTTACGACCCATCTTTTCACTAAATTCTTACACTTTTCTAATAATTTGGCACTCTCAAATCATCGTGCTGATAACAAATACGGCGCCGGTTTGTTTACATTGCGCAGATCAGTACGAAAATTTCAGTGATTGCGTAGGTCTGTGTTGT
The DNA here is from genome assembly GCA_963932145.1 of Acanthosepion lycidas. NCBI lineage: Eukaryota > Metazoa > Mollusca > Cephalopoda > Sepiida > Sepiidae > Acanthosepion > Acanthosepion lycidas. The sequence continues at coordinate 55,031,895 of OZ010577.1, read as the reverse complement.
GTGAACATTTTGTGTGAATTGATTGGAGGGTTTTTGAAATATTAGAAAAAAGTTATCTCGATAATAATTTGGCACGTAGTGTATTTATCAAACACATTTTTTATTAGATGAGTATTTGCTAATCCTACGTTCTACAGACGTAGGAATATGTTGAATTACAGATGAAAAGTAGTTAGAATTGGGGTGAATATAAATTGGGTTGGCATTATTTTTCGTATAAGGATGAACGAGATCTAATATAAAATCAATAAATTCTACTTGTTTAACATTAGTGCTTATCTTAATCTTAACATTTAAACTTTTTAATTCTCTATGAATTATTTTCCTTAATTTATCAACTTTAAGTTTAGTAGAATTTTTGCTACAATAAGAACATCATCTCAATATAATCCTATATTATCGACATTAACATCATCATAAGCGGCAATGTTATATAGGATAAATAAACCCACCCGGTCAGAAGACTCGGCAGAATCTAACAATCCCATTGAAATATCAAAGTAATCATCAGAGTTTTAAACCCGCTGTTCATTATTATGTATGAAAACAGATCTTCTAAAGTTCCTTATCATATTTATCGCTTCAATTGAGATGTTAGAATATTCTTTGGCAAATTCCAACATGTTTTCTTTTGTTTTAATATATATATATATATATATATATATATATATATATATATATATATATATATATATATATATATATGTTATGGGGTCCACCCTTTTCTGATATAAATGGACTCGTCCTGCTGCCATAAAATAGCCACAGTCAGTCAGTCATGATGTCCGAAGGTAGAGGAACAGAGTAAAGGAACAGGGTGAAGAAACAGAGTGGAAAGGACATAGACACTGTGATTGAGTTGACGTTAGAAGTCAGTTACAAGGACGCCCGACGCTAAGGAAGTTTACTTCGAGACTGTATATAGCGATCTTTGATTAATACTAACCGGCGTTCCTGGATTTTACTAACAGCATTACCTTTTGTATTTTGTGTAAATACATATAATTTCATAGCTTAAATACTTGCGTTTGTCATTTATTGGAGACCGATTTTTCACGCAGAATCCACAACAATATATATATATATATATATATATATATATATGAGTGGGCATTGAATTCATCATCCAGCTACGATAGTCTGTTACCTGCTTAAAAGTATTCGTTAAGTAATGCCCTGACGACTGCGTTTATATGCTGATATCGACCACTGTATATTAACACACACACACACACGCATACATATATATATATATATATATATATATATATATATATATATGAAATAAAATTATAGTTTTAAGGTATGCTACATTTATAAGAGCTCGATATGAGCGATAAAGCGTATGTATAAAAGTAGAGGATGAGGCCGACATTACGCGGGGTCTGTTCAGTCACCCCCCACTGGGGCATCATGTGAAACGAGGTCGGTTATTTATTGTGGGTTCTCTGAGCCCGTCGGCTCGGCCCCAAAATTATGCCCACTGAACCCGTATAAAGGGGTTCAGGGTCGGTTTACCTCACCGAAAGAGAGTCTGCCCTTCGGCGTAGACTCCTTCGGATTCCTCCCGCCCGAAGGCAGAGAGTTCAACCGAACAGTCGGTTCAGAAGTGAACTACTGACTGACGATATTCAGTCCCCCACCACGAGGGCGTCATGTGGTACAAGGCCTTTTTAACGTGGGATCTCCGAGCCCGTGGGCTCGGCCAAAACATGCCCATTGAACCCGTATAAACGGGTTCAGGGCCGGTTTACCTCCCCGAAAGAGAATCTGCCCTTCGGCGTAGCCTCTTTCTGCTTCCTCCCCGCCCATTGAACCCGTATAAACAGGTTCAGGGTCGGTTTACCTCCCCGGAAGAGAATCCGCCCTTCGGTGTACCCTCCTTCGGGTTCCTCCCCGCCCGAAGGCAGAGAGTTCAACCGATCTGTCGTTCAAGAGTTGAGCGACTGACTCCTTGACTACTCATGAGGCGCAGTATTCATTAAGTATGGAATAGTACATTATTATTATTATGGGTAAGATCCCATAACACAACGCTACATAAGAGATCTCATGTTTCAAAAACAGAAGCTAAAAACTTCAATTTAATTACAAAAATTTAATTGAATTAAAGTACCCAGTTCTGTTTTGGAATCCAAAATTCGCTTGAGGATGAAACAGAGCTTTTATAATTAAATTTAAGTTTTCAGCTTCTGTTTTGAAACATGTGAACTCTTATGTAGCGATAGAATCATATTTAAAAAAAATAATTATAATATATATATATATATATATATATATATATATATATATATATATATATATATATATATATATATACATATATGGAAGAGATTATAGTTGTTCTAATAGTGCATATTTTAAAAAGAGGATAAATCTTTTTGGTTGAAAAGTGAAATTTTTATTTCAAAATATATATTATACTCTATTTCTCATAATTCTGCTACATGAGTTTCAAGTTTCCCGATTTTCTTCAAACAAAGTGGAGATATTTCAACATATAAAAATTAATTTTTTGCATAATAGTGACTCATATGTCTCTCTTGGTCTGGTGTATATATATACAGTAGCCGCCCTAATATAAGGAACGGAAACAACAGCGATATAAATATGTGTATTACTTAAAAAATGATTAGCAATGAAATTTTTACCGAATAAAGATTAGGGTGTAATGCATAAATATTATACAAATGCATTACTTTTTAAGTAATACACATATTTATGTCTTTGTTGTTTCCGTTCCTTATATTATGGCCGCTACTGTGTGTGTGCATATATATATATATATATATATATATATATATATATATATATATATTTATGAATTATTCATACATAAAACAAATAAAAAGGTTAATGATTAAATGGCGAGAAATCCATCTTCGCGAACAATTCAATAATATACAAAAACCCCGAATCTGTTTATGAATGAAAAGATTCTGTTTTATAAATTTCCGTCGCATTAGACCTTTTTATTTTACAAGCTTTCGTCTGTTCCTACAGACATCCTCAGGTATGAAATATTGTGTTTTTGTTTATACTTTCAGTAATAAGTGGACAAACGAAAACAAGGTTGTAATCCGAAAAATGCTATGAGAAATGTGTGTTATAGTTTTGGAGCGTGCAGTCGCAACGCTGAGTTTGAATTTAAATTTTAAGGTTAAAATTCTGCGTTTATATACAAATGTAGTGATAGAGAATTCTTTTTAACTGGTAAATTTTCCGTAAAAGTGGCATGAACTATATTGTTCAATAATTACAGTAATGTCGCACTTATTATCCAAAAGTTGAAATAATCCCTGCTAACTTTTCGCATGCAAGAATAACGTCGACAGCGATATCATTGTCTTCTTAATGATTTGAAAAGCCATGGGAATCGCATTGTCATTTTCTCAGATGAGTAGACCTTCACTGTGGATCCGGTCGTGAACAAACTGAACAATTCGACAAGGACGTCTCTGGGGTACGCTAAGTTTTTACGACTAAGCACCCGGAATTCCTGATTGTGCTTGGGGTCGTGGCCTCAGAAAGTGTCCCTATTTATCTTTAATAATATTTCTCGAAAATTCAGGCCACTAGATTAAAATAAATACACCTTTAATGAAGCCTACTCAAATATGGTTAGCCACTAACAATATATATATATATATATATATATATATATATATATATATATATGCAAGTATAAGATTGGTGTATACCGAATAAATTCCAGTAACTAAAATGTTACAGAGTAGAGCAAATATAATTTATTCGAAAATTATAACATAAATATGTTACAAAATCACTAAAAAATAGCCATTTTGTTTCGACATGTCTGGTGTCTTATCAAGTGATGGTGTTGAATGTAGAATAAAGAGTTTCCTTTATTCTACATTCAACACCATCTCTTGATAAAACACCAGACGTGTTGAAACAAAATGGCTATTTCTGCATTGATTTTATGACATATTTATGTTATAATTTTCGAAGAAATTACACACACACACACACACATATATATATATATATATATTGGAGACAGACATATCTAAACACTGAGTTAGATCTGAAGAAAGTGAGATAGAGAGATAGGTAGACTTATCTATATGAACATGTCGATGGATAAACATGCAGATAGACAGACAGATTTTAATATATGTACAAACCTTTGCATATAAACGTTTTTGCATTTGTCTTTCTATTCATATTGACTGTAGTGTATTAGTGAGGTCGATATTCACTGGCTTCTCCTCACTTTCGGCCTTGTGCCACATCAAACTTACGATTAGAAAATTATTCGGGCACTTCGACGTGGTGTAATGGTTAACAAGTTTGTTTAGCTGGAACAATTACGATTGCCTAGTGAGTTCGATCGTCACTAGGTGTCGCGTACTTTCGGCCTTGTGACACATTTATGTTACCCTTAGAAAATCATTTAAGGCAGCTTGACCTGGTGTAAAAGCAAATTTTTCTCGCTAGAACAATTACGATTGAGTAGTGAGTTCGATCCTCACTGGCTGCACCCAACTTTCGGTCGTGTGCCACATCTAAGATACACTTAGAAAATCACCATATTAACTATAGCGTAGAATGGATTTCATGTAGTGTTCTATATACTGGATATTTTTTTCTGCTTCCATTATAAGAATTGACACACACCCTTTTACACGTTAATATCAATGAATGCGCGCGGTGACAGATGTCTTGGTACTTATGATTGACTAAGAGGCGAATTCGTATATTGTTAAAATACTGTAATTTGCTATATAGCTTTAGCAGAAAGCAAGATCTCTTTTTCACTGCCCTTTCTTTTGCAAATTTCTTTTCTCAAGAGAAATCAACAGATGTATTACCCATATATACGTTCAGTGATGTACGCATGTCACATTGAGACAGATTGTAGTGGTTTATCTTACCATTTTGTTGTTTAGGCCCGACGGAATCACCAAATATGTAATGGCTAGTATATATCTTGAACGTCGGTGTCACTAATATATGTAGTAATATGTGTAACCAATTTGTGTGATGGCTAAGAAAAATGTGATTCAGGACAATGCGTGAACGCAATGCAATTTATATTTGACATAAATAGCACATAGAATAAAATACAAAGCTGAACTGAATGATTCCAAAACATAACAATTAGATTTATTTATGTTTGATGTACATGCATGCAAACTGAAAACGTAGAGCAGAGTCGTGTCCCTTTGATTTGGTAATATTTTTACCGGAGTTCATATTAAGAAGAAGTAATACTGAACTTGTAATTTAGAAGCATAAAGTTTGGAATTGTGAGTTCTAAAGTTGGTAAAAGTTCAGGAGTGATTTCAGAGTTCGTGAATGTTGGTAATTATCTTTAACGTCTGGTCAGCAATGACTAAGACGGGAGTTCCTGATGGTTACATCTTGGCACTTGGTAGCAAGGAATGAGAAGTGCAAGAGAGATGAATGAAAAACTACTATTCTAAATTCATAAAATGTAGGTACCACAGAGAAAAGTTCATCAAAACGATTAGCATCAAAAATATTTGTAGAAAATGCAGAAGGGAGCTACGTTACGTTGGTAAAATACTGGCTGAAGTCGCGATGCCAGGTCAGAACCTGTAAAAATGCAGATACTTCTTTGTATTTTCATCAAGAATTTCTAAATACATAGCAGAAGCCGGAGACAAGATCAATATTCAATACATGAACGACTGGTAGACGTTATAAATATGTAAGATAGATTATGGGGAGATAAATTGTCTAGGCTGACAAAAGTGAAATAATTTTACTAGCGTCAGACCTAGCGATTGATTCAATATAATCTTTCCGGCAAATTAACAGAGATTGAGATGTCACTGTGACGTCCCCCGGTGTTGCTGCGCCAAATGTGACGCCTGCCTGGCTGCGTCCGTCGTGCTATCCTGTCCTGTGACGATCAACTGACTTGGTATTGGTCGCGGCACCAAATGTGACGTTCTAACCTTTTGGTGATTCGGATGGGAATCTGGTTAGATTCGGTATCAGCCTTGTCGTTCCCAGCTCACCTCCAACGTCTGGTTACCGAAGTAACTGTTTTGATCTTCAGTCTAACCTACCCACGTTGTGATTTGATCTTAGGTAGACGAAATCAATCAGTCGCCGGGCCGTAATGCAAGCTGAGTCCGGGAAAGGGTCCCACCGGACAAGTATATGTAAAAGAAAATAAAATAATAACTCGAAAAGTTCAAATGTGTTAAAAAGGATAACAATATTTTATATCTGGTTGATGAATACAGGACTGCGTCTTCTTCCCAAACCCGCTATATGGATTCGTGACACTTTGTGTTTGTTAGGCGAGTCTTAACATCTTAAGTTGTTTGTTCTTTAAAAAAATTGGTTCTTGGTGTATCTTCAGGCGATATTCGTAAAACTTGTTTTGGTGGTATGAGTCTAAGTCGTTCTTCAAAAATAAATTGTTCTTGGCAAGAAGTTGAGGCCGTGATGCCTGGAATCTTTCAAGTCAGCTATCTGCGAGGCGGGTCTTCAGAGTTCTCAGCTCACTGCAACTGCGAACTTCACTCAACTGCTTCTCAACTGGAACTCGAACTCGAACTCGAACTCGAACTGGTACTTAACTGCTTTTCACTCGCTGCGACTCTGCTTATATGGACGCCGACCAAAATCGGGGTGGGCTTGTCGGGGTTTGAGGTTCCTTGATAATTCTAAATCCACAATCCACTTCTTTGTTTTCGGTCAGGAAAATTTATTATTTTCCATTTTTGGAGGTCTTTCGTCTTCCCACCTTCTTCTGTTCTCATATTGGTATCTCACCATACCCTCAGAGGTTGTCAATGGGTTTCCCCTCTCTCTCACAGTGGCATCTCACCCTATCCCTTCGGGGAAGGGGGGCGCAACAGGCCTCTCCTACTTCTTCACATGATTCCCTCTGCCTAACGCTCATGCCACCACCCAGCCAATGGGCGCTCAGCGGCATGGGTGTGGCCAGACTAGCCTCGGTTTAAAAAATCTTGTTAAAAAAAAAATTATCTTCCTTTTTCTTTTTTTTCTTTTTCTTTTCTTTCTCTTTCTTTCCTTCTGCATGACAACAAACCTTAGACTGTTATCTTAGTCAAATGTCACTTGGACTTTATCACCCGGCCAAACAAGTGGGTGGTCAATTGGACGTGTTTGCATTCTGTTGCTAATTAACTGTTCTGATAAAATAATTTCGCTATCATAGCCAGCCCTGACAATAAACAGGTGTTTTTCCCAAATGACATGGTTCCACGGACATTTTGGATTCGGTCAAGCTTGATCTAATTAATTTTTATCTCTTTAGAATTCTGCGGGTGGTCGCTTGTCCAACTTGAAATGTTCATTATCGTTGTCATAAATTAATTTAAATCCGACACTTCCGCCTACTTTCCTCGCCAATGAGAATAAAAACCCTTAGCACTTTTCTCTGTTAGAAAGAAGATAACATCGCTTAGTGTCCTTTTCGTGATGGCTTCTTATCACCTAAATTTAATTCTCGCCTTTTTGTTCTTTCTTTCTAGCAACATAAATGGTGTTACATCACAATGCAGATACTTCACTCTGCTGAAGGTTAACATAAAAAAGACAGCATTTAAAATTAACAAACCATTCCTTTCCTCAGCCGACAACAGAATGCAGGACATTTATTTAGATCTGTTACCTATTCGCCCTTATCGAATCGATTAGACTTACTATTAAGATAGTATTAAATTGTATCATCAACATAGATACCGTGTTGATAACTGATACCATCAGGAAGGTCAGTGATGTAAATTAGAAACAACAGAGGTTCAAGGACTGAGTCATGAGGACACCTGCATTAATGCTAAAAGATATAGAAGAGTGGCCGTTCAAGTAACTTTAATTTCACGCTTTGGTAAAGTTGTAACCTAGGGAAGGTTACTGAATAGAATAATAACACGAAGGTTGGTAATGAACAATAATACTTAGGATAAGAACAACACATATAAGATTCGCCAGCGGTTAGTAGAAGTAGTCAACTGCTACAAGTGATTTAAATGAATTCTACAATGAATTTCCAACTGCAGAATATCTACAAACCACCCCACGCGGTCAGATGTGGCACAAGGCCGAATTTAATGTGGGGTACTGAGCCCGTAGGCTCGGCCAAAAATTTACGGTAGAACCCCGTATAAAATGGGGTCGGGTAGCTATTTCCCGAGACCACAGTCTGCCTTTCGACATAGCCTCGTCTGGGTATCCTCTCTGCCCAAAGGCAAAGAGTTTGACCAGCACATCTGGAGACGAATCTCCAACTGCAAAATCTCCAACACACAGTATTTACTACTGTATTTATGTGAATGTGGACATACCCATTATCGTCCGTAGGTATGCTGCAACAGGTAATGATTAAATCAGTTAAAAATGTTTGCCCAAGCTAGCATAAAGTTTCAACTTATGGTAAACCTTGTCAAATTCTTTCGCGATATCTAAAGAAACAGTTCAAGCTTTACCAATTTGTCTAAATCTTGATAGACTTTTTCAACTATAATTGATAATACATAAGTAGTTGAGTGAACGACATATATCTTATCTGAAAGAGCTTACTGTGAAGTTAGATGCTTAACCAATTCAGAATTGATTAGAGCGTCTAGAACCGTGATAAATAGGTAGAAAGCTAATAGGTCAGTAGTTAAAAGGACTAAACGGTTTGCCTGAGTTCTTAAAGACTGAAACTATAGAGTGGGGGTGCCCAACGAAGCAAGAAAACAAGAAGCAGCAAAACAGTTATTGTGGAGTTTAAAGAGAATCAGTTCAGGTGCAGCTTTCTTATGGACAATTGCATCAAGTGCACATGCTGTGTGGGGATCCAGTTTAGAGATAATAGCAGAAACCATGAACGAAGTTATATTCACATCACACAATAGGGATTTAGTTGTAAGTAAAAAGTCAGAAAAAGATGCTCTAGATGAATCAAGAGTAGAATTTAAAGAGAATTTACGAGGAAAACATTCTGCTTTATCAGCAGATGGTAAAAAACTGAAGAGAGCATGAATAGAAGATTTAATCTTAAGTAACACATTAATTTTAATTAGAGCCCCCCAGTAATGATGGGAACCAAACTGTTTAGCGGCTATACCGGGCCTCATATTCTATCAGCAAAGACAACCGGAAAAAGATATTCCTGTGAGCTATACTGGCTAAACAGAAAAATGTGAACCAAGGAGAATATAATTGTTTCATCAGGTATTTTAGAGAAGTTACAAAAATATCGATGCCGGCTTTAACCCAATAAGAAACCTATGTAGCACAATTCTCAATAGGAAGGTTAAGAATATCAATCCAAGGGGCGTCTCGAAGGAAGTCCTGAAATAAATCCCAATCAGTACGTTGGTAATGGAAGTCTTCTGAATAGGAGCTTCCTTTTTAAGTGATGACTCAAAAGAAATATCAACAGATAGTACAGCCTGATCCAAACTGTGATGCTAGACAAGGGCCAGGAGAGGAAACAAAGAAAAAAAATGTTGATGAGAATTAATCGAAAAATATTCCAACAACAATTATTTGGAGATAACAATGACATTTTTTCAGATACAATTCCTAATATTTCACCCATAGCTGAGCCGATAAGAGACGGATTGATAAGAAATTTAGGTAAAAAAATAAAAATACAAAGGTAGTTATAGGCTGTGTTTATACGTTCGTTTGCAGGTAGACATGGGTTGGTTATATGTTGTAACATAGAAACAGTTACTGAATGAGGAATAACCAAAACGGAGTTTGGAAATGAATTGGTAATCTTTATAACATCAACAAAATACAATACTCGCCAGCGGCGTTAAGTAGGAAAACCACTGCTAGTGGTGGACTACTTAGCATATTACAACCACTTACAATAGTGTCCCGTTTATGAGGATTGTGACATACACATTAGTGTTTATAGGTACGGTATATAACATTATATATTCTCACTAGGTAAGTACATGTATCTAAATCTATTTTTTCAACCTCATTCTTTATTTGGTATTTAATACTAATAATATTATTTCAGTGTCATTGTTGATTAATCTTTTCTTAGTTTGGCACAAGGCCACAAATTTGGGCAGTTCTAACTCTCTACACCGTACCAAGCAGACTCGCTCATTAATCATCCACACGCATTGAAATGTCACTGGATTTCATTGTTTCTATGTAAATCTTCTTTTTCAACTTCATTTTGTTTTGGTTACCTTCTAAAGCTAGTCTAGTCTTACACAAGGTCCAAGTATTGGAACACTCACTGTGTATCAAATTTAGTACACTATCGAAGCGACGATGAAGAAGTGCTTGCTAACCGTTGCGTTACGGTATGCACCGTAATTCAATTTTGCTTTTAGACGTTTGTAACTCAGTCGGCTTATATCGATCAATATTTTTCATCATATCTGTATCTAAAATAGAGGATTGGCAACTCTTCCTGGTCGCCCTAAATTATTTTGTGGCGAGAGACTTGGCACAAATATGTCGGCATAAAATAATAATTAGATAACGGTCCAGGGCATATGATTGCTGTCAGTACCGTATGCGCTTCCGACTTCCACATCGAACATCATTTAAACACGTTGCAATCCACTCTTCCTGAAACAATGAGAGTTTAATGGATCTGTTTGTGTTGTCGGTGGTCTAGACACCACCTTAAGACACACAGGTAGACAGACAGTTGAAATTCACTTGGCGTGGCTGATAGATTTACACTATATCAGACAATCCATGTTGGATTATTTAATGTAGAAATTGCAATCTGTATGTAGGCATAGATTGAATTTAAAAACGATTCTACAAACAGGTTAGATTTCTAATTGAGCCTATAAGTAGGAATAGGTCGGCTTATAATCTCTATTGGTTTATATAGAAAAAAGGTTTATACTTGAGTGTGTAAATAGGTATAGTTAGGTTTATCCTCTCTATAGGTGGGTATAGATCGAGTTTATAGTGAAATCTGTATGTAGGTATAGATCGGCTTATACACGACTAGCAGTAGAGACCGGCGTTGCCCGGGGATGTAACAGTAAGAGATAGATCAAGTATCGACCATCATAAAGACTGAAAAATAAAATTGACAAAGATTATTGTCGACGGACACTCATGTCTTAATTAGTTTTTTTTTTTTTTACGAATTGGTCAAACCCAAAATTGAACAAAAACATTGTTTTCAATCGTTATGAGTCTAGCGATTGAATAGAATTTTATTATAAACAATTGTCTTGTAAATGGAATTTTCAAAGCATTCTGAATTAAAAATAAAAAAAAAGTGTGCAAGACAATAAGAAAGACTACCTGCCAAAAAAAGTGAAGTTTTGTTGAAATCGGTTGAAAAATGTAGGAAATCCGATCCCATATATAAACGAACACACGCACACACACAGACACAAACAACCAACCTGGGTTTTATAATAAGTATAACTCGATAAATCGATATTAATAAGTATAAATCGATATGAGTTGTCCCCCTTTCATTAATGCCTCTTAATCGTGTTTTCAAATTGATTTCATGCAAAAACAATTGTTTTTTTTTTCAATTTTTGGCGTTGTCAGAACCACCGCAAGGTAATTTTACGTAGTCCTGTGAAGTTTTGTTGAAATCGGTTGAAAAATGTAGGAAATCCGATCCAATATATAAACGTACAGACACACACACACACACAGACACAATCTGTGTTTTATAATAAGTAAGATTCTGCAAACTGGATTCGGTTAGATTTATACTTGAGTTTATAAATAGGAATAGTAAGTTTATACTGTCTTTCAGTAGATATAGATCTGTTTATACTTGAATCTCTATGTAGGCATAGATTGTGTTTATACATAATTTTGCAAATACGCATAAGCCAGATTTATACTTGAGTCTATAAGTAGGTATAGGTCGTTTTATACTCTCTATAGGTAGATATAGATAAGGTTTATACTTGAATCTCTATGTCGGCATAGATTAAATTTATATTGAGTCTATAGTTAGGCATAACGTGTTTATACTTGAATCTCCACGCAGGCATTGGGCGGGTTTATATACCATTCTGTCTGTATCATTTATATATGATTTGACCCTGCTTTGAATATTGCTGCCACATCTGGTCTAATGCTCCTGCTATATATTTAGAAATTCTTGATAAAATACTAAGAATCTGCAATATTATTGATGCTGACCTGGCATCTCGGGTTAAGACACTTTCCCACCTTCGTAACGTAGCTTCCCTGTTACTTTTCTGTAAGCAGTTTCATGCTAATTGTTCTGAAGAACTCCCCCCTATGGTACCCAGATTTTATGAATTTAAACGCAGTGCTAGAGTGGCGTCATGATTGTATCTTTTTACGGTGGAAATGTCTTAGTTGTATGCTAACAGTTTCTTTTCTCGCATTTCTCGCTTGTGGAACTTCCAAAATCTATCTTACACACTTATAAATCTATCATTGCTCCATGTACTGAATATTGCTATCACATTTGGTCTGGCGTTTCTGATATGTATTTAGAGACACTTGATAAAATACAAAGGAGAATCTGCAGTGTTATTGGTTCTGGCCTGGCACCTCGACTCCATTCTCCCACCATCGTAAAGTACCTTCCGTGTGCCTTCCTCTATAAATATTTGCAAATTGTTCAGATGAACGTTCCTTTGTGGTACCTACATTTTTATGAATTTAAGCGTACTACAAGATTAATGGCAAGCTCTCATCGTTCTACTGTTGAAATGGCTAGATATAACAGCAAGTTCTACGGTAAAACTTCTCTCGCACTTCTCGCCTGTGGAATATTCCGGCTAATTGCTTCCTATTCAACTTTCACCTAAATTGAAAGTTAAGTGAAAATGTTAATCTTTTTCTTCTCTCTTCTTGATTCCTGTTTTTATTATTCTCTCTCCTTAATAGTTTTTTTTCTCATATTCTCTAACACTTTGAAACTCCTCGCGTATTAGTGGCTTTATTGCCTTGCTTATCGTTAAATAATTAAATAAGGCAGGCGTAGGTGAAGTTTTATAGTTGAATCTATAGTTAGGCATATGCTTGATTCTACAAGTAGACTTATCTTGGATTTAGTCTTGATTCTATAGGTAGGTCTGTTTAGAATGTACACTATAGGAAGACCTATTTTAGATTAATACTTTATATTATATTGTATTATTCATAATTACTTTTTTTCAGAGAATATTTATTTACCTATCTCATCAGTTACTCATTTACCTCAGCCACTGGAAAAGAAATTTTGAGAATGTTTCAAGTACTTATTCTGCTGGTTAGCAATTCAAAATTTCGCCATTTTCCACTGAGTTTAAGTATATATTGATCCAACACAAGGATTGGATTCGCAATTGCTCAGTTATGTGCCATGCGTGATACACGCTTAGCCGATCATGTATCTTCCGATATATGACTGACGAGGCAGATTTTCCCCGCAGTTGGTTGCCATTTCTTTCTGTGGTAGACCAGTTGCCATCCAAGTATATAGAACCCGGTTTGTCTTGTTATTTACCCATAGCTAGGGGGAGAGGTAGAGGATTCATACCTTTTCCCAAGGGTATTAGCACTTATGTGAATGTAATAGATTCGACTGGAATTCGAACTCCGCTCTCCGATTCTTCAACTCGAGCCACCAACCACTAATTCACTGTGCCTCTGTAATTTATTACTGCACTTAAATTAAGACGAGGTACTAATGAGGAAAGCAATATTTATTTTGAATAATACAAACATGTGACATAAGGCGAAAAGTGGGGTAGGGGAAGGCTGTTTTTCAATCTGTCATATCTTAAGCTTAGCTAGCCACGATTTACTGTCCCAAATATAACACAGTGTTCCTTACAGCAAGAAACACCTTCTTATTTACCATTCTTACTACAGTCACCATAATACCATAGAGTCTCTATATAGTCCTAACTTTTCGATTCCTCAACCCGATCGGCTACGTCATCAAATTCCCGATAGAAAAAAGAGTTGATATGTCGTCAAATTAGCCCACACTTAAAATATATATGAATATATTTTATTTTTAATAATAACTTTCGAGAATATCTATTTATCTATCTGGTCAGTTACTAATTTGCCACAGTTACTAGCACAGAATACTCGAGAAGGTTTTAAGGACTCTTTTTTCGTCAGCAATACAAAATATGTCAATGATTGTCATCGTTAAACCTCGTTTATTAGTTCTGTCAAATATTTGTGTTTTCCGCATTGCTGCTAATCTTGTATATTTGTGACCGGTATTTTCAGTTGACAACAAAGTAATAAGCAGTAATTAAAGATCAAGCTTGTTTGCCCAGAATCGCTCTCGTGCTTAATTCCAAAACCAGAAGTATCTTTCACTACCGGAAGTGGTTTTCAGCATTTTTGACTACCTGGTCTCCCCACCCTCCTCTCTCTCTCTCTCTCTCTCACACACACACAGACACAGACACACAAACACACACACTCATTTCTCTTGTGCCGATTAAGTGCAGAGAAATGAATTAGTTGCTTAAGGGGAGGACCATTTTTCGACACCGAGATGTGCGAACACAAATACATTTGCTGCTACAGATCCAAGATAAAAAGAATAACAGTTGCTTGAGTTTCCGATTTTGTCTGATTCAATGAAAGTTGTATCCTTTGAAGTGAGTGAGATATTGTTGATTCCTCTTGGTTCGTCTGTTTTAATTGAAGACGGACATCGCTAGAATTCTGATAAACCGGAGACGACAACGGGTGACCACGGGTTCATTAAGTCTAGCGCTGAATAAACCTAAATAAATCAATGTGAGATAGGATTTGATACTTCTTCTCTGTGATAGAAGAAAGGGCATATACACAAGCAAACACGTCTACACACATATATTCATACATATACTTATAAACACATCAAGTATACAACTATTACACAGATCTATCTATCTATCTATCTATCTATCTGTCTCAGTTTTTAATATAATGTCATCCCATAAGTTCTGTTCGAATTTTGAATAAAGAAAACAAGTGACCAAATGTTACATTTAATTACAGATTCAATCAACAATGTATTTTCCCTGATTATCTATGACTTCCTTCCATCTATTAACAAGCTTACTAATTCTATTACTGTAAAATTCTTTTGGCTTTGATTGGGAGAACTCACAAATGTCAGTTTTAACCTCTTCCTGTGTTACAAAAGCTGTTTCTTCCAAATGATTCTGTAAGCTACGAAACAAATGCTAGTCTGAAGGAGCAAGATCGTGAGAATAAGGTGGATGAGGAAATTTCTCTCAACCAAGTTCTTCGATCTTTTGTGACGTCATACTTGCTGTGTCGGGTCGCGCATTGTCCTGATGAAACATCACCCCTTTTCAATTCACTAGAGCAGGTCTTTTTCCCTCAAAGCTTGGTTCAAACGTTCTAATTGCTGACAGTATATTTGGGCATTAATTGTTGCATTAGGTGGTAACAATTTAAAGTGGATTATTCCTTGGCGATCCCACCAGATTGAAAGAAGAACCTTTTGCCCATGAAGTCCCTTCTCGGCCGTGGCTAGGGCCCTTCCCCTTTACCAAGCCACTGTCTACGACGCTTAACATTTCGATAAAAGATTCATTTTTCGTCGCCAGTCACAAGTCTATCCAAAAAAGGTGAAACAAGTTGGCGAGAATGGAGAGAAGAGCAGATGTCAACTCGGGATTTGAGGTTGTTTTCAGACAATTCATGAGGACCCCATTTTCCAAGTTTAGGAATTTTTCCAAGTTGTTGAAGATGACGATGAACAGTTGTATGGTTTGAACTGAGAACCACTGCCAATTCCTCAGCTGATAAAGCAAAATTTCTTCAAAGAATCTTTTCATCAAATTTAACTGGACGTCCGGTTCGATCTTCATCTTAAGGGTGAAATCTCCACGTCTGAATTTTGCAAACCATCTTCTGCAAGTTCTTTCATTCACGCATTCGTCTTCATAAACTGAGTGAATGTTTCTAGCCGCTTCGGCTGCTGAGTTTCCTTTCTTGAACTCATAAAGCATTATGTGCCTCAAAGGATTCTTGGGTACTTCCATGTTACCAGGGTTTTAATCAAACAAAATTGAATTTTATTGTTCTCTTAAATAAAATTTGATCAGTTTAAATGCATCTAAACATAAAAATAATGTTCAGCTCCATTAGACATTATAAAATACTCTTTATACTTCGTTCATTTTTAACAAAAAGTTAAAATTCGGACAGAACTTATGGGATGAGCTGATATATATCTATCTCATTATTTTAATATCTATCTTGTTTTGTTCTTATCCATATCATGTTGCTCATATCTATCTATCTATCTATCTATCTATCTATCTATCTATCTATCTATCTATCTATCGTAAGTGTTCATTATCTATCTATCTATCTATCTATATATATATCTCATTCTTATCTATGTTATGAAGTGATATCCGAAATGTCGTACAATTTGGCGAATTTGACACTCAAAGGACATATTGATGGCAGAGAAAAGCAAACTGTTAATATTACCATCGTTTGTACTTTATAAAATGATAATGTTGAAACAGTTTTTCAAGAAATGACACTTCTCAGGTCCACCAACTGTTATCGCTCTTTTTAGTATTAATGCGTTTTTCCTCCTTAACTTTTGGAAAGACATCATCTTGATTATATCATTATTTTCCTTTCTAGTTACACTAGCTAACAATTTCATTTGCTGTTTTGAAATTCCTCAGCTGCTATGGCTTTTGTTATTTGGTAATGCTTTTTGGTCGTGATTCTGTATCGCCAGTCAATAGGATCTGATGAAGGATTGTCTTCTTTAAGACTTAAAAGGATTAATTCACTTGAAGCCATTTTTAATCAATGATTTGAGGAAACGGATGATTGTTTAGTGATTTAATAAGGGTTGCTTCTATGAGACAACGACACAAGCATAGTGTACTCAGTGAGGATCGAACTCACTAATCACTTGTTATTGATCTTGCTTGACAAGCCTGCTAACTATTAAACTACGTCGATGTGCCTTAAATGATGGTTTAAATACTTCTAAACGAGCTGGATGCCAAACAGGACATTCATATTAGTCTCTATCTGATAACGTCGTTTAAGAACACGAGTCAAATTTTCAGGGTAAGATGTCGGACAAATGTATCCCTAGAACAACTTATCCTGGGTTCAAATTCCTTACCGCATATAGTAAATTTGTTATAACTGATCCATGCACAGACGTATGTGAAGTATTTAAATTCTAATATAGCAATGCCAAAAGACCTGATCTAGGCTTCAGTAAGAATGATGAGACAAACTTGAGCTGTGAATAGAAATCCAGCCAACAAGTAAACCAGGTTAGACAATAAAAATAAAAAGGAAAGTGTCTCGAAATACAGATGGATATGCAAAACAATTAAAAACAAGCCAATCAACGATCGCCTACGTTCTGAAAAAACATGGCACATAGACGAAGAAGAGAAAGAAGAAAGAAGATTACGCCTTTTATTTTTCTCGTCATGAATTCATTTCATTTATTTTTTATTTTCCTGTGTTTAATTGCCATATTTTTTTATTTTCCTATGTTTAATTAGCATATTTTTTATTTTATTTTAACAAATTTTTTAATGTAAAAATCTCTTTAATTTGTTCACGGATAGATTTTTAAATTTCACTAACTGTTAAATTTTGTAAAATTGACCAGAGCATTTTATGTCAAAGATTCGTTATGGAAACGACCTTTCATTAGATTATGTCGTGTTGTGATAATGACAACGTAAAAGGAACGAAACGTCAACAAGAAAATAGAAATTTTCAGTATCCATCTGGTTCTCACGTATTCTATCTCTACATACATTGGTCGGATATTTCATATCAATCATTTATAATAATGATAATAATATTAATGATAATAGTCACAGCAAATATCTACAGACGACGTCGCGAGAATGTAGTCTGTAGTGAAGTAAAGCGCATGTGGAATATGACCATTATGACTGACAAGCGTTTGGAGAGAAATCGCCCTAATATCACACTTGTGCAGCAGTGGAGCCATGAATGGACCCTGTACCATAAGATAAGAATATTGTGAAGGTAGAAGAGGCAAATATACAGAGGCACTAAGACCTGGCTGGGAAAATCGGCGAAATGTTAAAAGCAGCAGCTCAAATTGTCCCCCTTGTGGTTGGCGCAATCAGGGCATCTTCCAGGAATCTTTCTTCCCCGAAAGACGGATTAGGCAGTCATGGAGTTATTGAAAGGGGCAGGTGGCAGCCATAGTTGTAAAAGGACACGTGATGAGGAAAGTGCTGTGCCTGTAAGCATACTGAAAGAATCTAAATGTCGGGGGATGAGGTCTCAAATACTACTGCTGCTACTACTACTACTACTACTACTACTACTACTACTAATAATAATAATAATAATAATGAAACGAAATAAGCAGATGTGGACCAATAGAAAACGCATCAGTGGCAGAGCAGCACCGGGTTGAAAGGTGAGAGAGAAGGCTGAATTATTGCAGCTCAGGACCAAAGGTTCGCAAACAGATCCTATTACTGTCACATAATCAAGAACTGAACTAACCCGAAATGTCGAATCTGAGGAAAATATGATGAAACTGTCAACCATGTTATCTCAGGATGACCGGAATTATCAAAAATGGATATAACCACATAACAAGTTAGCGACATATGTGCACTGGGAGATAAGCAAAAAGCACAAAATCGAAACCACTGAGAGATGTTATGTCTAACAACCAGACGCAGTTACTCAAAATAACGATGCACCTATCCTCTGGGACATACCAATTCAAACTGATAGGGAAATAAAAGCCAAAAGACTTGATATTATCATAAAAGATAAGAAATTTAGGAACTGTATGCTTATTGACATAGCAGTATCATCTGAAAGACCTCCATGAAAATTATGGAGAAATTGTCCAAATACAAGGGCCTGGAGATCATGATTAACAAGCGTTTGGAGAGAAATCGCCCTGATATCACACTTGTGCAGCAGTGGAGCCATGAATATGGAACGATACAGATAACTAAAACTTATTATACTTAGCGGAACATATATTTATTTTAGGAGTAAGACTGTACCAAAAGTAATCGAAGCTCCAGGCCTTTAGAGAAAAGGAAACTTTATTAACAGTGTCCCAGGTAACATCAACGAACAGGTTGCCCAGAAGATCGCCCATATATAGGAACATCCCATATACTAAGAAAGATACTATCAATTAAATGACATTTCTCCTAAGTACCACAGTTTGGACCCGGCTCTTAAGGATACAAAGCAGGAAACATAACATACACTAATGATAGTAATAATCATAATGATAATAATAATCATTGGTCTATCATTTCCTTTTAATACAAGGATAGAGCAAATGTGAGTCGAGGTTTTAACCAAATCTGACACATTGGTGTTTTAACTGGTAACCTTTTGAAAGGTCACAATCATGCCAAATGTCAATGGTACACTGACTGACAGAATGTAG
The DNA here is from genome assembly GCA_963932145.1 of Acanthosepion lycidas. Taxonomy (NCBI): domain Eukaryota; kingdom Metazoa; phylum Mollusca; class Cephalopoda; order Sepiida; family Sepiidae; genus Acanthosepion; species Acanthosepion lycidas. The sequence goes on along the minus strand of OZ010577.1, from coordinate 55,012,508 downwards.
ACATGGAACGATACAGATAACTAAAATGGATTTCTTATTGGAACCCTTGCCAAAAGGGAGTCCCTTAGCAATGGCAAAAATAATCCGGGAAGTGATAAAGGACTTAAAGACAGAGGAAAATTGTATGATACCTAACGTTGCTTGTTGTAGCTCACCATTCATTCCTTGATAACTAGGCATCAAAGTATTCTCTGAAAAATACTGACATTATAACCAGTTATTGAAAATAGATTAACGAGAAGATCTCTGACGTGTAGAGCTAACGTACTGACATTTGGCAGATTTGTTATCCGTAACACCAGCCGCACATCGAAGCAGTTGGTATTCCTAAGCGGTCATCCTCTAGGTAGTGACAAGGCTTGTATTTCAACGTGATATGGCCGTAATCCCTTGTAAAATTTCTCAATTTTATCAGGAGCATCATTATACTTATCGGAACATATATTTATTTTAGGAGTAACGCGCGCAATGCGACACGTCGTAATGGTTATTAAGCTTGTCTCGCATACCAAAACTAAGGAGTTAATTCGATCCTCAATGACTGCTACGGTATGAATCGGTATATTTAATCGTGAGGTAGCGAAAAAAAAGATTTTATTTATTCATCATTTTATTTAGCACATTTTGCGACGGTGGAGTAATGGATAGCAGCTCGGATTTAAGGAATCGAATTCCAGTCAAATCCATTACATTCACTTACGTGCTAGTACCTTGGGAAAGGCATAAATCTTCTTCTTCTCCCCCTAGCTATGCGTAAATAGCAGGGCAGTCCGGGTTCTATATCCTTGGAAGGCAACTGGTCTACTGCAAAAAGAAATGGCAACCTACTGCGGGAAAAAAAAATCTTCCTCGTCAGTCATGTATCAAAAAATACCTGATCGCAGAAGCGTGCATCACGTATGGCAATTAACTGATTGATGATTGTCACTACCCCCCACCCAGGCATAATAGTGCAATATCTTTTCGGTTTCTTTTTTTCACCAAAAATGTTGCAGTTACGCCGTCTTCCTCTCCCATAAAAGTGGCACAACAGAGGCAGGTGGTTTGAAATCAGAGTTTACAACCAGTCTGTTCTGCTATTTACTCATAGCTAAGGAAGAGGTAGATTAAAGTCTTTCCCAAAGTTATTAGACACGAAAGTAAAAACAATGAACTCGACTAGAATTCGAACTCGCCTCTCCGATTCCTCAAATTAGGGGCACCGTCCGTTACCTCGCCGTACCTCCATCACATTTTATTCAGTCATTCAGTTATGTGTCATGCGTGATACACGCTTAGGCGATCATGAATCTTTCAATACATGACTGACGAAGCAGATTTTTTTCTGTAGTAAGTTGCCATTTCTTTCTATCGGTAGACCAGTTCCCACCCAAGGAGATAGAACCCAGTCTGTCCTATTTACCCATAACTAAGGGGAGAATAGGATTCACACCTTTCCAAAAGGCATTACCACGTAAGTGAATGTAATGGATTTGACTGGAATTCGAAATCGGCTCTCCGATTCCTCAATCCGAGACGCTATCCATTGTTGGTAGTAGAGAATTTTCACACCATCTTTGTATTGCTTTACTTAATTTTTCTCTGATATTCTGTTAAAAATATTGCTGAAAATCACGCCCATGTGAGTGCTGAAGATTTCCCGAAAATACTCACTTGAAAAAATTCAACCAAATGACCTCATATCCGTTTTTCTTTCGAAAAGCTTTTTTGGTGAGGGCGTGAACATTTCAGTACTCTTTGTGTATATTAGACGTGTACAACGGTTCCCAGGGGTCTCTCCTTTGAAATAAATACACAGAAAGGCTTAGCTTGGCTCAGAATTACAGACAGCGTGATTTTTGAAAAGTTTTGATCTCTTTTCCGCCGACCAAATGACATCACGTGCTTTTTCTACCTGCTTCAACACACGCGTCATATAATTTCTTCAGAGACACCAACTGAAGATTGCGTCTGAACATTCGACAACTTCAAACGATAACGTTACTTTCTTTCTTTACTCTTCTGTAAACATGTTTTGTCAATACATTTATTGATTATTTCTTTAAAATCCTCGACTTACGTCTTTATTTACTCCCCCTCCCACACCCATGAGTGTGTAAAATAATGTTTGTGGGAAAGATAATACAAGGAATCGTAAAAAATGATTATTCGTCATATATTTACATTAGTCAGACTATTGTCCTCATCTTTATCGCCATATTTGTCACAACGTTTCGGCCGTTGTACGCCCCGGCCTTCTTCAGGTGGTTGGAATGTCGAACTGAACCCTTTATTTCGCTCACTGAGGTAGACTGTTCTAGTTCCACGTGCCATGTTTGATGGATGTCAGTTTTCAGTTATCTCCTGCTAATTTTCCTTCTGAAAGTTATCCACTGTCTTAACCGGGTATTGAACTCACACTCTTTGTGTCTGTCACTGGATCTAACCAACGCCTTTATGCACTGTGCCATTGAGGACATCTGGGTATGAATTTCTGGGTATTATAAACCTAATGTCTTCAGCAACCATTTTTACCAGTGCTCATATTGCAATTTTGCTGTTATCATTGCATGTTTTTACCAGAGCTCATATTGCAACGTTGTGACAAATACGCCGACAAAGATGAGGACAATAGTCCGACTATTGTAAATACTGTACATAATACCTAATCTCAGAAATATAGACAGATAATTCTTCATGTTTTGTAAATCTTTAAAAAAAAATGGAAAAAGAAAGAAAATCTTTGTAAATATCGGTGTACACGTAGTAATGTGATTTAACCTATTCGCAATATTCTTTTTTAAGTTCACCAAGTACAAATTCTAAGAGCCACTCAAGGTAGAGGATTACTGAATGAGGTGGATGATATGAACTTGATGTAGCAGTTATTATTATTTACTTTATTTGCATGCAGGCTCATCTTAGTTGTTATCGCAACGACTCGGCCGTTTTGCTCTTCGACCTTCATTGGGTGTATATCAATCCGGGTATACAATAGCGAATTTCAACTACTTTTGCTATTTTCGATCTATATTTAATCTGTGGTGATAGATTATCCCCGTTCCAGTACTTATGTCTAGAGACATTTTGTCGAGTTCTTAGTTATTGCTCGCACCTTACAAAATGGTTTCAAGTACACAGTGCAGATAAGATATCTCTAAATATAGTCAGACAAAGAATATACCCTCGTAGACTAAATAAAGTTTTTACTTGTAAAATGGAGGCACGGTCGATAGAGGATCGGATTGGCGAGTTCGAATTCCAGTCGAATCCATTATATTCACTTACGTGCGAATACCCTTACAAAAGGTATGAATCCTCTTCTTCTCTCCCCAGCTATGGGTAAATAGCAGGACAGACTGGGTTCTATAGACTTGGATAGCAACTGGTCTACCGCAGAAAGAAATGGGAACATACTGCGGGAAAACATCTGCCTCGTCAGTCATGTATCGAAAGATACATGAACGGCTAAGCGTGTATCATGCATGGCTGACTACATTAGATGGAAAAGGAAGTGTAGAAATTGAAACTGACCTAATGGCGGCAAGTGTGACTTCAGTCAGTGTATTTTGCATGCATTTTTAATGTTGTCCTCCTGGTTACAAGATGAAATATATATATATATATATATATATATATATATATATATATATATATATATATATATATAGAGAGAGAGAGAGAGAGAGAGAGAGAGAGAGAGAGAGAGAGAGAGAGAAGGCACGGTGTATAGCGGCTTGGATTGATGAATCAGAGAGCCGAGTTCGAATTTCAGTCGAATCCGTTATATTCACTTACGTGCTTGGGAAAAAGGTATGAATCCTCTTCTTCAAGACATACTGAGATTGCTTTGGATGGCAATTAGTCTGCAGCAGAAAGAAATGTCTTGTCAGTCTGGTATCGAAAGATACATGATCGCCTAAGCATGTTACATAACTGACTGAAGTTTAATAACTGACTGAAGTTTAAATTTTCCTGCCTCGACTTCATGAATTTAAGCGTGGTACTAATTTGGCACCGATGTCTCATAATTACGCTGTCGAAATTTCTAGATGTAACAATAAATTTTAGACTAAGTTTCTTCTTTCCCAGTTTTTCGCTCGTGGAAATCTCTTCGGCTTCTTAGTTTCCAATCAAATACGATATTAAAAAATGTAAATGCAATATCAATTGTTAGTTATGTATCTTTCGATACATGATCGCCTAAACATGTATAACACAAGGCGCATAACTAAATAGAGTTGGAAATTCCATGTAAGTTACCCAGATCGGCTTACACCCGATGCAGTTTGGAGGCATAACCGCCGACGCATTGTGAGAACAATATCAAGGATGAGGACAATAATTCCCCATATAAATAATGTAAATAATGAGGAGATAGAAAATGATTATTGTGATGACATGCAGGATCTATAACTGCTGTGGATTCCGAGATGAAATTTGGCCTCCAATGAATGACAAACGCAGGAATGAAATATAGCAAATAAATGTATTTACACAATAATACAATTGGTAATACGGTTAGTAGATCCAGAAATTCCTTTTTAAATCTGAGAAACCATATTCGGGAATCAAGAATCACGAAGGTTCTAGATTCCCGAAAAAAAGAATTCCAAAAGGACGTTCTTTTTTTTCCTCTTGACACCGCTATTTCTTTAAATACCTTCACTTCCCAGCAATAATTATTATTTTAAAAAAGCGATAATTAGAATTTTAATAAAACCTAAGTATATGAAAGCGAATCGATACATTACAAATTCTGTGGTTAGTAGCAATATATATATATATATATATATATATATATATATATATATATATATATATATATATATATATATATATATAGTCTGGTAAATCTAGTCTTGAAGTAGGACTTCCTTAGAGTCTACGTGCTTGTAACTGTGACTTCTACAAGCGTTTACCTCACACTATTACTCTACCTCCAACTCAATCATAATCACTGTCTCTCTGCTCTTACTGACTCTGGGTATTTAACGGCAGCAGTCCAAGTACACACTGGTAGAGTCCACTTGTATGAAAAACGGGTGGACCCCATAAAAATAACGATTGACCATAGACTCTAAGATGTTAGACTCTAATGACAGGTTTTTGGGGAAGCACCAACGCGTGAATCTGTTGGACAATGTAACATTTCATGGGAAGACTGGGAAGATAAGCATGATCAGTTCGATGAGGTGAAATTGTCAGCCGATTTAAAAAAATGACCTTCAATCTGTTGTTAACTAGAGCAAGGAATGGCTTATTAATTTTAACGCCTCTAAAACGAAACTTCTCCTATTTAATCATCAGAGACACCCTTTTCTGCCTTCCATCAACATGGTTGATGATAACCTTTACGTGAATGCCATATTGCGCCTTCTCTGGCCAACATTCTCACCTGACATGAAGTAGAAAGATTATGTTGAATCAATTTTCTTGGTCTGCTGCCAAGAATTTTGGTTCACTGCATCGTGTTATACAATTTTTCTCTCCACAATCTATCTTACAATATTAAAAGTCTACCGTTCATCCATGTTCTAAATACTGCTTCTCCTGCTGTATATTTAGAGATTCTTAATAAGATCCGTTGTAAAATTGGTCATCACCTGACATCTCGGTTTCAGTGACTTTCTTACCGGCATAAAGCTGCTTGCCTGTGCCTTTTCTATAAATACTTTTATGGTAATTGTTGTGACGAACATTCCGCTGCAGTTATTTATGACCCAATAGACTTTACGAATTTAAGCGCGGTGCTAGTTTGGAAATACGGTCGCATCAATTTACAATTGAGTTTGCTTTATGAAACCGTAAGTTCTATGCTAAGAGTTCCTTCCTTCGTAGTTCTAGTATGTGGAACTCTGTTCTGGTTCCATGCTTTCCAGCAAAGTCTGATCATCAAAAATTTAAATGCAATGTCAATCGTTATCTACTGTCTTCTTAATTCATCTTATTTTATTGTTCTCGATCCTATTTTTATCTATTCTTTCGCATCCAGTAACGCCTTGTGTCATAGTGGCTTTACTGCATTGCTTGGGGCGAAATGATTAAAAAATACGAGGAGAATGAGGATGATTCGACCCTATGGTTGTAGTAGAGAGGGTTTGCGCTGGTGGAAATAAGAATAATTCTCATCTCAAGATTCCTAGTGGAATTAGTGATAGATTAGCAACAGTTTTAGAACGTTTCATCTGTTGGAAAGGTTCTGTAGAATGGAAAATAAATAATCCCTCACAAATCATCCCATGTGAACGATTTTGAACACTGTCAAGGCTAAAAAAAATGGGGATGTAGCAGCCACAATCCAAATATAGAAGTGATACCCCATCTTGCGAACCCTCTATTAAAATTCGGTGTATTTCACTTGGCGTTTATATTTGTCAACAGGAAATCTAGTGATGTAAAAATATAAGAAAACCGGCTTCTAATTTCATGGATAAAAAACTGAGGATGCAAAAGAAGAGAAAATCCATATCTAAAAATTATAATCCTACCACTGCTATATAAATTTGCTTTTTGTATGTGTATTTATAAAATTTTATCAATATACATACGGAACTTTTAGTTTTTTTTTTGGTTTTCTTTTTTTATCAAAAAGTTTTTGTGTGTGTTTGTGCCTCCTTGTGTGAAAATGATCTGAAAAAAAAAAAAAAAAAAAAAAACGACACCAGGAAAAAAGATTAGTTATTTGGGATTATTTTCATAAGATCTTAATATATAAATATTTAAGGAAATACAGAAATGCATTTCTATTCAGATAGGGAGGCTTTATGCTATAGTGAATATTAACGCTCCAACGAACGCGTTCGCATGCACACAAAGACACAAACGTTCACGTGTGCGCAGGCAGCAAAGACACGGACAAATATAGATATGTCAGTGTCTGAAAAATATTTATTCACATTTACAAAGAAAACATTAAACATTTACATCCGAATAAACAGATGCGGCCGAAATTTACGAACCTTTGCTTAGTCTGAAAAAAAAAAAAAAAGAAAAGAAGATCGACATGTCTTATTTGCTTTCAGTAATATTTCCTCGTTTACGATCCGTCGTTATGGAAACAAAAAGGACACTTATACTTCGAATTATAAATAGACAGATGAAATTTCTAGGGTGCATAATGAGGAAAAGTGGGCTTTGAAAATGACAACATTTTTGAAATCAATAGAGACAGAGGAAAACAGCGAATAACCTACTACTTAATGAGCCAACATACGTAGTTGGAACAGAGATTAGGAGTGATAGAGAAAAGACAAATGTTGCTAAGAGCTACAAGGGACAGGAAGTTGGGGAGAGCCACAATCGTTCAAATCTTGAAGGGACACGACACATAGAATAAGTGACATGCGTGAATGAATAAATCTTTTTCTCAAAATTGTCTCGTAAGTTATTACTTTCCGCTGTTTCCGCGTCTTTAAAAAAAAAAAAATCTGGGGTTGTTAAGATACCCACTTTATTAAAAACAGTGAAATTATTATCTACCACCCTAGAAATCGAAAGGCTTATTAAAGAAAATGGGTTTCTCACGAGGAATCCAACCTGTATTCCCTTTTCAACCCGAGAATCCATCTTCAAGCCAGGAGTGCTCTATTACGCTGTTTAAGAAATCCTCATCTATCGTGGAGAACCTGCTGATTATATTTTTTTACCTGAAACGCACCCAAAGTAATTAGAATTCTTAAGACAATATTATGTTTTATTATTATAAGAATAAGCGATAATCTCGGACTTCGTGAGCGAGAAAAACGCAGAGTCAAAAAGACAGTTTTTCCCTTGACACCGCTATTATCTTAATTACTTTTATTGCTTGGCAATGTTTACTGTTTAAAAAGAACGATAATTAGAATTGTAATAAAACATATGATCAATATGAATGCATAAAGTTTTCGTTCTTGAGAATTTCCTGTAAAAATATTAAGTACTATTTATTTACTAGATTGTATACAACATTCTAAAACCTAATACAGTTGTATTAAAACTAATGCAATGCAATATTTATAATTTGCCAAATTATGAAGAAATATAGTTTTAAGGTGTGCAATATTTATGGGATAAAGTGCTCAATATCAGAGATACAGCGTATTTGAATATAAATATAAAAGTGAACATTAAAGTCAACACTCAGAGGCGACAGGCTGTTTCATGCTGGACGCAATCAGGGACCTGACGATTGCGTCCAGCATGAAACACCCTGTCGCCTCTGAGTGTTGAATTCAATGTTCACTTTTAATTTACCAATTTATAAAGAATTAAATATGAGAATAATATTTATTCATAGATATATAAACATTTACTAAATTATTAAAATATGTTGGCCAACCAGGAGGAAAACCTTATTTACCATTTTATAAAGCTCGTTTCCATTGTTTCTGTATTCCAATAAACAATATAACAAATAAATAGTATAACTAATCAACCTAATTAAATTGTGTTCATTATTTTGGTTTTTAATTCTCAAAAAAAAAAAAAAAGAAAATGTATCGATTCGCTTTCATATACTTAGGTTTTATTAAAATTCTAATTATCGCTTTTTTAAAATAATAATTATTGCTGGGAAGTGAAGGTATTTAAAGAAATAGCGGTGTCAAGAGGAAAAAAGAACGTCTTTTTGGAATTCTTTTTTTCAGGAATCTAGAACCTTCGTGATTCTTGATTCCCGAATATGGTTTCTCAGATTTAAAAAGGCATTATATGTTCAAAACACATTTTCCAACTAAATATAACAGAAAGAAGAACCATATAACATTGATAGTTCCCTACCAGTCAGAGACCTACCTTATATCCTTTCACGACGTCTCTGTGCCATGCGAAAGATCATACTGAATTATATCGTACTATCAGTAAATAGACACCGACATGAGCGACTCGGGAAAGTGCATTCTTCCCTTTTCCAAGGCCCAAGTACGAAATGAGTGCAAATTAGCTCCGACGTTCGAACCTTGTTCGCGATTCATTGTGCAAATATTCTAAACTCTCTCACAGGATACGCTAATAGCATTGTATATCTAATTTATGGTCAATTTCCAGTTATCCATCACGATCTGGTGAACACTATTACTATTTTCGTTGTTGGTGGCCGTTGCAAGACTTCCAGATATTGTATCATCTTCCAGACTCTCCCTTCTCTTCCTAAATTCAGCTTTTTTCACATTTGAACTGGAGCTTTTTCTCCTAATGCAGCAACCATGTCAGCGTGAATATTCTTGGGGGCTATGCCCTTTTCCTGCAGGGGCTTGATAACACCACGATGCCAAATTTTTGGTCCATTTTCAAGACAAGTCGCTACTGGTTACTCTTAAAGCTATCTTTGAAGGGTCAGATGTTAGTTTACGTGGAAGGGAACAATGCAGTTATTAAAAAAATGTGTTGAAATGGATGCATGTAAGATTTCACATCTCTTTACATCATTCCTTCATAGTCAGCCTGTGAAATTTTCAGACCAACCTCGTATCATGGTGTTACATCAACTTCCTGATTACCAATTTTTGTCGTCCAGCCCAACAGTTTTCCGGGCTTCGAACAGATTTACCAATCTATTCACCTGTCAGTGTTTCCAAGGTCTCGGCGGACATTTTGCACATTTTTGTTTTAGAAATTACTTCCCGGTTTAAAGCAATTAACTTTTTGGGGTGAAAGCCATGTTGGCCGTTGAACACGTAGTTTGTTTTAACGGCTAACGTGTAAGAAGAATATGGTAACTGTTTCCTTATAGGGAAACATTCGGCATTCACTAACGATCAACCAGTGCGAATTTCGGTTGAAATTGATAACATCTTTCTATTGAAATAATTGTTCAGGAAAATAACTGTTTCAAGTCCACTAACTGCCATAGCTCTTTCTATTACTGATGGTGAATCCTTCCTAACCTTTTGTTGGAAATAGTGCGAAAAGCTAACATTTTCATTATATCATTAGTTTTTCTTTGAGTTACATGTATTATCCATTTCATTTGTTGCATTTATTGAAAGTCTTTAAAGGTTTCTATTTTCTAGTACAGTACTTTATTTGCGACTGCACAGCACCAGTCCAAGAAGAATTGGCCTCTCTAAGACCTGCAAGTTTTTTTTTGCTCAAGGCTATTTCTAATAACTGACCTGAGATAGAGGTTGTTACAGCTGACAGTTTATACATTTATGAACAGGATGATTGCCATGCATCCATATGAAAGACTTGATCTGCTGATGCTATTCCAGAACATCAAAGTTCTTAGGTTAATGTTTTAGTTTTGTAACAAACCTTGGTGCTGGGTGAATATCGTTCTAGCGAAGCCTATTCTTTGTTTAATTGACGTTTTCTTTCCTATAATAATCTTTTTATACACTGGGATATTTGACGGGTTTAGTATTTATTAATTATGGACCGTGAATTACTGTTTTATTTCAATTCCAGGTTACAATGTAAGTTTTGTAAAGGTTTATAATGAGTAGCATTTCGTAGAAGACTTAGAAGAGGCTATTTTTTATATTCAGGATAGTTTTTATCCCAACTAAGAAACCATACATGGGGCATGCATCGCCCCATCCGCCCATCATAAGTACATTGGCCTCGGGATGGAAAGCAGGATCGCTGTCTTCTGTTGGTAGTTTCGTTTGGGATGTTGTATGGAATGCTTAAATGATCAATGCTCATCTGTTATATATATATATATATATATATATACAGTTTTATTGGTTCCTGGAAAGGGGATGTGTCTCTGTTAAATGTGTGTGTAATTTGGCTCTCAGGGAGTGAGTGAATATAATGTTTGTAAGCGTGTATATTACTATGGGTGGGTGTTATCATTTGGCTCATTAGTGAGTGGGTGAGTATGATGTGTGTAAATGCGTATATTCGTGTGGGTATGTGTATAAGTGTGAGGCCTAAACTCATCCGTGAGCATGTAATGTCTGTGAGAAATGTGGGTAGGTGCTGGTTTGTCGGGTTATATATTAATATTATCTATATTGTTAAATTTGTGATTAAGTCCGTCTGGATAGCGTGTTTTTAAACGTCGTATCCACTTATTTTCATGGAACTCTAAAGTCTTTTTAATGTTATCTGCTCTGAACTTTTCTATTCTCTCAATTATAGAATTCGATTGCGATAATTATTACTATCTATCTATCTATCTATCTATCTATCTATCTATCTATCTATCTATCTATATATATATATATATGATCAAATGATCAAGTCTCTTTTGATATTGTCATATGTTAATGTGAGGTCGACAAAACAGGCCACTTGAAATAAATATACATTTTTCCACAGTGCCGTTATATTCAACCGTGTATAAAACATTTAATATGGCTACAAAAAAACAATAATGATAATAATAATACAGGGTGACCCAAAAAACGGGAACTTCTTAACAATCCAATAAAACCAAGAGTGATGAAAGAAAAATATTTTTTAATAGTAATTGAAACCTTAAAACATGCCATTTAAGAAACAATGATGGAATTTTCATTTTTTAAAAATTACGTCCTGTAGATGGCGTCCTCTTGTACGAATGCATTATTGAAATCAGCTGTTTAGATTCCTCATTGATTGCTGCAACATCTCAGCTGGGATACTGTGAATTTCATCTTGAATTCTAAATGGCAAAATGTTTACTTGCTCAAGGTCACTCTTTCGCAATATTGCCACTTACTCATGTCTGGAAATATGCACTTCAAAAATTCCCGTTTTTTTGGGTCACCCTGTATTAATGAAGAAGAAGTACAACTCAGACATTACGAAGAGCTTTATATATGTAAAATATCGGTAACCTTTTTTCCGTTACGAAAATGATCAATAGAAAAAGGAATGAAGCCATTTTTTTATCTTAGATCTCTGCTTAGGACCAGTAAGAAAATGTGTATACAACAGAAATCAAAGGAAATAATAATAATAATAATAATAATAACAATAATAATATGTAAAATATTTGATAGTTTGTGTTGTTGGGAAAATTGCTTCTAGTGCAGTGTATTCTATTTTCCATTTCATTATCTCCTATACTAAATTTCTTACAAATGTCAGCAAATTTGAGATATTGTAAATATTTTGGAAAAGTTTATCTTGAGACTTATTCGTGGAACACTTGGTTATAGCTATACATATGAGCAACTTTGTACTGTTCATTTGCTGCTTTTTTATGTCCAATTACACAGGCAGTTCTAAAATCGTCAAATTTATTCAAAATGCCCATGGAATGTGTATCGACAAGTAGTCAATTCCCAGTATTCGACAGTGTTAACTTTACTGAACTTTTGTGTAGTATCCCATCCTACATATGTCACATTCTGCGCTCAAATATTCGCGTATAATCAAGTGTAATCGCCCAGTTAGACGCACGCACGCACTTAAAACCCGAACCTCAAATACACAACTGCACACTGATCCAGTTCTTTGATGCACAGATGAGTAGACTTTTACACACTGAGATTCTCTCGCATATAATCAGACTATGAGAGCAAAGAAAAAAGCCTTTTCATCCTTAGGCCGATAGAATCTCTTTCATCTCTAACGGATAAAAACGGTCTTTTCATAAGTCGACAAGGGATTCAAATACGCATGTCATTAAATAAGAAGCGCCTACCATGAGACACACACTGGTATAATTGATCATTGGCATCATATCTGGGTAAAAAAAAATCTGATAGCTTTATGTAAGGCCGGACATTTCTGAGATAGAAGCTAAAAGCATCTTAATTTGTTAACAATCAAACCAAAGTCTGACTACTGTTCATTCACAATATGACATGTCTCTCCAGAATTTCATGGCTCTCCACAGCCTCCCATGATTTATTGCTCTCTAATACTTGCTTCTATATGACTTTTCCTTATATTTGTTGTTGCTGGCTTGGTATTCATTTGCTGAAACTTATCTGGTAGGTTACTAGCTTCTTTTCTTTGTTTCACATATTTTTCATATGTTTAATGAGTGCCAAATTCTTCAAACTTTTCCCCTCATTATTAACGTAGTGAAGGAGGGCGAGAAGAAAGGACTAAGCATTAATGGTAAGAAGACAGAAGAAATGATTGGCAGCATGTACAGTCCCCGATGCGTACTATAAATTGGAGATCGCAAAATCAAGCAATTATATATATATATATATATATATATATATATATATATATATATATATATATGGGAAGTGTTTTTAGAGAAAGAAAAATACGAACCCAAAATCCAATGACACACTGGAATAGAATATCAAATATCTCTTCGAATTTTAAACAAAATATTAAAATAACATGCAAATTTCTTTAGAAACAAAGAAAGCCGTATTGATCTGCAATGTAATATCGGTCATCCTACAGGGCACGATGGGTAAGTTATTTTTAATTTCGCGCATGCGCGTCGTTTGTTTTTGATTTTGTCGACTGCACAGTATAGTAAGGTCAGTTGGGCACTGTCTATGAGACAAAGGGCACGATGCTACAATTCACTCCGCCAGAAATATGGAAACGGTATGCTGTACTGCTTGGCATCCGCAGCGGAAGCTCCAATACGAACATTTCAAAGACTTGGCCTATCAATCTGTGGACAAAGGCTTCGGTAAGATTTGGATGAGTCTAATGGTGGCTACGAAGGTGTTTGTAGTGATCACTGGTGATAGTCACTTTATGCCCCCATTCATCTTCCTACTCAGCACAAAGTCTTGCATCAAATGCCTTGTGGAGATAGTGCTGTCCTGGGTCAAGATGGTGTCTGCTGGAAAACTCTGTGTCTGGCAACAGGACTCTCCATTATGCCACACAAACAGGAGAACCCAGTTATGGTTGTCAGGCAATTTCTGCGACATCAACCCTTACACCTGGCCACCTAACTCCTCAGACTGAACCACCTCGATTATCGTTTGTGGAGCGCATTTGAGCGATAGGTCAACAAAACTCCTTGTAACACCAAAGATGAACTGAAGGCAAGCATTATGGCAGCATTCACCAACTTAAACAAGGAGATCATCCAGAAGAGTAGCAGGAGATTTCTAAGTCGTCTAGAGGTTGTGTTTGAAGCCAATGTCGATTTTTATGGAATAGATATACTATTTTGTATTTAAAGATATTTTTTGTGTAATCTCGGTAAATATATCTGTTAAAATAAGACGTCGGTGTTACTTTCATTTTAGCGTAATTTAGACGACAATTTATCTATAGCATCCTGTTATTGGTAGTTAAGGCTGGACGATTTTCTTACAGATGAAGAAGAGACTTGTGGCAACATAAATGTGATTATACAGAAGGATACTGAAGCATAACGTGAATAACGAAGAAGTATTAAGATTTGAAACAAAAATGACATTTCTACTTACAATCAAAAAGCGACATTTCTGGGACAAATGACCAGAAAAAAATTACTTGGAATAATTTGCATTTGAAAGAAAGAGAGACAGATGGATCTTGTATTATTGGTTAGCAGAACAGGGATTTGTAGAGATAGCAAAAATACAAACCTTACAAAGAACTACAAAAAAAAAAACAGATTTGTTGAGAGCTATGATCACCGACGTCCTCGGCGCATTGAAGGAGAAAATGTCTACTAAATTCTTCAGCTGTCCGTGATCTTAAGTTGAAGTTCCCTATTTTCCTTACCGGCTTCTCAATTACTCTGTTCCTGGTATACTAAAAATTCGTCAGTAGCATATAATATTTTATCATTTCACTTCTTACCTGTAAACATCATAAAATTTTCGAGTTTCCAATGTGTTTAAATCTGTAATCAAGTAGGGTATTGTCCCATTGGATTGTGAATTTGCTGACACAGGAATTGAGTTCGATCTCTGGGCCGGGTATTGCAGATCTTAAACGCAGCAGAAATAGAAAAAAGGAATATATAAGCAGTACTGATGAAAACAAAACAAAACCAGACATTGACAGCATAACGAGAACAGTCAACCCCATGTACTTTAAATAAAGGCTTCACTTCGAAATTTCCTGAAGACGACGCAGAAGGACGGATACCATATGGAATAGTTCACCGTGGTTAAGTGTAATTGACAAAATTCTCGACGTCCGAACAAACAAAGTTCGCAATAACTAAGGAAAAAAGTAGAAAAAGAGGACGGCATAGTAATACTAATCAAACAATATATATATATATATATATATATATATATATATATATATATATAGCTAAAACCCAGGCAAAGCAACAGTAATGAGACAAAAAATTCCAAAAGTAAGAATTGTTTTCACACGCAAAAAGGATATAGTCGAATTATAGTGTATTGACTTTAAGACAAGAAAGAACAAACCAATGAAAGACGAGATCGAACATTCGTCCATTTTTCCTGGTTAGGAACAAATCCTAGCGTGTATAGGATTTGTCTATAAATTTAAGGAGGGATATTCATAGCAGTTATTCCCAAAAGAGGAAAGGAGGGCAAAACCTTATAATTATAACGAGAACCATAAATAACGTAAATAGAATTGTGTTAATAGAAATTACATTTCTTGTTCCAGTGTCTTGAATAAAGTCAGAGTCTTCTTTCTATATTTCCGGTTTAATTCTTCTATATGTTCTTTTCATTAGAATCGCAAATATTAGTATTTTCATATATTTAAATACTGGATTTGCATTAAAACTTTCTTTTTCATATATCGAGTGTAACAGCAGAATTACCCATCCCACGAAATGTTTAATGTCTAAAAATCACTAAACTAATTCAGGCTTTTCCCAGGTTTTCAGATACGACGTTTAGCCATCGTGACACCATTTTTCGTAAAAATCACTGAAAAACCCTTTGGATTATTCAGCTAAAAAGAGAGCAGGTTTTTTTCAGACCAACCCTCTTCCCAATTGAGCAATGGTGAGAGAAAAATGATAATTGAGGCCTTCAGTAATGGGACCAACATTTATACTCTGGCTTCCATTTTCAAAGTTCATTCAAGGACAATCAAGAGAACTGTGAATAAGTTTAAAAAAGTGGGCACAGTGGAGAAAAAAATTGGATCAGAAGGTCACAACAGAAAGAGGGATCATCATTTCAACTTTGACCTAAAGATATCAATAAGAAAAGATCCAACTCAATCCATAAGACGTTTTGCATGTGAGAAAGGTGTTTCAGCTATGACAGTCCAAAGAGCAGTGAAAAAATACTTGAAAATGAAATCGTACGTGAAAACTCTGAGGTAATTTGTTACTCCCGTACAGAAAGTTAGAAGGTTAGAGAGGGCGAAGATCATCTTGAATAATGATCCTGGAAAATAATATATATATATATATATATATATATATATATGAACTTCATATCAATCCTTTATAAGCTTCCGATCGTTAGCTATGATTAATTAATGATGAATATGCCATTTTGATTTATGATCGATTTCATTACGACAATTCTGTTAAGCTTGAAAAGTAATTATACATTCTTATTGCTCAAAGTAGAGTTTAGTAGTGTTATAAAAACCTTGGAGAATTCCAGTAATATATCTTTAATCATTTCTAAGATACAACTGTTCAGAGCTTAATCTAACAATTGGACAATTTAGCTGTTACACGATTTGGACAATTTTGCTGTTACACGCAGTATATATAAAATTCTATTCATACATCCAAGTATAATGTTATTCTGCATCATAGCATAGTCGGAAAACTGTTAATTATTGTCTTTACTGGTCGAATAAGCGTTTGCAAACAATTAAAACTTCGAATAAGAAGGCAGCAAGGAAGCATTCGTTGCTCACGAGGAAGAAGTTTCGTAAAATGCCATTAATTGCTTTCTAATATGGTCAAAGTTAAACGTGATTTCATAGGAAGTCCTACCTCATCGGATTGGGCTTTCACTTTTTTCCTATTCATTCTTTTCTTCGTGATCACTTCCTTCTCATTTTTATTGCATTTCTCTTCTCTTTTCTTTTCTCTTATCTGCTCACTAGTTCTCTTTCTCGGAAGTGTCCTTTTTTTCATACTTTGTAGTTGACGTCAGTTCCAATTAAGACATTTCAATTTCAGGAAAGAAACTCTACATGTATAAATAAGTAAAGTTTGTACATTCATCCATGAATAATTTGTATCCACATTGACGAAGGTCACTTCCCTTCCCTTAACCGGATATCTACGTAAGCAGATTTCTGGAGAGCAGATAAGAAAGCTGATAAAATTTATCCAATGTCTTCGTAATTAAATTTCTCATTGTGAATCTTATATGAAGTACAACGACTGTGATGGACATAAACCTATTAAGAAATCTCAATATAGCCTCGTAAAGTTGGAAATTGTAAGACGATGAACTTAAATATTATTCCACTGTCGAACGATAGATGCATAAAGTAAGAGAACATGCCTAGAGGAAGACATTCTGTTACAGAGTTAGTCTATTAAACAGAAGAATTACAATTTTTAAAATTTAATGTCGTATTTTGTTAGACCCCAAACTAATATTTTAATCTGTGAATATATATTTTTGTTGTTGATAGATTTACATGAACAAAAACTAAATGATAAGCTAAAAATCAATTATTAATAATAATGGCCCGTTCATATCTATCTATCTATCTATCTATCTATCTATCTGTTTGTCTCCCATTATTAATCTATCTAGCTATTTATCACGCGTTATTCATGTATCTGCCTATCTCAGTCTGTTTATATTTTTCTACCTCAGTCTAATCAGATCTATCTATCTATCTATCTATCTATCTATCTATCTATCTATCTATCTATCTATCTATCTCATTGTTTTCCTATCTATCTATCTGAGCTTACTTTTACATCCGCATTTGTTAGATCTCGACGTTCTGTCAATATTCCGGTTGAAAAAAATCACGAGAAAACTCAAAGAAACATGATAGTTCTTTTAAAAGTTAACAAAAAATGAATGGAGAATATAACGCCGAAAATAATGCTTCTTCAGCACAAATCATAGATATTTTGAAAAATCCGAAACATTTAACTTTAGGCTCTTCTATTGCTGCTCGACCAATCGATTTCATGGACATGTGAACGACTGCTTAATATATTTGGAACCTCATGAAGAGACTTCCAAACTTTATCTACACAGAAATAAATATATAAATGTGTAGGTAATCATATAAAGATATATGAACATGTCAAGTTGATATACGCTATTTTGTGTCAGGTTATTCTACGAGTACTACTGGTAGTATATTACTCACTACTGCCTGCTGCATTAGTCAATGGCGACTAAACCAGTACATCAAACAGTCATATCTGGTGAGGTTGTTGTTAGACAGCAAGTAATATTAAAACAAGTCCAGTCAAAGAGCTGGTAAATTTTCTTGTAAGGTCAACAGCCATCTAGACTACTAGGGTAGATTGGGACCTATGGCTATGCATGCAGCCATTACAGTGATCTGATAGTGTCGCAGGGCGGAGGGTTTCTTAGACTGAAGTCAGCTGCCAAAGGGTTCCTTCGATGGAATCTACGGTCACGAATCTGTGTCCAATGCGGGGATTCTAGCTGGAGGATATCGCCTGTGGTTTAACTTGGGAAGAGATGGTCCCAGTCATGTCTACTTGCCTAAGACAGGCTTACCCATGTATTAATACCTCTGGGGCTTCCAACCAATATACGTGGAAGGGAATAGCTCAGCCGCCCGACGACCCCACGATCATAGCCGGCCATGAGACTGATGGTGATTACGATATCGACCTGAGAATGTGCGTGGGATTTTAATTAGAATCTGAATTTGGAAGGGAAAGAAGAGTAAAAAGATATGAATGTTTTGAAACAAATCGACATTTTAGATTTTATCATGTTGCTCAGAAGACTGACAAATAAATTTATAATTTTATTATAAAACCATTGAACCTGACATAATAGAGATAGACTGAATGATAAAATTATAACGTTATATACAGGTTGATCGTACATATAAAAATAATTTATCATTGATTAATACAGAGAAGACTGTGGCATTTGAGACGCATTTACAAACACACCCATCGTCATGATAATCAGCTATTGTTAATGCGCAGCAGGATAAATGCTTTTCTTTCCATGACCACTATGACTGTGACATTCACTGCCATAGTTTACAAGGAAATCCCTCTATTTCATCTCTCTTCTTTCCATCTATTTTATTTTATTGCGTCCTCTACGCTGATTGCGCAACTTTTTATTTTATCTGTAATAATTTCTTTTTGCATGTCACACAGAAACATATTTTTGTCCTTTTATCAATTCTATTATACCTCTTATCTTGATCTGTTCTTTCATTCATATTGACCTATTGCATCCATGTTGATCGAATTCATCCATATTCACCTCTTCCTCCATAATGACCATTTTTCTCCATAGAGTTATACTTAGCACTACTGTTTGAATTTTTTTCATCCTTGAGTTTGTCTTCAAAAGTTGAACATATAGTAGACAACGCTAAGAATAGTTTCGCATAACAACGCAAGTTACTACGAAAAAACAAAACATCAGCTTAAAAGCTGGCTCATTTTTTTTAATAGCCTCGTTAGATCGAAACTTTCATATAGACGTCATACATGGCGCCAAACTCGTTTAGACATACCTAAACAGCCTGCTTTTTATTTTATCTGTTATAATTTCTTCTTTTTGGAACCTCATGAACAGACTTCCAAACTTTATCTACACAGAAATAAATATATAAGTGTGTAGGCAATCATATAAAGATATATGAACATGTCAAGTTGATATACGCTATTTTGTGTCAGGTTATTCTACGAATACTACTAGTAGTATATTACTTACTACTGCCTGCTGCATTAGTCAATGGCGACTAAACCAGTATATATATATATATATATATATATATATATATATATATATATATATATATATATATAATGCAAAGGTATTAATATAAATAAATGGAAGTTAAAGAATCCTGTTTAAATATTTCTTTTTTGCTGTTTTTTCTTCATATTTTGTATAAATTTAATAGACTATGATGAAAAATTATTAAACATCGAAAGAATGAAGCTTGTTGGCTTTAGCGTGGTCCTTCTAAAATAATGTAGACGTGCCATAAGGATCGAACACAAGGGACTGTACCAGATCACAAGCCGCAGCATTTGATGATATTCAACAGCAGCAGAAACATCTATAACGAATAGCAAATGTAATACGAAGAGAAAATAATAACAAGATCAAGATGTTGATCACCCTACTCCAATTTCAGGTTACGAAGGAAGCCGGCACCATCAATTACTGGAAGGATCAATAACAGTTATTGAACATGAAGG
Source organism: Acanthosepion lycidas (assembly GCA_963932145.1). Lineage (NCBI taxonomy): Eukaryota > Metazoa > Mollusca > Cephalopoda > Sepiida > Sepiidae > Acanthosepion > Acanthosepion lycidas. The sequence continues at coordinate 54,992,383 of OZ010577.1, read as the reverse complement.
AACTCTTTTCTTGAAAACTTGTTTTAAGAAAAGGATTTTAAAATTTCAACCGAAAGTAGCACTGGCTACTTGATCAATGAATGGCGAATGTTCCTTTATAGGGAATCGGATAATATTATGCTTACTATTTGAGATGAAGAGAACAGATATTACACTTTGATCTTATCCCTATAGAGAGAGAGCGTTAAGGAAAGCGCAACTAGAACTGTATGCTAGATGTATGAATGTCAAATATATATATATATATATATATATATATATATATAATGCAAAGTTATTAATATAAATAAATGAAAATTAAAAAATCTTGTTTAAATATTTTTTTTGCTGTTTTTTCTTCATATTATGTATAAATTTAAATTGTTATTTGTGTCAATCTTTAAAATGAATACACAACAAGAAAAATCGTTTTGTGTAGTGCAACTTGCAAAGTGCAACCTTAAAATAATAAATTTTGAACCTTTTCTCATCCAGTAATTTGTTGAATAAGTCTCTGCCTCTTAGAATCTGTCTTAATTTTTTCTTTCTTTTCCAATGACCCTATGTATACTGGATGTACCAGTAAAATTGTTCAAATCGTGTAACAGCAAAATTGTCCAATTGTTTGATTAGGCTCTGAAGCGTGGTATCTTATAAATGATTAAAGTTATCTTACTGGAATTCTCCGAGGTTTTTATAACACTATTGGACTCTACTTTGAGCAATAAGAATGTATAATTACTTTTCAAGCTTAACAGAAAAATCGTGATGAAGTCGACTATAAACGAAAATGGCATGTTCATCATTAATTAAACATAGTGATGTGGGTTCCAAAGTTGGGCCCACAGAAGTAAAACACGGAACACGGATTAGATGTAAGAAAGATATATTAACAACAGGTTACAGAGATAGTGTAAGCAGAGCTTACTATATCACCCTCGATCACTCTCTATCACTCTCCTCTAGAGTGCTATGTCGCCTACTTAATATAGGCCTGGAAGAGTCTATTGGGTAGGTAGTTTCTGGTCTCACAATACCCCACTTCCAAAGAGTTTTCTTTTTGAAAAGGAGAGAAAAAAATAAAACTTAATACTTTTTCCTCTTGGGATTTATTGTTTCTCAGCTGGAAGTAGAGATTTTGATGCGTGAGCGACAGCTTTTCGCGAACTGTCTGGCAGTTTATTTAATATGCAAGCGCCTATGCCGTACGAGCTTGCATCACTTGCGACTATGATGTCGAGACTAGGGTCAAAATGTGTGAGGGAGAGGTCTGAAGTAAGAGTTTTCTTGATCTTCTCGAATGCGTCTTGGCATTCCGGGCTCCATGACCATGGTTTGTCCTTTTTTTTAAAAGTTGGTTGAGAGGCCCTCTCAAATTTTGCATGTTCTTAATGAACCCTTAGTAAAAGTTAGCTAGGCCGAGGAAGCTTTGTAACGCTTGAACGTTATCTGGGGCCGGCATGTTTCTGATCGCGTTGGCTCTTTCTGGATCCGACCGACGACCATCTTTATTTATAATGTGACCTAAGTATTTAATCTCTGGTAAGAAAAAGTCACACTTTGCCTCCTTAACCTTAAATCCGTATTCTTTTATCTTTTCGGATACGTTTATTATATGGTTCCGGTGCTCTGCCATAGTTTTACTAGTAACTAGTATATCATCCAAATAGGCTGTTGCGTAGTCAAGATCGCCCAGCATGGCGTCCATGACCTGCTGAAAAATTGAAGGCGCAACCTTTACTCCAAACGCCATCCTGTATTTGTACAACCCTTTATGGGTGTTTATGCAGAGCAATTTGGAACTTTGTTCTTCCACCTCTCTCTGAAGGTATGCGTCCGAGAGGTCAATATTAGAAAAAAAATTTCCACCATTGAGTTTATTGAAAATTTCTTCAGGGCTTGGGAGAGGATAGTGGTGATCTTCCTGTGGAAAAATATGCGCATACTCGTATTTGATTGGACTTCTTTTTTACGTAGACCGTAGGTGCTGCCCACTCGCTGAAATCTGTTTTTGACAGAATACCTGCTTGTTCGAGTCTATCTAACTCTTTATTGATTTGCTCTAGAGCAGCGAAAGGGACATTCCGTTTCTTTTTGAATACCGATTGTGCACCGTCCTTCACCTTGAACTTAGCTTTCATTTTAGTACATTTCCCAAGGCCGCCAGAAAAAACCTGGGGAAATTGTTGTTTGAGTTCCTTTTTTAGATTTACCAAATTGGACGTTGTACTTTGTATCTTGCGACAAACTGTACCCATTGGGCAATCCCTAAGATTGAATTTTTCTATCCAATCAGTTCCAAATAAGTTGTCTGAAGTTTTTAATACGTAGGCTTTGAGCTTTTTGGTAACTTCATTTAGTGTTACTGTAAGTATTACCTCGCCTAAAATGTTAATATTTTCGCCAGTTACAGATTTTGCTGTTTTATCCGTTTTTAATAAAGTCGGCTTGTTCAATTTTCGCAAAGTACGCCAGTTAATGGTTGAAATATCAGAACCCGAGTCAAGTTGGAATTTAATGGACTTATTGAAAATATCCACAGTTACATATTTTCTTAAATTCCTATCAACAATATTGTCAGATAGAGCTTGCTTAATTTTATTTTTGGGTTTTCTCGTTCTGTTGGCGTACCAGCACGAAGTTAACGTATGCTCACTTTTATTGCAATTTTTGCAATATTTTTTGTTCTTAACTGGACAGAATTTCATCCAATGCCATTTATCACAATGGTAACATGGTCCGGGCGGTTTCTTTAACCTATTTGAGTTTTGGTTACTGCGTAATTTAGGACATGAGATTTGCCTTTTGTCTTTTTGAGGGGAATAGGAGGTAGACTTACTTCTGATTTTATTAATCTGAGTCACACCTGATTCCTCGATAGTGTTTGAGTCACGCTTTACAGATATTACTCTTTGACAGTCCTCTGCCAGTTTTTGGAGAGTCAATCCTTGTTCGTTCTCAAGCTTAGTCAGTACCCGTCGTCTGACTTCGGCGTCTTCTGCAGATACTAGACCCTGTGAGAAAATTAAGCACTTAAAATCATCGGCAGCCAGTTCGGCTAGTTTAAAATCATTACATAGCTTGTTCACCGATGCTGCAAACGCTAGAAAATCTTGCTGGTTGTCTTTGACTGTGTTCAGGCATTTCCAACGTTTGTGGAACAAGGTTGTGTTAGGCCCGAATAATTCCGATATGAGCTTAAATCCAAGTCAGTCGTTTTCTTGGGTAGTATGAAGTCTACGAACCTACTATGTTCTGTTGTTCCCAGTTTTCTCAATAGAAGACGTACCTTTTTTTTACTGGGCCATTTTTCACAGCCTACGTTGAAAATATCTTCGTAGCGCCTGTAAAAAGCCTCGAACGTTTTGCCGTTCTCTGGTACGTATTCAAAGGTTTCTATTGAATCGTAAATTGTACTCTGGGAGAATATTGTATCTTTTTCAGAGTTTGAGCCCTTTAATGCATTTACAAGTAATTCTTTAAGTTGTTTCTGTTGTAGTTCAGCATTCTGAAGCGTAATTTTTTGGAATTCCATTTGCTGTTTATGTAAATCCAAAAATAGTTGTTTTCTTTCTTCTGATTTTTGTTGCTGGTCCAAATTTAGTTTTAACAATTGGGCAACTACTTTTTGCAAATCTTCTATATTTAAAAATGACAGCGCTTTTTTGTTGCTTTGAAACACGTGTACTAAGAGGAGGTAAACAAAAAAAAATCTTGATAGATTTTTGTTCCATTTTTTTCTCTTTTACAGAAAAAAATATGGACAGACAATAGTTAAACTAAACTAATTATGTGTGTTTAACTTTTTTTCCCCTTGGTTCCGTTAATTTTAACGTAATTGAATAATTTTTCACCACACTTATGTATTTTTTTTTATAGAGGTACAAAAAGAAGAAAACTCACCTCAGTGAATTTGAGGGGAGAATAATTTTATTCCTAAGTTCAACTCAGTTACATAAAAAATGTTTCGATTGTTTTTTCCGAAAACTTGAGTACCATGGTAGTAGTACTTGATCTTGTGTTGTCAGTTTTTTTACGAACAACTGTTTTTTTTTCTGTGTGTGTGGGTGTGTAGAAATCGTTCTCATATTGGACAGACTTTAATATTCCGTAGATGTCGAATCGCTAGTTTGTCAATGGCGTTTGGTATTGGAATATATATAGACGCTGGGTGTTTAGCTTTTAAATCGCTAATGTATTAATAACAGCTTAATTTCACGTTCAACACTGCTGTGGGAACGCGTGGAGTTTGTGTATTTTTCGAGTACTGTCGCTATTGATACGGTGAGAATGAAATTCTTGAATCTTCTCTGTCGCCACTGTTGTGGGACTGGCAAAGTATTGCGGTTTTTCGACGGGAATGCGTTTCTAGAATTATTCGTCGACCCAGATGTGGGATTGGTAAGATATTTAGGTTTAGGCACGTGAGTGCGTTTCTAGAATCCTTCGTCGCCACTGATGTGGGTGCCAACGTGCAAAGTAAAACACGGAACACGGATTAGATGTAAGAAATATATATTAACAACAGGTTACAGAGATAGTGTAAGCAAAGCTTACTATATCACTCTCTATCACTCTCCTCTAGAGTGCTATGTCGCCTACTTAATATAGGCCTGGAAGAGTCTATTGTGTAGGTAGTTTCCGGTCTCACAATACATAGAATGGACGTTGAAGATGGAAGCCAAAGTATGAATATTGGTAGCATTACTGATAGCTTAAATGATCTTTTTCCCGTCACCATTGCTCAGTTAGAAAGACAGTGAGCCTGACACAAAAAAGTTTAATCTTGGTTCCTTTTTAGCTGAATAGGTCAAAGCTTTTTCAATGATTAATACGACAAATTGTGTAAAGATGACTAAACGTCTTATCTGAAAAACTGAGTAAAGAATCTCAATTAGTTTAGTGGCTTTTAGATATTAAACTAAAATTTAGATATTAAATTGAAATTTGTGGGGTGCATTATGTTGTTTCACGATTTGAACAATTTTGCTGTTACCGCCGGCATACACACACACACAGACAGACAGATACACACACACACGAACACACACACACACACACACAGACATATATATATATATATATATATATATATATATATATATATTTATGACTAAAAATGACAATAGGAAATATAGTAATTGCTGACGCGTTTCGTCCAGTTTTCTATTGTCATTTTTATTCATAAATATTGTCTTCTCTACTGGTTAAATCAGAGAAATTTTCATATATATATATATATATATATATATATATATATATATATATATATATATACTCGGTTTTGAATTTCGAGTTTCACTTCTCCGCGACTGGTTGTCAATCAAGTCTGGAAATCCTCGTGTTCCCTGTTATTTAAATTTGGGCGTATACCGTTACAGAACAGAAGTATTTGTTCGGGTGAAATTTGCACTGAATACGCTAATATGCATTTTCTACGCCGATAACCACTACTCTGTGATTACATCTTAGAAATAGATAGGAACGAAATTTTGGTCAGATTTTTGAAGGGAGAATGTTGAACAAAACTTTTTAATTATTATGATGTTTAATATTGTCACTATGAGTAATTTATATGTTTCTTTCAGAATATAATATATTATTCATTATATTCGTCCTAACTAACGAACAAATTAGAGATGTACTCGATGAATTACGTAAAGGCGTCGATTCGTTGTCTGTATAAAGGTGCAGGAAGTGGTTTTTCTCGTTTGAAAACTAGTAATATTAGTGAAGAGAACAAGTCAAATTTCTGTGAGAAATTTAATGTTAGTCATACGTCAGTCCTATGCGAATTAAAAATGATTGGAAAAGTTTTAGTGCTGGGAAAATGGAGCAGGAACGACTTGTCTCCAAGAACGTGTCGATTGTTGCGTGTCATTGGTTACACAGTAATTTAAGCGTCCTTTTGGGACAGGCTCTTTGCTGGCGATGAAAAATGGTAATCGAGTTTATTGTATAGTGCGAGATTCAATGGATTATCTATTATAAACTATTAGACAATAATCAAACAATCAACGTGATGTCTTCTGCCAGCAACGTCGTCGTTAGAAAGCAGCTTTGGACAGAAAACGTCCATACTTGGTCAACAGAAAGGGAATAATTCTTGATCACGATAAGGCCCGTCCTCACAATGCACGGCTGACTAAAGATCTGCTTGAAGAGGTTGATTTGAAAAATTGCTCCATCCTCTATATTTTCCCGAACTTTATATCGATTACCATCTGTTTAGTAAAACCATTTGGATGGATTAAGTTAGAACTCAAAGCTTGGCATCTATAACTTTGTTGACGGATGGTATGGAGATTAAATATTTCAATCATCATAAGTAACTTTATTTGAAATATAAACAGTAAAATCGAACAGAATGTTAGTTTCAAAGTGATCTATTAAGATCATTATACCAATATAAAATAGGATAAAACAGAACTGAGATATTTACAATATATTTACAATATATCAAAGGCATTTACACACAGAGAAGAATAGTTATCCTGTGGTGAAAAATGATAGCTACATTTAGGTAAGTACATGCATATATACATATTGACATATATATTGACATATATACATATTGACATATATATTGACATATATACATATTGACATATATATTGACATATATATATATTGACATATATACATATTGACATATATATTGACATATATACATATTGACATATATATTGACATATATACATATTGACATATATATTGACATATATATCTATATTGACATATATACATATTGACATATATATTGACATATATACATATTGACATATATATTGACATATATACATATTGACATATATATTGACATATATATCTATATTGACATATATACATATTGACATACACAGAGAGTGTCTCAGAAGTTTTCTCAAAAATAATTCACGCAACTATATCTAATTTCCATAAAACATAGGAAGACAGTATTTATTATAAAAGTAGGCTCTGAACAGTTTGTCATCTCATGTTTTCAAATTGATGTCCGTTATGATTCAGACATTGCTGGAAACGTGACGCAATGGAATCCCAACCAGCATTAAACATTTCGATAGATATTTGGCTACATTCTTGCTCGATTGTTTCTGGCTTTGTAGTGTAGACTATATCTTTTAAATATCCCCATAAGAAATAGTCTAAAAGGGGCTTGAATGAGGATATTCTAAAGAACCTCGTATTCCGATTCATCTGTTTGGCAAGATTTCATTCAACTACGATCGTATATGACAATGGTAGTATAGTAGTCCTCCATCTTCCTGAAAATAAAATTCCTTGTCTTTCAAAACGTCGTAGTGGTTTTATTGCTTTTCTTAAGTGAAAGGATCAAAAAAAAAAAAAATCAGTGAGATTTTTTAGATTTCTGAAACTGTTAGTGTCTAAATAAATGGACAATATTACCATGAATAGAAAAGCATTTGAACCATTATGTAACCATTGAAAAAATTTCAGCAAATTTTCAAAGTTTTTCTTCATTTTAAAATTCCATGCCCATCTTCGCGAGATCTTTATCCAGATTATAAGTCTCAGAAACCAATGTAACCACATTTTTGTCTTCGGCATAAACATCATGTTACAGTTTTTTGTGTTTATATGTACTAGTGAGCCAGTCAAAATGAGCTGACTCATTTTATAGTTCACCAATAGAAGGGTTAACCAATCACAAAGCTCAAAATATTCAATGCGACGTGTATAAAGGCAGCCATTTTGTTTTTTTCTCCCAAAATATCTCCACTGTCAACCTGATATCGAAGAGTTAAAGAATTAACAGCCGCTACTTTCTCCGAATCTACATTGACAAACTCTAATATTGAAGAGATTACGGACTTCACTGGATTCCATATTCAAAGACTACGGCAAACATGCCGCAGAATAAAATAAAATGTTTTGAATTTTACCTTCAAATTAATACAGTCTATCTCCAAAAATGTGTAAGTATCTTGAAACTTTCCCAAGAAATAATTAAGCAACTATATCTAATTTAAATAATACATATGAAAACGGTATAAATGCAAGTTCTTAATATTTTGTCATCGCATGTTTTCAAATTGATGTCCGTTATGATCCAAACATGGCAGACAACGCGAAACAGTGCAATCACAGGCAAAAATCAACATTTGAATAGGACTCTGGGAATTATGTGAAATATTTTCCATCATCATTTCTTTCTTGATAAGGGCGGAGTTGATATCCGTGGACTTCCGTAACTGTTCTTGTGCAGACCGTCGGTGGATCTGAATAAAACTCTCTTCGATATCGCTATTGAACTTCAGCTGCATTTTCGTACTTCCAAAAGCATTTCAGTAAGGAATTTCTTTCTTTCTTCAAAGCTTAATGTGGATGACATTAAGGATATTAACGTGTGACTCTGAAAATAAAGCAAGCTGGCATAAACTATACACTGTAAAATGTGTGTACATATTTTTAAATACATTGTATATAAAAACTGATGCAAACCCTTGTGCAAATTAATTGAATTGATTCCGTTATTATTTACTTTTTTTCGTATTTTTCCAATGAAACATGACCCAGTGTACATGTTAGTACTTCGTTTATCCATTCCACGAAGTCGTTCCTTGAGGTTAGACCACGGATTCTTGATTGGATTTAAATCAGGAGAGTTTCTCCTCCAGTCTAGTAATTTGATTTGCTCATTGGTAAGGCTGGTCAGTGTGTTCCTGTAGCATTACAATTTTCGTACGCTTCCTTGGAGTAAGGCCTAGGGTAGACATTTGCCATAGGACAACTAATCGACAGTCGATACAATTGTCTGAGCGTGACAAAAATCTGATGCAATAACGCAATATTTTCAAGGCCAAATAAATTTCATCATATACCCTGAAAATAGGTTAATATTATTGCAAACCGCTGCAAATAACCTAATCTGAGTAAAAAATAGAAATTGATTATGCCGTGTCATTTCAGTGGGTTTAAAACTGACCATATGTCGAGAGAAAGGAAACTAAAGGGGGTGTTTCAATTAATTTGCAGAAGGGTGTATAGATAGATATTTCGTAAATGAATATGCATATGTATATGTCAATTTAGACAGGTAAATATCAAATCCTATTCAGGTTACATTATGATTGGTACAGGTACCATTGTACTGAGTACCTACTTGCTACATTGTTCAGATTATCTGCGACTAAACCGATTTCCCTACCGAACGTTGAGGGTGACTAGCCATTCAGTATGATTAAAAGCAAAGATCTTTGATTGGATCAACGGCGATCTAGCGTAGGTAGGAGGATGTTGAAATATATGGGTTGGTGTCTAGGTCCATGGCAAGTTCAGTGGGGGGGTGATGGTGCCCTTAACCTTCGTTGAGGAATTCAACTAGGTTAAAGAAAACTCTGATGTAACACCTGCTACTTGAAAACAGCCAGTAATATTGACATTTTGGGTACATGGTATTCTTTCACCGAGAGTGGGACTGGCCTTGTGCCATTGTTTTTCTTCACTTTAAAATTTCATGCACACTAAGTGTCGACTGAGCCCTTAAATTATATCTTGCGATGGTCATACTCGTCAACAAAGTACCAGCACATCATGGAAGGCGCATATATAGATATTTATAAAATTTAATTTTCAAACCTATATCAGTGATCACGTTGATTTGGTCCATAGGATTAAGGCGAATAAAATTTATCACTTAGCTGATTGATGTTATATTGAGAACATCGACTCCAGAGTTTCGTAGACGAATCTTTTTGTAATCGTTCGGTCCACTCGTCAGGAGGTATATTGATAACGAGGTGCTGACTATAACATTAATCATCTAAGTGACCAATTTTATTTGTATTAATCTTATTAAATCTCTGTCCGTGATATTAAGTAATTTATTGCGTTCCTTCAATGTGTTTTCTTTCAAAATTCCACTGAGAGGATATACTGTTTTTGTTATATATATATATATATATATATATATATATATATATATATATATATAGCAAAAACAGTATATATATATATATATATATATATATATATATATATATATATATATATATGTGTGTGTGTGTGTGCGTGTGTGTGTGTGCATTGCATTGCGTTAGGTTCTTAGATCAATATGAACAAGTTGGTGTACACATCAGTAAATAGAATTTTACTATTTAGGGATCTTCAAGCTAAAACAAAGAAAATTACTATATTATATGAATTTTTTTTGAGAGAGGGTGCAGGATAATTTATTTATAGACTAAGAGAAGACTGGAAGCAACAGATATGCCGTTCCAGTGAACACGCGAGTAACAATGATTTTTCTGAGGAAAATCAAAAACAAAAATGGCACATTATTTAGACACAGAAAGAGACATTTGAAATTTCTGGGATACATAATGAGGAAGAGGGCTTAGTGAATTTGACGCTCACAGGACATTAGAAGCAGAGCAACCTACAAAACAAGCTTGTCAGCAGACAAACATTACTAAGGACTACAAATAATGGGAAGATTTGGAGAGCTGTGATCACCCGCCATACTGAAGTGACATAATACATGAAAGAAGAAGAAACTACAAAAAATACTAACGAATTGCAGAGGTTTTAATAACGGAAAAGAATATCAGGTTAAAACATAAAAATGTATTTTATGTGTATTCTTCTTCTTACAGTTTAAATCGCACAAGAATGTCAATATAAAATATGGCGTGGATTTTCTTAGCGAACAAATACCTTTGTTATTGACAGGACTCTGCATGTCAGTTATATGTGGTTGAAAGATTATTTGGGAGAGTGAAGTACATTAAGATATACAGAGACAAAAAAGGAAAAAGATGTTCACGCATTACAAGAGAATAGACGATAGAAATATTGAGAAAAAGCATTGATAAATATCTTATAGGAAATTGTTCGGAAAACTGTCGAAGCCAATATACAGAGAAAGAATGAAATAGAAAATGATATAACCTTGAACATTATTAGAGAAGTTGTCTCCTAAACATACTAATACAACAATATATATATATGGTAGCCTGACAATTGCATCTAGCATGAAACAGACTGTCGCCTCTAAGCGTTGATTTCTATGTTCACTTTTATATTTACACACGCTCTATCTCTGATATTGGGCACTTTATCCCATAAATATAGCACAGCTTAAAACTATATTTCTTCATATATATATATATATATATATATATATATATATATATATATATATATATATATATATATGGTTATGTCTATTTAAATAAATTACAGACACTATATCTACTTATTTTTAGCATTCCGTTCATACACAGAGATAACCTTCCGTGTATTAAAATTAAATGATCCAAGGAATGTGCTATAACTGTGAAAATCGTTTTTATTTCCCAAATGCTTTCTATCTCCTTCTGAGATAATCTTCAAGGGTGCGAATAGGAAGACAAAACAATGTGTTGTTATACATTACTGATTTTTTTTTGCTTTTTGCTTTTAAATGCAACGGTTAACAGTAATGTTTAGGGTTCATTAGAACGTGAAAAAATTATCCGCTATGGAATGTCATGGTCATGCGTTCCTTTTATAGATATCTTAGAACATTATTACATTATTCGTAGCTGATTCTATTCGCTGTCGGATTCAATATTTTAATGTTGATTACTTCGAGGATCTGTAGTTTCAATTTGTTATTTTCTTGGTGTAGGACAATTTTTCTATACTGTGAATGTTGACAGGAATGTTGGTGTAAATGTCTCGCAATGGACGAAAGATCAGACATGTGCAGAGTAAGACGTCTTGTTAATGTAGTTGCTGTATATCCAACATATATAATTGTCTTTCCGTCGGAGATACGTTCTTCCAAGTGACATTTGAATTGATATATCATTTTGGTTTTACATAATACATCAGTTGGTGAAGATGAGTCATTACGAATAATTAAATTGATTGTATTGTATTTTGTATGTTATAAGATTAAATTTATTTTATTATTAGGATCCATGGAAGATATATTAGTACGAATGAGGTTATTTATGATTTTCTAATCCTGTGTGTAGTTAGCATGTATCTGGTTACAATAAAAGAGTTTGATATATTTGGACCTCTTTAAGGAAGTATCATGTTCTATTTGACGTGTGTTGTTTTTTTTTATTATATATGGTCTTATTTTCTCATCTACAATGTGATTTGGGAAGTCATTATTAATGAGAGTCTTCTTTAGTTCAATATAGAAAATCCTTCTTGTAGAGAATTAATGTATGCTCCATTAATTAAATTCCCTATAAGTGCTATATTGTAGTAATTAGTACATTCACTCTTATAGGTGAGAGGAGAAAGAGTTTTTGCTGGTTGTTTTTTTTTATATGGGGAGATAGGAAATGTGTTATTATTTGTGACTATTAAAATGTCAAGGAAAGGGATTTTTTATCTTTGATAGTGTGCCACACTCTTGTATACTTAAGGCATTGGAAATATACACATTCTCCTCGGTGTAAGTAAATTTCTTTAAATATAGCATGAAATTATGGAAAACCACATTATATCTATATCCCAGCAAATTTACCGGCACTTTTAATTGTTTGAATATCCAGCGAGAAAAAAAAGTACCCTGTCGCATCTACTCTTCTTTCTGTCCTTAATCCCCTTTTTGGATAAACTAAACAGTGATAACTATGGATAGAAAGTAAAAAAATGAAAGCGTTTAATCACCTATTCTACATGGATGATATCAAAATTTTTACCAGAGACGACAATGAGTTGAAGGGTATCCTCAATACTGTAAAATGTTTCAGTGGTAACATCGGTATGTATTTTTGATTAAATAAACGTGCAAAAGTAACATTCAAGAAAGGAAGAGTTACAGAAATGCTCTCAATAGATCTTGATTTTTCACAAAAATTAAGGAAGAAGCATATAAATACATAGAAGCCAGCGAAGAAGATGGAATACTGCACACTCAAATGAAGGAGAAAGCAGAAAATAATACTACAGGCGTGTGTGTCTGATGTTAATTATCGAGTTGAATTCATAAAACAGAATATCAGTCATAAACTCATTGGATTTTCCCAGTTTCCACATCCTTAATCAGACCATAGCTGACATTAAGCGAATGGATGTCAAATCGACGAAGCTTGTCACTTGTTACCGCATGTATCATCCTAATGCTGATGTTGGTCGCCTGTTATGTGCCCAGATCCGAAGGAGGCAGAGGATTAGTTCAACAAGAACTGTCTTACAAAGCGATAACAATTGCTTTTCAAAGATACCTGGAAACTATAAAAGACTGGATGATGATCTGTGTCAAAAAACATGAAAGAAATAAGGAACTTTATTCTGTAATAAAGGAAGCTAACAAATTCAAAAGGGAATTTCAAATGGATGAAGAAGTGCAGATAAACCATAATGCACCTACTGCACCAGAAGCTTAAAAAAGCAAAAGCAAATGCAATGTACCAGAAACTATGCCATGATAAGCCTCTTTATGGTCAATAATCTGCCCGTACCAAACAATATAGACAAATCATGTAGCCATCAGTATTACAAGGTTAAAAGCTGAAACCGCAGGTTTTATTCTTACTGCACAGGACAAATGCTTGCTTACTAGAAATTACAAGGCACCCATATTGAAAAATTGCGTTACCCAAAATGCAGATTCTGTAAAAAATTGCCAGAAACACTTGACTATTTTTTTATCATGCTGCCCGATATTAGCACCTACTAATTATAAAACCCGGCTTGACAGAGTAGGCCAATATCTGAATTGGAAAATCTGCAACTTTTATGGAAAGGAAATTGCAATAAATTAGTATGGAGACCATCCAAACTCGGTTACATAGGATGTGTAACACTTTTATGGGCCTTTACAATAGCGATTTTCCAAGCGTAGCTTAGATGTGGCACAAGGCCGAAAGTATGGGGCATCCAGTGAGGATCGAACTCACTACTGTTTTAACATGACAAGCTTGCTAACCATTACACCACCTCGGGGTGCCCTAGGCCGTTACAATGCACACAAAGAGATCAATCAAAGTTATTCGCCAAAACATCGTGATCAGAGACAACAAAAACAGAATATGACTTTTTTCATGGCAGTCCCTGCAGACTGTAATGTATCTTTGAAGTACAAGGACCTTGGAATCGAAATCTCAATAGCGTGGCACATAATAACATCAAGAATTCCAGTTATAGTTGGAGCACTCGGTTTGTTTGGAAAAGGTTCTGATAGACTCATTGAAGGAATCTCTGGTAGTCCATGCCTTAAAGAAATAAAAAAAAAACATTGTACTCACGAGTAAATCTCACACCTTACAAAGGGCTTTATCTATGTAAAATGTGTGTATTTTTTTAATGCTCAGTGGAAAATGTAATGATGCCATTTCTGACCTTACGTCTATGATCGGGAACCGAAATAGAAATGAGTATACAACAGAAATCAAAGAAAATATAATAATAATAATAATAATAATAATAATAATAATAATAATAATTATGATGATGATGATTATGATACTATTACAACTAATAATAATGATGATAATTGTTGTAGCATACGTACGGACGAGGATGGGTATGTCTCAATTCACATAAATACAGTAGTAAATACTGTATGTTGGTCTGCTGTTGGAGGTTCGTCTCCAGCTGCGCCGACCAAACTCTCTGCTTCCGGCCAGAGAGGATCCCCTGACGAGGCTATGTCGAAGGGCAGAGTCTCGTCTCGGGAAACAGCTACACGATCCCGTTTTATACGGAGTCTACGTAGAATTTTGGGGCTAGACTACCGGTTCGGATACCCCACATTAAATTTGGCCTTGTGCCACATCTGACGGCGTGGGACGGTTGGTAGATATTCTGTAGTTGATGATTCATTGTTGAATTCACTTGACTCACTTCTAGCAGTTGACTACTACTTCTACGCGCCGCTGGCGAAACTTATATGTGTTGCTCTTAACCTAAGTATTACCGTTCCGTTCAGTACCAACCTTCGTGTGATTATTCTATTCAGTAACCTTCCCTAAGTTACAACAACAGCAACAACAACAATAATAATAATGCTATAAACACATTAATGCATAAAATTTTCTTAGCAGTATAGCTCTTTTTACCTAATATACCTTGCTAGCAGATTGCAATCCTTTCGATGGCGTATTTTAGATTTTATTTAACCCGCTCTGTAAAAATGAGACGACAAGAAATAATTGATCAAATAGTTTCAGCATATTTGTTTAGTTATTTAAACTAAAAAGGAGTATGAGACTTAGTAATTATTAAATCGAGAGTGTAGCTTCAAACATTGGTCTTGTGGTGTATATGTGTGTTCTTGAACTTGCCTTAGATAAAGAAATACTGAAAATAATTATATCTCGACTTTTGAAATGAATAAGTCACCTAAAACTCATCACAAAATTGATGAAGTTAAGATAAGAAATACAATAGTATAAAAGAACTGGAGAAAAAAAAAATAATGAGACAAAAGATAATACGGAAAGAGAAATAGAAAAATGAAAAAAAGGAAAGGAAGAAAGAAAAGATATATATATATATATATAGAGAGAGAGACAGAGAGACAGAGAGAGAGAGAAAAGTGAAAGAAAAGGAAAATAGAGAAAACGAGCAGGGAAAAGAAAGTGTAAGACAAAAGAGATGAATAAAGAAAACTGACTGACAAAGAAAAGAAAGAAAATACAAAGGAAAAGAACTAGTTAAATAAAATAGAGAAAAGCGACTGACACGGAAAAAATAAGAAAAAAATTCTACAAGTTAATAAACATAAAAAATAATCCGGAGGAGGAAACACACAACGGCACCCTCGTCTAGCTTTTCCCTGATAGGTCAGTGAATCCCCTAGTTCCCTGTTCCCGTTTACGTCGGTGTGAACCGAGAACTGGCAAAGGGTCACAAACCACGTTGAAAATGAGAATGCGAACACTGCAATATTATATTTAGATATTTTATTCAGATATTCTGTTGTCAGCACGCTTTAGGTGGGCATCTCGATGACACTTTGGGCAACTTCCATGTCAATCTAACAGCTTAGGGAGCATCATCGTACCAACTCCCACATAACAACATATGGTTGGCAATACGAACGGTCCCCATCTGTGTTAGGCGAAGAACAGTATATATAAGCTTTTTTTGCATGTTCCAAAGTCTACTTTTTCCTCGAGAAAGTAAAAATTGTTAATTGCTAAATTTAAGCTTTTGGTTAAGAATTCAATGGGTGGAAAGCTCTAGCTACCACGATCCCAATTGTAACTGTTAACATAAACCAGCAACCGGAAATCGAGACCGGTTTCTGGTCGCTGGATCTTAAAGGCCTCCATTTTTTAAATCAAAATCACCGCAAGCAAGGTAGTAATACCACTAAAACACAAGGGGTTACAGGGTGTGGAAGAATTAGGAACAGAGCATTAATGATAAGCAGGAAGAGAAGGGAATAATCAGGAGGACAGCAGATAGCGATTGATATTGCATTTAAATTTTTGCAGATTAATGTTGGCTGGAAAGCTTTGAATCTCAAGGGAGTTCCTCAAGCGAGAAATGCGAGAGAAGAAACTGTTAGCATAGAACTTACAGCTATCGTAGATTGATGATATCACGGCGTTAGTCTCGTGCTGCGCCTAAATTTCAAACCTCTAGGTACCATAGCAAAGAGCTCATTCGAACAACTTCTTTGGAAGTATTTATAGAAAGAAAATACATAGAGAAGCAACCTTACTACGGAGGAAAAATGATTGGAGATGAGCCGACAGATCAGGACCAGTAATACTGCATATTCTTCTATGGATCTTATCAAAGAGCTCAAGGTAAATATCAAGGGCACTGGACCATACGTAGCCGCAATATGGACGAATGGCATATATATTTAAATCTACATTTATATACTTTTTATCGTGTTAATCTTCGGTCAAGTGGGTACTACACAGAGGCCTCGAGTTCAAAGACCAGATTCTTCACGTTGCTTGTCCGAAATGATTCCAGGTGGTTTGCCCCGAAAACTTATAAACGCCCGATGCACGTTCACAAGGTAACGGCAGATGAAAAAAATGCCGTTTTGAAAAATGAGTCTGTTGTGGTGTCCTCCCTCTAAAGAGTCAATGCTGGATTAGTAGGAGAGAAGGCCTTGGAGGAAGAATCGACCTACGGGCTCGGAGAAACCCACGTTAAACTCGGCCTTGTGCCACATACATTCATTGTGGCGGGGGTTGTTCAATATAACAGCCGACCAGACTGTTCATTTTTGTTGAACCCACTGCCTCTGCGGAGAGGAACTCGGACGAAGCTTTGCCGCAGGGCAAAGTTTCGTCCGGGGAGGTAAACAGGCCCTGAACCAGTCTAGGCGGGTTCGAAGAGAATATTTTTGGCCGAGCCTACGGGCTCGGAGAAACCCACGTTTGGGCCTTGTGCCGCATACATTCCTTGTGGGGGGGACTGTTAAATATACCAGTTGAACAGACTGTTTATTTCTGTCGAACTCTCTGCTTCCTCCGCCGGGGAGGTAGACAGGCCTTTAAGCCATTTATGCGTGTTCTAAGGGAATATTTTTGGTCGAGCGTACGGGCTCGGAGAACCCACGGTAAACTCGGTCTTGTGGGTGGCTGTTAAATATTAACAGTCGAATAGATTGAACTCTGAATCATCCGGCACGCACTCACTAGTTGTGTAATACTTTTCTTTTGTACTTACTGTTTTATATATATATATATATATATATATATATATATATATATATATATATATATATATATATATATATATATATATATATATATATATATATATATATATATATATATATATATATATATATGTATATATATATATATATATATATATGTATATATATATATATATATATATATATATATATATATGTATATATATATATATATATATATATATATATATATATATGTGTATATATATATATATGTATGTATGTATATATATATATATATATATATATATATATATATATATATATATATATATATATATATATATATATATATATAACACTTGTTTTGCTATTTCTTTAACTATTTACTTCGTCACAACAGAGACACAGTATCACATTTTATTGATATATTCCGAATTTAATAAAAATCATTTCAATCTTTGCCGAAATCCTTTGTGGAAAATTTCGAACTGTCCACGATGCAACTTCAAACGAAGATATAAATATTAAAAATGCTGTTGAAGTTTTCGGAAATTTTGGTATCGCTTAGACATAATACTGGTATAAAAATTCTGTTTAGTTTCCGGAAGTGTTTTTTGCTAGTTAAAAGCTAAGGACATTTATTTTTACTTGGGATAATAAAGAAAGAATAATATTTTTGTAAAAAAAAATGTTTTTGGTCATCTTAGATGACAACAAAGAGAGAAAAAAATGATTCTCATAAAGAATGCACTAGAATTATGAAGAAGATGGCGGTTAAGAAAGAATACGTGAGGGTGAATGGGAAAAGAAAAGGAGTCAAGAAGAGGGAAAAAAACGAGAGCACCTATCGAATCGGTAAGAGAAAGAAAACAAATTATAGAAATAGTAAGAGTTAGTGGTAGAGAAAGACAACAGGAAGAAAAGCAGAAGTTAAAAGGTATATATATTTTCTGTTTATACGTTATTTTTATACATACAAATATTTGAGCAAATGCTCTGTTTATGATAAACGGTAATAACAGCATTTACCGGACTGAATGTCCGAGAAATTTCAGAGAAATTATATGTCCTCCGACAGGAATCGAACTTGTATCCTACACGGAACCGTCATATAGAGTAACGCGCTATAGCATTTAGCTACAGTCGAAGCGTCTGGTTACCAATTTCATTGGAAATTTGTTAAAAAAGTAACTTCACCTTGCTAACCAGACTTCCGTTGTAGCTGAATGGGATGGCACCTCAGGCTATATGACGGTTCCGTATAGGATACAGGTTCGATTAATATCGGAGGACACATGTTCTCTCTATGGAATTTTCTCGGACATTCGGACCGGTAAATGTACTTAATGCGGTTTATTATAAACAGAACATGTACCTGAATATTTGTATTTATAATATACACAGAATATATATTAAAATAATTGTCGGATTTAGCCCATTTCATAATATATGATATCACACACACACACACACACACACACACACACACACACACATATATATATATATATATATATATATATATATATATATATATATATATATATATATATATATATCACACACTCAAGCCTTGGGTCAAACCGTGGTATGGTTGTCAGGCACTTTCCAAAGGTGAACACACGCTGGGATTGACCCTGAACCAGACGATAACATCGGGAAGTCTCCTTCCTGAACAAGCGACCATGGTGTGATTCGTACCCGGGTCTCATGCTTAGAAAGCGAACGTTCCAACCACTCGGCCACGAAATGAAATTGGCCAGACGGAACTCTTGGGCCCGTCAATAGCTATCATCATCGTGGTCGAGCGTTTGAGTGTGCTGACCTTGTTCAAATTGTTCATCACGCTACAAATCACACCTTCTCCCAAAAACTGTAACTAAAGTCTGTTCATCATAGTTGCAGCATAAACCAGAGGTGGGCTCTGTGGGTGTTGAGCAAACACAAATGGGCCTGAGCGAGTGTCGGCAATAGGGATTGTCTAGCCGTCCTAGCAGATGGATAGAGATAGCGACAAAGAAAGAGGGAAAGAGAGAGAGAGAAATTATAAAATAGGCAAGGAAAGGAGAAAACAAAGAAGGTAATAAAATATAGATTAATAATGGAGTAAGAGAGTTTAAAAGAGAAGATGAGAGAAAGAGAGAGAGAGAGAGAGAGAGAGAGAGAGAGAGAGAGTGAAATGTCAAATTAATAGCAGGAAGTGAATGAATGAATGAAGGAATGAGAAGATGCTTATGAAAAGGTCGCTTTGTTTTTCAGTAAACAGGAGTTAAAAATAGACAAAGCGCGATGGAAAGAGAAAAGGTGAGAGAAAACAAGATGGAAAGACGAAGGCAGAAGATTTCTTCGAAAGAGAAAGAGTGAAAGTAGGTTTATGAAGTGGAGAGAGATTTAAAGACGTAGATATCAGATCGCCTAAGCTGATTATTTGAAATGAAAAATTAAGATATAGATATAGAGCGCGAAAGAGATAGAGGATTTACAAGAGATACAGAGGGAGGAAGTGATAGAGAGATTTACAAGAGATCATGAGCGAGAAAGTGATAGAGAGATTTACAAGAGATCATAAGCGAAAAAGTGATACAGTGATCTACAAGAGGTCAGGAGCGAGAAAATCGCAGAAGATTTACAAGAGATCATGATCGAGAAAGTGATAGAGGATTTACAAGAGACAGAGAGGGTGAAAGTGATAGAGAGATTTAAAAGAGATCATGAGCGAGAAAGTGGTAGAAAAATTTACAAGAGGTCATGAGCGAGAAAGTGAGAGCGAGATTTACAAGAGATAGATAGATAGGTAGATAGATAGATAGATAGATAGATAGATAGATAGATAGATAGATAGATATTTACAAGAGATAGAGAGGGAGAAATGGATATAGAGACTTCCAAGGGATCTTGAGTGAGAAAGCCATAGATAGAGAGATAGATACTGACAGATGGATATATATATATATATATATATATATATATATATATATATATATATATATATATAGAGAGAGAGAGAGAGAGAGAGAGAGAGAGAGAGAAAGAATTAGATAGAAAAAGAGGAAAATAATGAAAGTAATATATAAAGAGATATATATAAATAAATACAGACAGACGTATAGATATTGACTGGCAGATGGATATAGAGAGAAACAAATAAAGATAGAGCGATGGAAAATTAATGAATATTGATGGGGGGAGAGAGAGAGAGAGAGAGAGAGAGAGAGAGAGAAGTAAATAAATAAAGATAGTGAAAGAAATAAAGACAGCTTGACAGATGAAAAGAGAGAGAGAGAGAGAGAGAAATAAAGAGAGATACTGTAGTGATAATGATAGATAAAGAGAGAAATAATTCAAGTTTGTGGGAAATAATTATAGTTAGATTGTTAAAGAAAGAAAAAGAGAGAGAAAGTGAGTGAGACAATTAAAAATAGATGTCGAAAAAAGATAGAAAGATACAGTGTGTGTGTGAGAGAGAGAGAGAGAGAGAGAGAGTGAGAGAGATTATGAGAGGGATTGAGCGAGAAAGAGAAATAAAGGCAGATTGAGAAAGGAAAATAAACATGAATTTTAAGAAAGAGAGAAAGAGAGAGAGAGAAGGAGAGTAAGAGAAATAAATAACGATAGATTGATAGATACATAGAAAGAGAGAGCGTAAGAGAACATGAAAAAGCAAATAAAGACAAGAGAAAGGCTCCGTGAGCGATCGAAAGATTTCAAATTGTCTCATAAGCCAGGCACAGTTGGCCATGTCATCCTCCACAGATTAGAGAGTGAGAAACACGCACAATAATTGAATAACTAGAGCAATGTTTGGTACCAGACAGTTGGTAGAAAAAGGAAATTTGTGCCAGGATTCTCGCACCAGAGACGATGACTAAGACAGGCCGCTTTTTGTCATGGAATTGATATTTACACTAAAACTTGTTGTAGAAAGTCATAGTGGATGACATTTTATGAAAGGCTACAAAGAATGCACAACGTACAAATACAAACTTGTTACATTAGTGGACACATAAAAAAAAAATCTTGGCGGTAAAGTTGGAAATAAAAGTAAACATTATTATAAAAAAAGAACATTATCATAAAAATATATTTCACACATTTTATACTATTATTTGGATTTATTATGGGTTTTTTCAATTTTATTTTATTCTGGTTTCCCGAAATCTATTGTCAATGCAATTTGCTAAAACCTATTAAAAACCTACCTATCTACCTACATTCATACATACATACATACCTATACCGGCTGTAGCAGCAAAATTGTCCAAATCGTGTAACAACAAAGTTCTCGAATTGTTAGACTAAGCTTTGAAACGTTTTATCTTAGAAATGATTAAAGATATCTTACTGGAATTCTTCTATGTTTTTATAATACTCTTGGACTCTACTTTGAACAATAAGAATGTATTTAGCTCTAAGTTGAAATGATGTCCCCTCTTGCTGTTGTGAAGTCCTGATCCAGTTTTCCTCTCTACTGTTCTCTCTTTTGATGGTTCTTGAATGGGCTTTGAAGATGGAAGCCAGACTGTGTATCTTGGGACCATTACTGAAGGACTGAATGATATTTTTCCTCTCACCATTGCTCAGTTGGGAAGATATAGTGAGGCTGACACAAAACGATTTTAATCTGTTCTCTATGTAGCAGAATAAACTCAAAGGATTTTTTCAGTGATTTTTACAACAAATAGGTAAACGTCTTATCTGAAATTCTCCGAGGATTTTATAACACTCTCGGGCTCTACTTTGAACGATAAGAATACATTTTGCATTAAGTTGAAATGATGCTGTCGTAACACCCTGATCCATTTTTTCCTTTTTCACTGTTTCCTCTTTTTTAAACTTATTCACCATTCTCTTGATGGTTTTTGAATGGACTTTGAAGATGGAGGCCATAGTATGAATGTTGGTACCATTACTAAAGGCAATAATCATCTTTTTTCTCTCACCATTGTTCATTTGGGGAGATATAGTAGGGTTGACATAAAACAATTTTAACCTGTTTTCTTTCTAGCTAACTCAAATTGTTTTTCATTGATAATTCCATCAAATGGGGTCAATATGGCTAAACGTCTTTTCTGAAAACCTGGAAAACTTCATTATTTTACATTATGCTTTTAAATACAAAAGGTTAACAATGGGCGTTCATTTGAACGTGAATAAATATCCATTACGGACTTTTTCTTCTATCTTATAATGTCATGGTCATGCGCGCTTTAAAAGCGTGAAAAATTGCTCCTTTATAGGAATTTTAGAACATTACAATAATTGATAGCAACGCACAGCTTTGTATAAATACTTGTACTCCTGAACAGTATATAATTTTGTACTACTTGAACCTCTGAATATGATCTTGGAAAAAGATCGAAAGTACTTGGGAAATGAACCCCACCCAAAAAACCTCACTTATAGCACATTTCTCTCATCCTTTAATATCAATACACAGAAGGTTATTTGTGAGTATGAACGGACTTTGTTAAAAATTAGCAGACATAATGTGCATAATTTATTCAATCAGATATGCCTAAAAGAGAATTTGCTGCCTAAATACATACATAAAGAGTACGAAGTTGTGTATAAAGTGTACGAAGTTTGTTATTTTTGTTAAAGTATTTTCCACTTTCGCAGTCATTATCAAGAACCGATGTGGTGTCTGTATGATAGAATTATTTTTTCTGCAATCTGGTTATTTTTGGGAAGCTGGACATTTGAAATGACCTAGCTGACGTCATGTGTAACTGCTAATGGGGACGGAAGTCGTAGTTGCCAATCTAGTAGTAGGTTAAATTCATGCAGTCGACGTACCAAAGAAGAAAGCTCATTAGAACAACTGCCATGAAAATAATTACGGAAAAGACAGTAGGAGGCCACAGTACGGTTGTGGGAAATTGAGTGAATTCGAGAAGCCAGGTCAGGACTGATAACATTTTTGGATATCTTTCGAGGATCTCGAGATGAATAGTAAGGGCAACAAACCAAATATGGCAGCAATATTCAATGCACGGAATAATTGCAGATTTATAAACGTTAAAGGAGGTTTCTGGCGAGGAGAATTGTCTGATCTGACACAGTGAACCAACGTCCTTAGCAGAATAATTAGCTATTGATTAAGTATAATCATTGCACCATATCAGTTGTTGTCCCGGATGTCAGTATCAGCCATACTGATGAAAGAACAAAATATTTTCCACTGAAAGATAAGAGTTTCTTTTGTGAGGTGTTAAAATTCACAAGCCATTTCTTGCTCCAGTTAAGAACTGATTGGAGGTGCTTTTCGAGATTAGCTTTCGGCTTTGTTTTATCGTTATATTGTTTTATCTTAAATTTTTACAGACACACAGACACAGGCATATATATATATATATATATATATATATATATATATATATATATATATATACAGGGAGTTGATATATCCAATAGAAAGCCTGCTAGATATGACTAAATGAAAACTTAATAAAAAAGAAAAAATTAACAATGAATAAACATAAAATCAATAAACTGATATAAGAAAACAGGATAAAGAAATATGAACAAAGGTAAAAAAAACGACCAAAAAAACAGACAAGTACGTAAACAATAACAACATTCTATGTCTAGTTTACCAAGACAGAACTATTAGGAAGAGTATATATATATATATATATATATATATATATATATATATATATATATATATATATATATGTGTGTGTGTGTGTGTGTGTGTACATATGAGAAAGATGCCAGAAATTATAGAATTTTTGTGACTCAGTTTCTCTAAGTCGTGTGCATATGTAAATATATGAAATAGTAATACAACAACTACAGCAACAACAACAATACTAGTAATAGTAATAATAATCAATAGTCAGTTATTTTGGGCATTTCGTAAATTGAGTAAATAAAAAGACTTCGCGATTTGGGTCCAAAATCAAGAAATATTGTGAAATATAAAGCCATACGCACTCGAGGTGACGTTCATCTACTTTATTTGAAAAGAGAAGATGGAAAATGGGCACTTATCAATAGTTAGTTCAATATTCAGTTCTGTATCGATAAAGGATTTGATGTTTACAAACCGTAGAGTGAGGGAAATTGATTTTGACAGCGAAAAGTTGCAGAATCACTGACAGAAGGAGAACTATTGGATCGGAAAACTCAAAGAGATAAAAAAAAAGAAGAAAAATAATTCTGTGGAGATTTCAAGAGACAACAGAGACACAATCACATTGATATCGTAGTTTTCTAAGAGTAGCTTAGAAATGGCACAAGGCCGAAATTAGGAAGCACCCAGTGAGAACCGAACTCACTATTGAATCGTAATTGATCTAGCGAGACATTAAACTACATTTTAACAGATTTGGTCACTGGTTATGGGATGCATATTTTTTTTTAAATAAATATTTATGGAAACTCAATAACAGTAGAAAATCGTTGGAAAAGATGGCCGTTTTTTCAGTTTTGTGTCAAACCAACGGCTAATATGCAACTTCCCCCCCAGACACTATTTTTTTTCAAACGGAGAACACAGGAATACTAGCTCTCTGTGTAACAAATAGACCCATTCCCATTAACTAAACATGATTTTGTATATATATATATATATATATATATATATATATATATATATATATATATATATATATAATGGACACTCCCCGTCGGTTTCGACGTATGAGGATCTGACAGTTTATTGATTCAGTTATGAAAGTTTGTGCGATAAACTTAAGTGACATTAAGACCTGCTAGTGATTTACAAAGGAGGCCACATATTGAGCAAGTGTGAGGATTGTGAGATGAAATCATTGTTAGATTGGCTGACCTTTTAGATCTTGCTCTCACTTCTTGAAGTTAATTCAACAAACAGATTGAAAATTGCTGAGTCCACTAAAACACGCTGATCTCCATTCTATCCGCTCCAAGGCTAAGCACTCAAGTCTGTATATATATATATATATATATATATATATATATATATATATATATATATATATATACTTTACAATTGTTATTATAAAGAAAATTTGGTCTGTTTAATGAAAATAAACATTGAGCGCTCTTTTATGAGTCAGTCTTAACATATTTCAAATTCTATGTTGTATTAACAGGACTTGTCTGGATCATACCAACGGATTACTACCTGTATATATATATATATATATATATATATATATATATATATATATGCGTGTACATTTAGGCAGCATAGTTTCATTCAAGTCTATTTTTATTCGAGTACGTATAATTTAAACTTATTATGTGTATTTTAGTTTTAACCTTTTCAAGTCCACGAATTAATTTCTTGCTAGCTGTAGAAAATTGATTTTGAAAAATTCCAAAATTAAATAGATCCATTTTTACTCCGACATTTTATGACTTCAAACGTTATTATTTAATGGATACTCGTATGTGAAATAGACGCCTTATTTTTATTTTAAACAATGTCCGTTACGTCTGTCTTCCTGAGTATTCGAGAAAATGTTCTCTACGGCAAGAATCGAGCTTGCGTTCCCACTTTCTTTGGATATTGCTTCATGGATAGCAAGGTTAAGTATTTCCGGTTTATATACACGTCCTTGCTGTCCCTAATGCCCCATCGGCCAGCATATATGAATAGTCAAGCTACCATCCAATTCACGTGGCCTGAAGATTTCGTTCACGCATGAAACAGACTGTCTCTAATCAGTGTTAACGTCAGTGTCCATTCTTATATTTATTTCTATCCCTATATATAAATTCCAAAATTTTCTTTCAAATAATTTTTATTTTCCCAAGTACATTCAATCTCATCTGAGACGATCTTCATGTGTTGTGAATGTGTTATGCTTTAACACCTTAAAATCAAAACATTTTTTTTAACTCTATGCAAGAAAATGAAACGTTTCTTGTCTGTCATTTTCAAAGAAACCTGTTTAAAAGAAAGGTTGATGCACAAATATACATTTATATATATATATATATATATATATATATATATATATATATATATATGTGTGTGTGTGTGTGTGTGTGTGTGTGTGAAAAATATAATAGAAAATAGGAAAGAACTCGTTAAGTAAATAATGCGAAGTTCCTCAGTATTTTTGTTATTATTTTTTAAAAATAGTGCTTGATTCCACAAAAAATTTCGCTTGAAGATGGAACAGAGCTTAGTACTTTAATTCAATTTAATTAAAAATAATTATATTGATGTTTTCGGCTCTTGTTTTGAAACATGAGAACTCTTATGTAGCGTGTTGGAATCATATTTTTAAATAAATAATTATATATATATATATATATATATATATATATATATATATATGGATAGATAGACACAGATATAGATATAACTGGATAGATAAATTTGGTCGATGAGTGTATATGTGAGTCAGAGATTTTATTTTTATTTTTTAAATCGTTGTTTGAACGTAATTTTATTTGCTTGCATGAATTCTCGTTTTCGTCTGTCTTTTAGAAATTGAATTTATCGCGTTTTTAGAATTTGTAAAACATCTAAGTTGTAATATATGTAATGTCAGATGAATATTCCTCCGACTCACCAGAAAAAAAAAATGGAAAATATTAAAGTTTCCTATTTTTCTTTCGATAGTCTGTCACCTTCAATCTTTTTTCGATAACAGGGGCGGGTAACTGACAAGCAAACAAATCACAATATTACTGTACACCTCAGAAAACCTTTAAGACTATTTCAAAACTAATCTGCCAAATTATGAAGAATTTGTGAGGGATTTTTTAGACCAACGTCGATCTAAGAATTTCTAGACTAACGTACAATTATAAGCTGAATTTTGATCTGAAATTATTACTGCATAATCTTCGGTCTATATGATTGGTATTCAACGCTGAAAGAAAAAGGGTGGTAGGACCTGTTAGGGTTCCAACTATGGCAAATAGTAAATCCCAAACTGGGGTCAAAACAGCATGAAAGTATAAAAATACATTTTTATAGTAAAAGTTTCCAGCAATAGATTTTACTAGCATAAATAAATAAATTACCATAGCCTCCAAGGAAATTAAATTTCGGCATTAAATGACCCATAAGCCGTTAAACAAATTAAAACATTATTCCCATTCCATATGATGCAAAGGGAGACAGACTCAACAAGCCCATGTTATTACTGTTGTTTTGTGATCACGTAGGTTTTTTGTGGGATGATATTACCGATTGGTTTTTGAAATTTAGTTTTCATTCCCATAGACTGGCTGCTAACCAAGGCTCGGTACTCCAGTTTGCCACGCCATTTAATTAAATATACCTGCGTTGTTGTATCTTCGCGATCACGAGAACCGTAATCCATTAGGTTTGAAGGTGCGCCTACCACATGTATTGCAGCCGTAGTAGCTGACGCTGCCCGACTCTTCCAGACTGGAGTAGATGCCAACCAAACACTATAGGACCCAGTCTGTCTTGCTGTTTACGTAAGTACATATAATTAACCAAAAGGAGAATCCTACGATTCTTGAAGAATTACTTCTAACGTAATGCATCCTGCGTTCAACTTAAGGAAGTTTCCTCTACTAAATATGTTATAATTGATACAGAAAGAGAGGGATTTGAAATATTTTGAATTTATGTATACTGAAACTGATAATATTACTAACTTAAAATGAATATATAATAATAATTTTAAATAAATTCTAGGTATAAATATAGTTATATATCTAAATCATACATAAATTGATGTTAGTGTTTAATTGTGTAGCCGTCCGTGTGTTTATATTGTGAAATGAAACGCGTGTGGTCTTCTGAAATGAAATTCACTGCAAACATGGCGGATTCAAGGTAAGTCCATCCGAAAGAAATGTAAAAGAAAACATCCAAAACCGATATATATATATATATATATATATATATATATATATATATATATATATATATGCACACAAATATATGCTTATTAACAAACAAACGAATAAAAAAAACAAAATTGTGTATGTGTAACAAATAATTGTGTAAAGGTTGTGTTCCGAGAAATGCGTGAGTGAATGTTTTTACGTACGTGCATTTGTGCGCGCGTGTGTGTAATGTGTTAATGGCGATTTACGAGGGAAACGCGTAGTCTCCCCACAAAGAGAAAATGCAGTCTTCTGCATTGTCGTTGTGTCCGCTGAAAATGCAAAGTGAAGAAGAGGTCGAGAGAAGAAATCGCCAAGTATTTAAAGTGTTAGGAGAGCGCCCCCTAGGAACAATTTGGACAATTAGGAGATGAAGGGGGAGTTAGCTCCGACAATTGACATGGGTTTCTAAATCTTAACAGTGTATGCAGATGACACAGTGTTAATAGCAAAGACTGGCAAGAAACTACAGGAAGTCCGATGGAAGACAGTAAAGAAAAGGAGAAGAAAGGACTAATGATCAATTGTAAGAAGACATTATATACGGTTGTCAGCAAAAGGAACAGCCCAATATATGAACCGCGAATTAGAGACGTCAGAATAAAACAAATACGAGAATTTAAAAATCTAGAAATTATATTATCAGAATACGGAAAATGTGGTGCCTGCAAAATAATTTTATCGTAATTGATGCTATCTGCCATAGCCATAATTATAATGGATGGTGAAAAAGAAACAAAAAAATACCCCTCCCCCCCCCAAAAAAAAACAGGGGAATTGTGGGTAGAAAGTAGTCAATGATAAATTTGTTGGTAAATAAAAGCTTGATCAAATATCAAGCAATTTAACGGACGGACGGATGGACGCAGAAGAAGAAGAAGAAGAAGAAGAAGAAGAAGAAGAAGAAGAAGAAGAAGAAGAAAGGAGTGAAAGAAGGAAAATAAGAACCTTGTAGAAGAGAAAAGAAAAACAAGTTGTTTTGACCCCAGTGTCGAAATTCGAAGGCGTATTTCAATAACGAAAGATTCCTACCAAGAAAAGTGTGCTAAACATTTATGTAGTATCGCTCCACCTATATGACAGTGAATACCGAACGATCTCGTCAGAGTTGAAGAAGAGACGGAATGCTGAGAATACTATGGACTGAACATGTGAGCAACAACAAGACAAAGATGGAAAGAAAAAAAAACAAAACTTATATTTAACACCAGAAAGAGACAACTGACATTTAAAGATAAGCAAAATAATGTTTTCTGAAAAAGTAATTTATTGGCGGCCGCAATCTGTACTGCATAAGATATGCAGATGACAACGTTGAAAGCAGACACTGGAAGGAAACTAGAGGAACTCCCACCGATGCAGTAAAGAAAAGTGAGAAAAAAAGATTAAACATCAATTACAATAAGACAGGTTGTATGTTTGTCAACAAAGTAACAGTCCAAGATGGCGACTAGAATGAAATGCAGAAATGTAAGTATCGAAAAATGTGTTCCATAAAACTGAAGGTGCAGGAAAAAGCGAAGAATTGCTTACAAATATTAAGCAAGTATTAAAAAATTAGGTAAATGTCGTCAGAAACAAAAAAAAAAAGAGAACTGAATTGTTATGTAATATCAATTCTTTAATATGCCAGTTCGTACTGGACAGTCATCTCACAGATGAAGAAGAGACTTGAAATAATAGAAATGTAGTTCTACAGAAGGATGTTGAGAATATCATGTACTGAATATAGGAAACGATGAAGTTTTAGAGAAAATTGAAGTAAAAATGACACGCTTAATACCAGACAGAGACTGTTCATATTTCTGTATTTCACATAACGAGGAAAGTGTGCCGTTGTACGATCCGGCCTTCTTCAGGTGATTGGAATGTCGAACTGAACTCTTTATATCGCTCGCTGGTGGAGAGTGTTCTTGTTCCACGTACCGTGTCTAATGGATATCAGTTATCAGTTATCTTTTGTTAATTTCCCTCTCCAAGTTCTCCACTGCATTCACTAGGTATTGAACTCACAACTATTTGGGTCTTGTCACTGGATCTAACCAACGCCTTTATCCACTGTGCCATGTGTCCTTAAATACCTGGTTAAGGCAGCGGATAACTCGGGGAGGGGAATTGACAGGAGATAACTGATAAATGACATCCATTAGACTTGGCACGTGGAACTAGAACACCCTACACCAGCGAGCGAGATAAAGGGTTCAGTTCGACATTCCAACCACCTGAAGAAGGCTGAAGCGTACAACGGCCGAAAGGTTGTGATAAATATGGAAAACAAAGATGAGGACAATAGTTCGAATAATGTAAATAGTGTACATAATACCTCATCTCAGAAATATAGACAGATACTGAAGGGCCGAAACGTTGTAATAAATATGGCGACAAAGATGAGGACAATAGCCCGAATAATGTAAATAGTGTACATAATACCTCATCTCAGAAATATAGACAGATACTGGAGGAATGAGGGCTCGGAACCTTTAAGATTGAAGGCAAGAGGAACAGAGGAAAGCAAAGTATAACACACCTAGTGAGCTTAAGTAGATGGATGGCAGAACAGAGTTTAGGAGAGATAAGAAAATAACAGCATTTATTATTATCTTCAAAGGATAGGACATTTTGGAGTGCCATGATTGCCATACCCCTTTGGAGTGAAACTGTTACTCACCCCATCGAAAATTCTTGCTCCGTGAGTTTTTGGTGGGTCAAAGCTAGTATCGATGCTTTCGTGCCACCAAAAGTGAAACTACTATCTTCTTGATTCATCCCATCATTTTAATCGCTGTAGCCTACAGGAAACACTTTTTCCGTCTATAGCGTTATAATTCGTATCGCCTCTTTGTACCCGAGGGACAGAGGAAAACAGCGAATAATGTACCTAACGGGTCTGTGTAAAATGGTTGGTAGAAAAGAATTTAGGAGAGATAGCAAAAAGAGAGACTTTACTGAGAGCTCCAATGGTCAGAAAGACGAGGAGACCTATTATTGGCCAAGTCCCGAACGGACACGGCATATGGAAGGAGATAATGGGCATAAAAATTCTGTTCTGAGATTAAATTTTACAGATGCTTGAAATAATGCCCAGCAGACTTAATTATTTATCAGGAGGGTACAGAACTTGAAAGAATATTCTGTTCGTTTCGTTGCCAAATTCTCTGCAAAGGTCCTTGTTAGAGCTTTGTGATTTCAAGTTGACCGAATTCACTCAACTGACATTAGTTGTGCCAATTTAGCGTCGAGGAGACAAGTAGGGAATTGATCCAACGGGAGTAAGGACAGCAAGAATATAGGTATATGCATATATAGGACCGCTCCCCACCGCCATAAAACAGGGAAAATGAATGAGATTGAAAAGAAACAGAGAAAGCGATAGAAATCTGGAGAAATAGAAAGAGGAAAAAGATACTGAAACTAGAAAATACAAATGAATGTAAAATAAATGGAAGTGGTTTTGATTTGGGAATAAGTGAGAAAATTAAAGAATACAAAATGTTAGAGCGAGCGAGTTGTGTGAGAGAGAAAGTATTATCTATCTATCTATCTATCTATCTATCTATCTATCTATCTATCTATCTATCTATCTATCTATCTATCTCAGTGCTTCTTAATCTGTCTATCTATCTATCTATCTATCTATCTATCTATCTATCTATCTATCTATCTATCTCAGTGCTTCTTAATCTAACTATCTATCTATCTATCTATCTATCTATCTCAGTGCTTCTTAATCTATCTATCTATCTATCTATCTATCTCAGTGCTTCTTAATCATCTATCTATCTATCTATCTATCTATCTCAGTGCTTCTTAATCTATCTATCTATCTATCTATCTATCTATCTATCTATCTATCTCAGTGCTTCTTAATCATCTATCTATCTATCTATCTATCTCAGTGCTTCTTAATCATCTATCTATCTATCTATCTATCTATCTATCTATCTATCTATCTATCTATCTCAGTGCTTCTTAATCATCTATCTATCTATCTATCTATCTATCTATCTATCTATCTATCTATCTTGGGTTAAATATCAATCAAATATGGAGTGTAACCCAACAGAATGACGAGATAAAGAATAAACAAGAAACGTTTACCAATTAAACAAGTTTACTTTTTATTAAAGTTTCAATAGAAAATGAAATATGAATAAAAAGAAGAAAGGAATTCTGGTATTTTTTTTTTACTTTTGTGTTCTTTGATTTTCATTGGTTGATCATGTTCCGAATTCAAGGAGAGACGACGATTCTATCCAAATTTTCAAGAAATTAATACATTTCAGAAAATTACCTGAAAAACAGTTAATATTGCTTTTATGTACGCAAATGTATAATAATTTTAGTTTGTCTATGTTGGATCAGATGATAATGTATGTGTGTATGTGTATGTCTAGTAAACATTATGTTTGTTGGTTTTTCACATCTATTGAATATCTATCTATCTATCTATCTATCTATCTATCTATCTATCTATCTATCTATCTATCTATATGTATGTATATATATATTTATATATATATATGTGAAAAGTGTGTGTATATAAATATAAATATATATATATATATATATATATATATATATATAATTATTTATATATTATATGCGCGGTACTTATTAGAAAGCGCTCAATATCAGAGATAGAGCTAACATATTTGGTTGGATAGATGTGAGTTTGTGATCCTGGGTTTCGGGCTTTTGCGATCGTCTTGTCTTGTCTGACGATCGCAAAAGCGTGAAACCCAGGGTCACAAACTCACATCTATCCAACCAAATATTTATATATATATATATATGTGTGTGTGTGCGTTTTTATATATGTTTATGTATATAAATATATGTTTGAGTATATATTCAGAGAACTATATTTACTAAACAAACAGACAATGCCTGTTAAAGCTGTTGTAGAATAATTATTTAATGCCGGTTGGAGGTTTTAATCTATTCACTAGCAACAGCATACGAACCCAAAGTTCTTTCAAACACCGAAAAATTAGCAGAATGCATGGAAATGGTAGCCATGAGATTAGCCTTTTTCTTATGAGGAAACATACAGTGCTTCTGTCGGTTAATAATTATAAAATCTTTCTAATTTTTGTTCTTTCGAGTATGTCAAACTTTTTCGTTCGAAGTAGTATGAAACGACTGCATCTTGATTATGTTATTATTTTCTCTTCAAGTAGCATAGGATATCAATTTTAGGTTGTTGCCGCTGTTGAAAGTCCTCAGCTGATGTGGTTTCTGTTATTTGGGACGGTTCTTTGTGATTCTGTACCGTCAGTCCACAAGGTTCGAAGAAGGATGGACATTTCTTAGAAGTACCCGCTTCATACAGTCAAAGCAATTTTTAACCACATTCTACAATTTTTCCTTGAAAATGCCTAACGATGTGCGGACATTCCCGGAAACTTTATCATAGTTTAATTTACAAGTTACCAGCAGGCGTAACATCACTTATTCGGTTATGAAGACCATTGGCATTAGCTGTCCATTCTATTTAGTAATAATAATAATAATAATAATAATAATATACACACAAACATGCACACACGTGCACACACACACACACATATATATATATATGTGTGTGTGTGAAAATATATAGAAAATAGTTTCAAATGCATAGTTCTAATAAATACCCTACAAAAAAGATAACCTTTTATGAAGTCGTCAAAAACAAATGTTACGGCAGTTTTTTTTTTTTTTTTTTTTATATACACAAAACCCTTTCAGAAAAAATAAAATAAAAAAATAGATAAATCTCCATAGGCACATAAACCAGACTAGACGAAATCATCTTCCGTTTTAAATTTAGACACCCCAAACTTACCCTGACTTGACATCTATGAATGTAACTCTATACTGATACAAATTATTAACACCCTGCACCCCATCTTTATTTAAACAATTCGCCCTGGCTGTTACCATGGAAATTTTGATTTCAATAATGAATATGGTATTAAAACACGTAAATTTCAGAAATAAGTTATTCCCAAAAAAATTTCGCTTGAAGATGGAACAGAGCTTAGTACTTTAATTCAATTTAATTCAAATAATTATATTGCAGTTTTCGGCTGTTGTTTTGAAACATGAGACCTCTTATGTAGCGTGTTGGAATCATATTTTTAAATAAATAATTATATATATATATATATATATATATATATATATATATATATATATATATATATCAGGTAGTCAGATGATTGCGTCTAGCATGAAAAGTCTGTCGCCTGTGAGTGTTGACTTCAATGTTCACTTTTCTATCTATCTATCTATCTATCTATCTATCTATCTATATATATATATATATATATATATGTATAAACTGTTAGCAAATCATGAATGGAAGATGTCCGAATGTAATATTACGTGGTATGCTCGAAATGTTAAAATGTTCATTTCTCTTTCAAACGTATCAAATATATTAAGATGGAAGTTAGACACAGGCCATTGAAAGATAAGTCATGCACTAGCTAAGACCCAGCACAACTCAGTGACAGGTAAATTGTTGAAAGTGACCAGATTTGGAGGTCTATTGGTGGAGGCGCGGCGTCTGTGACCAAGAGGGAGAAAAAAATTTTAAGCAGCCAGACGTTATAAGGACGATCGATCAATTTTGATATTTCCCAGATATCAACCACGACCCCGAAATTCAATGCTTGCATCAAAGTTATTGTAAGTGGTGGTCAAGCTAACGATTATAGAAAATATAGGTTGTCGCCTCTTAGTGATTTGACGCCGGGGCGCCCTCAGAAGAATTCGGCATCGGCCCGCGGGGAGTTTGAGACCGGAGCGGGTTCGCGAGGGAGACGAGATGTAGCTTCCAGACAGAAAGGACACCCACCAACATTTACGAAGCGGGCTGACTTAGACGGTGACCATACCCCACGAACAAAGGACGTCTTTCAACCATTTACGAAGTGGTCAAACATAAAGACCATTGCTTCCGAAGCGAGACCTCTAACCATTTACAAAGGGGGCAGACGTAAAGATCATAGCTTCCGAACAACCAAGTAAGAAGTGGGCAGACTGAGAAGGACATAGCTTCCAAACAATCAGAATTTACGAAGCTGAACTCAAGCAAGAACACCATCTCCACATGCAAGATTCATGGCAGACCAGACCAAGTAAGAGATAAGATATAAACTTATGAGCATATTTCTAAGCTTGCTCATACTCCTCTCTTTCTTAAATATTCATCTGTAACTGACACACCAACTGCTAAATGAATCAATATTTAACAATCACTCGTTCTGTACCAATATATGTGTATATGTACATAAATTCGTGAAACTTAAACAATTTGTCGTGTGGTATTTTACCTCTGTCTTTACGAGACCAAATGGGGGATCTTAAATTTCAGATAGGCTCGTGAAGCACTGTAGTCATGTCTACACATGATCCAAGCGTGTCTTTGAAAGCTGCCATCTTGAATATGATGTCGAGCATGAAAGAAATCTGAGAATGTAATCACTTCCGAAGCCTTCATCAAAAATGAGAGTTTACTGTAGAGAGACATTTTTGGCTTTGCAACATTTTGTTATAAATAAATAAAAGTACGCTGAGACACTATGTAATACCAAGGCTTCTATATCCCAGTTCAGGTATGTTCCATGCGTGACATACGCCTAGGCAATCATATATCTTTCCATACATGACAAACGATGTAGATTTTTTCCCGCAGTAGGTTACCATATCTTTTTGCGGTAGTTGCCATCCAAGGCTATAGAACCCGGTCTGTCCTGCTATTTACCCATAGCTGATTGGGGAAGAAGAAGATTCATACCTTTCACAGGGGTATTAGCACATAAGTAAATGTAATGGATTCGACTGGAATTCGAACTCGGCTCTCTGATTCCTTAATCCGAGAATCCATTACTCCACCGTGCCTCCTTTCCTATATACCAGTGAATAATAAACACTTTCATGGCGTACGAAGAGGAGGCTTGAGGCAATAGTGATGTGGTTCTATCGAAAAAATCAAGGAAATTCAATGAAAAGGATAATAACAGAAACAGAAATAGATTTGATGCATATCTAATGAGGAAAGAGGACTTGGAAAATTTGACCCTCACAGGATAAATTTCTGGCAAATGGGACAGACGGAAACAGCTAGTAACTTTTCTAAGGGGCTTCTGTAGATGCATGTGAGAATTCGGAAGAGGAAATATAATGAGAAAGCAAACTACAATGAGTAGGAAATCGTGGAAAGTCATAATCGATCGTGTCCAGAATTAACACTTCATTATATTTTTCTCATGCATATCTTTGTTTTATTTTATATTTTAATTTGTTCACGGCTGTTTGGAACGCTTATACAAACATACATACATACATACATATATATATATATATATATATATATATATATATATATATGAAATGTCATTCACATACATGTCTGTTTCGCTGCGATTAGACATCCGATTGCTTCAAGCCGGGATCGAAACCCGAACGATATATATATATATATATATAGATAGATAGATAGATAGATAGATATACGTAGTTGTACTGATATGAGTTGGCCGATTGCAAAGGCGTAAAACTCACATCAACCCAACTAAATATGTTAGCTCTATCACCGATATTGAGCGCTTTCTAATAAGTACCGCGCATATATAATATATAAATAATATGTAGAGAAATGATAAAAATATATATATATATATATATATATATATATATATATATATATATATATATATATATATGTATGTTTTTGTATATATATATATATATATATATATATATATATATATATATATATATATATATATATATATATCTGTATGATGTATGTATTTGTATATATATATATATATATATATATATATATATATAGAGAGAGAGAGAGAGAGAGAGAATAGTAAAGGTTTTTTTTTACATTTCTTCCTATCATTTCCCACATGCCAGTTGCTTTGTGATAAGCTTTAAATGTTGAAAGTGGGAAACGTGAGTGATTGTCATATATGCCAGTCACTGACCCGTCAACAGTGTTGATTTAGACAAAACATTCTCTCGAGATAGAAAACAAAACAGTCAGAATGTCTGTCTGTAGTGATGACAGCGAGAAACGTTCAAGAGCAACACACACACACACACAAACTCACACACACAAACACGCAAATACACACACACATACACTAGTCGGATAAATTTTCAGCGGTTATAAAAGTTATATCCCATCGTTGTGTATAGATCTCACTATCTCATAGGATCATTCATTTTGAAAAAATAATCATGGTTTTCATTGGATAAACCTTGGTAACATTTCGAAAGTTATTCGTTCTATCATCTAACTTAAAACGAGTACAATTCGTTTTTATCGCTTATCAATCGCAGGTTATTTGAAGTCATAATAAAATTTTTGTTTGTGAGGTTTTTCAGATAATAATGATTTAGTTACACAACTCTTACTAATTAATCCATAGCTGGGGGAAGATATATTTTCATATCATTCACAAGGGTATTTACGCATAAGTGAATGTAACTAACCCAACTTAAATTGTAACTCGGCTCTCCGATTTGCAATTTCGACCAATTATACCCCTCCCGCACATCTAAGATTTGTAGCAGCCGGTATTCCCAAGCGGTCACACATCTAGTTTCTGACCAGGCTCGACGTTTCTTAACTTTGGTGATTGTACGGAAAATGGTGTTTCAACGTGATGTCAGTGTAAACCCCTAAATCAGAACGAATTATATATATCAAGGCAAATTTTCTTTCACGTAAATAGATTTCGACTTCCAAATAAAATTCATGATAAAATTCCATCTTGCATCGGAAAATAAATTATGGTATTCACACAAAGATTAACGAAATTTGAAATGCCAGAGACTTTGTCAATCTATCAAGTTGTTGTTATACACAGGGCGCGATGGATAAATTGTCGTCTACATTACGTAAAAATGGAAATAACACTGACATCTCATTTTAACAGATATAATTATCAAAATTACACAAATCCTGAAATACTACAGATTAAATTTATTTAATAAAATTGCCGTTGGCTTCAACCAAAGCCCCCAGATGACTTCAGAATATCCTGCAACTGTTCTCCTCTTGTTTAAGTAGGTGAATGCTGCCATAATCCTTGCCTTCAGTTCATCTTTGACGTTACAAAGTGTTTTGTTGGTCTCTCGCTAAACTACGCCCTACACATAATAATCAAGGTGGTTGCCGTCTGGGGAGTTAGGTGGCCAGATGTAAGGGGTAATGAGGTCGCAGAAATTGTCTGACAGTCATGACTAGCTTTTTCTGCCTGTGTGGCATGGCTGCAAACTATTTTAATACGAATATTTATCTGTCTATATTTCTGAGATGAGGTACTATTATTTACATTATTCGAATTATTGTCTTCATCTTTGTCGCCATATTTATCACAACGTTTCGGCCGTTGTACGCTCCGGGTGGTTGGAATTTCGAACTGAACCATTTATTTTGCTCACTGGGGTAGACTGTTCTAGTTCCACGCGCCATGTTTGATGTCAGTTATCAGTTATCTCCTGATAATTTTCCCTATGAAAGTTCTCCACTGCCTTAACTGGGTATTGAACTCACATTCTTTGGGTCCTGTCACTGGATCTAACCAACGCTTTTATCCACTTTGCCATGTGTCCTTGAGGACAACGACCGAAACGTTGTGATAAATATGGCGACAAAGATGAGGACAATAGTCCGAATAATGTAAATAATGAATATTTATCTGCCGGATAGCAATGGTAAAAAAAACCCCAAAAAACGGGTGACGAAGGCACTAAGAGAAAAAATCATTTTTATTTTCCCTTAACATTCCATTCTGGTGTCTCGGTAATGAATGACGTTAGCTAAGTCTATATCATTAGCAGTCATGAACTTAGTATTTAGTTAGAAACAAAAATCAAACGAAATAAAAACAGGCAGTAAACTCCAATTTCTATGCCCACGAATATTATGAAGTAGACATCAATAGTAGCTTATCTTGCAAATAGAGATAAGAAAAGGAGTTTTCCAATCGCAGGGACGAAACAAATTATCGAACGGGTTGAAATGATTAATTATGACCTTTTAGGTGTAATGTTATCTTCTCATTCAATTAGATCGAGACTAACTTGTATGTCTACATTTTTGATGTTGACTACATTGTTTGTAATGTATTTTTCGATTTGTGTTTCTTTCTCCAAGAGAAAATCTAGCTGAAGCCAAAAGAAAAAAAATGTTTGAGTATCAAATTGATGTTGACATTGTCGGCAGAATATCATGTTTTAGCTAAAATTGCGTATCGGTATCAATTCAAATTCAGAACTGGCTGGTCGGTGTTAAAATTAATTTATTACAAGTAAATTGAAAACTGATTCAATCACTCTCTCTTCGAGGCAGGAAGTGAAATTTGTTCATTGATATCTTTTTATTCTTGACAGTTTTCCAGACAAACCGTCTGAAAATAAATGTCAGACGTCTCGACTGTATGTAATACAATATTATAATTTTTCATTTTAGAAATGGCTACGTGGAAAAAATCCGATACTCAAGCCCAACAGATATACAGTTCAGAATCATGCATGAAACACATTCTGAAAACATGACAGATTTATTTTGTATTTAATAGATAACGTAGTTTATCAAATAGGAAATTATAAAGACCAGCTCCATAGAGTATTAACGGTAACAACTGTAAATTAAGTTTAGAAGCAAAATTAGCAATAATTATATTTAGAAAATAAAATAAACTCTTAAACAAGAAAACTGAAATAATAGGTAAGTGTAGGCATATAAATAAATGCATACTTTGCTATTCAAGCTCTAATAATAAATATATGAGCAAAAAATAAATAAATAATAAATTATAAAAGAAATAAACATAGAAATATTTAGAAATAAAATAAATATAAAAGAAAATAAAGAAATAAACAAAATTAAACAAAGAAATAAAAATAGACAAACAATAAAATAATCGAACAAATATAGTAAATATACACATATATGTGTATGTTTGTGTGTGTATATATATAAATATATATAGATACACACACAAATAACAACAAACCTAACGTATGACTAATACTTTAATATTTAAGATAATACCATGGCCTAAAACAAAAATCTACTAGTTACTAAACAATAATGAAACATTAGATAAATAATAACATATAAACAAGTACTTAAATTACTAACTAAACATTAATAAAATATATACATGACTGTGCTTGTGCGTTTATTTATGTGTATATGTGTGTATATTTACGTGTATGTGTATGTGTATATGTATGTGTACGTGTATTATATACCTTATCTACTATTATTAAAAAAAACAAAGAAAATACTCTATAAACCTAACCAACCATAATTAATTCCCTAACATTTGAAAAAAAAAAAACAAACAAACCCTGTACCAATTAAGAACTAATTGATGCGAATTTTATAAGCAAAGTATCAGTTTTTCACTGTTACATCCCAAAGTCGATTCGCAAAGTTTGCATTTAACCAATTTAGTTTTTTCGATTAGAAAAAAAAAAAAAAATTCCTCTCTTCAACTGAAAGCTTAGTTTTTTTTTTTTTTTTTTTTGTTTTAGCGTTATACAAAAAATCATTTGGATTAGTTTGATTGACGAAATGGAGGCTGGAATGAATTGGTCGTTAACCGAGACCCGCCTGTCAGCTTCGGAGTCCATTTCACTGGAAGATAAGTATTTCAAAATGAAATTAAAGCCAAATAAAAAGTTTCCCCCATCTTTGTCGTGTGCATTGAAATATTGTTTTATTTTACGCCAAATACAGATACTAATAATTTTATAATTATAATTTATGATTATAATTTGATTGAATAGTGAATTTGTGACCATAAAATATTTTATGCTGCTGAGGAAGTGACTTGAGGCAAGAGAAATGTGATTCTGCAGGAGGATGCTGAGGAGACAATGGACCGAAATTACGAGCAACGACGAGGTTTTAGAGAAAATAGAAAGCAAAATTAAACATATATTTATCAACAGAAAGGGACAGATAATGAGGATAGAGGACTTGGGAAACTTGATACTCAGAGGACAGGTTGAGGGAAAACGGGACAAAGGAAAACAGTGCATGACATACTTGACAAGATTAAGTAAATGGATGGCGAAACAGTATTCAGGAGGAATCACGAAAAGATATAATTTATCAAAAGCTACAAAGGACAGGAAATTGTGGAGAGCCATAATTCGAGACAGCACAGACAAATTAGCATGGGATGTGGGATACACAATAGACTGTGTATGAGAATGAGAGCTAGCTACTAAAAAAATGGCGGGGAGCGAGTAGAGGGTTGCGGAGTGTTTGGAGCTTTGCGTTCTTTGTCTGCTAACGGCGAAACACTAGTGCGGTATAATATTTACATGCACTGGCATAGTGCAAAATAGTGACTTTATAACCCGTACTGATTCAGGCTAATTGCATTGGCAGATGTTACAGACGACCGGTAATGCGGGTTGAATTTTGTTTAAGGAATTGTTAATTTTTTAAACGCAAAATTCTACAAAACTGACGCTTCCAAATACGATGACAAAAAATAAAAATATCTAATTAAATGTACCCTGATTGTGGGCTAGTCCCACGCCTAAATAAAGGAAAATGTTTCACTCGTATCTCATGGTCAAAAAGAAAAGAATAAAACTTTCCCCCAAAGGAAAAACAAAATAGTTGAGCAAGATGTCACATTAATAAAAATTAGTTTTTCAAAAAATTAAAAAAAAAACAGTAGAAATATATCGCGAACACTGTATACTTAGTCTGTGTTATATATATATATATATATATATATATATATATATATATATATATATATATATATATATGCATATATATATATATATATGCATATATATATATATATATATATATATATATATATATATATATATATATATATATATATATATATTGTATCTATAAACCAAAAATAAATTGGTTGTTAGTAACTAGAAGAAATCTTCTAGTAACTTACAACATTTTGTTTCACTAAACTCATTTCGTTTTTGTCTTGAAAAAGTCCACATTGGACGAAACACGTCGGCTAAAACTACTCTTAGTTTTCCTATTGTCATTTTTACTTTATATATAGTGTCATTTTTTGCAGATTAATTTTGAGAATTTTTTACACACACACACACACACATATATATATATATATAGTTAGTTAGTTTACGAAAAACTAGGTAATCCGTATCTCTTTTTCTCTCTATGTGTTTTTTCTTCTCTATCTCTTCGATATCAATATATAACTTCCGTTAAGTTAACCGTTTAAATGTGTCAATGTCTGCTAAGTCACTCATGTCTTCTCTCTCCCCACTCATTTCATCACTTCATTAATTTACATATGTTTAATACGGCCCGTCAAAAATGTGTAAATTTCTTTTCATTTTTTGTTTCAACTTTTGGAAGTAAAGTCTGATGATCCGCAGTCCTTTAAAAGGGCTGTGGTGAAATAATTTTTGACATGGAACCTTAAAGTGGTCTGTTTTGATTTAATATATATATATATATATATATATATATATATATATATATATATATATTGGATAATTTTTCTCTAATTTTTTTAGCAGAAATTAAAGCAAACATAATAGAAAAAGAATAGGAAAAGAAGATTAATTGTTGAACACCTCTTTTTGATCTGTCAGTAGGTTCGTTTCAGCTGGAATGAATGAATGACAAACGTGATGAAAACTTTTCTTGTCCGTTAGATTTGTATGGTGTAACTGCTCCATTACCATTGTTTGAAGCAGCAGCTGTTAAAATTATTCTAACATTTCCTTTTCCCGCAATTCTCCACCGTCAATCTCCTTTCTGATTTCTTGCTTCCTTGATAACTACATTCTTCTAAAATCTAAGTGCAACGTCAGTTGCTATCTTGCTGTTTCTTTATTACTCACTGCTCCTCACTAAAGTCTAATCTCTTTCAATCCCTGTAACACCCTACATCCCAGTGGCATTATCGCCTTTTTTGATGGTTAACCTATTAAATAAGTTTAGAAACCAAATAATTAAATAACAGATCCCATGTTAGTAATTCTATAATATTTTTAAGGGATTTTTGGCACTCAATTAGTGGATATCAGATTATTTTTCAAATATAGTCGATCATAATTGTCTTATTGAAACACGTATTAAATATGAGTTTATTGTGTAAAAAAATAGGTTTTGAATATTACAAAAATAATTATCTAGGAAGTTGTTTAAATGTATCTGTTTGCCACATAAAATTGTACATATAACAGATTCAAAACTCAAACAAATAATTTAATGAAATGTCACTCACCACATAACTAGTACGAAATATTTCTCTGCTTTGACTAAATTAAATTCCGTTATTTGTTTTTACTTCTTTTTCATTTTAACAAAACCTCCCCACCCAATTGAAATGTTTTTTTTGTTTTTTTTTTAATTTATGCTAGGTCAAATATTAAATTTACTCGTCACCAAGATTCCACTGTCATTGACTGTCAAGAGATTCTTGGATCATTCTCAATTACTTCAAAATCTTTCTGCAATAATCGGCTATATTTATTAAAGTACTGTATGTATTCACGTACACTGCTAGTTTTTATGATCAGTTTTTTAGGCAAAAAATAATGGGTCGCACTATACACAGGTAAACTTTTTGAAGTTAAAAATAATGCTTTTTTGGTAACCGGATGAACTGGGCGCAGGTAATTTTTTTCTGGAGGTTTAAAATTCATGCAAAATATTTAGGGTTTTTCCCTATTCATGAAGTTGGGTTATAGACGAATATATACAGTAATAAAACTAAGAATGAAACATGATTAGTTGTTAATTTTTTGAAGTAGAACATTAATTTTTCATATATTATATTAATGATATTATTCGCTGGGATTAATCACAAGCTGGTCAGCTACGTGGGTGAAGCTCCCCAGCTAATTTAGAAATAACTATATACAGTTCAACCTCGGTTCTCGAAAGTCTCGAGTTTCGAACAGAAAATTCGAAATGAAATTGCCTCGGTTATTGAACAAAATTTCTGTTCTCGAACAACATTGCCGAACCGAGTTAATTCGATCGGGATAATTTCTGAATTGACCGCCGTGTTGTATACAATCTTATGTTGTGGCGTGCTTTTCTTTTCCAATTTTATTGTACTGTGACTTTTTTTCTCTACACTGGTTCCTATTGGAAAAATAATTTCGGTTTATGAACATTTCGAGTTACGAACGGCCTTCAGGAAAGCATTAAATTCGTGAACCGAGGTTCCAGTGTATTTTAGAAAGAATCATTCATGCATTCTTTTTCGTTGGGCCCAATGTCTGTTGCTGCCAGCAACATTCTGAGTAACCTCTCTCCTTAGTAATAGATGAAAACTATTGTGATTTGTTTTACAGGTATAATATCTGCACCACATGTTTAAGCATTTTTCAGGTGGCTGGGGTTTTTACAGAGGACCCGCCTCAGCATAAAATACGATTTCAAATTCAGAGATTTCCTTCTCTTATACAATTGCAAACGCGTTAAAGGCTAGAGATGGATTCATAACAAGTGTATATGTGCGAAAAGTAGATGTAACAAACTTTATCGGAATTCGAAGTCGGTTCGCCGATATCTCATTCCGAGTCGC
This sequence comes from Acanthosepion lycidas, assembly GCA_963932145.1. Lineage (NCBI taxonomy): Eukaryota > Metazoa > Mollusca > Cephalopoda > Sepiida > Sepiidae > Acanthosepion > Acanthosepion lycidas. Next base: position 54,947,422 of record OZ010577.1, on the reverse strand, counting down.
TAACCATTACTCTACTTACACATACAAAAAGAGTATATTAATAATATTTAGCAGGCCTCTCAAATTCAAGAATACCCGTCTACTAGGGCGGCTAGCCAATCCCTATTGCAGACGTTTGCCCAGGCGCATCTGTGTTTAATCAGCACCATACAGGGAGAGCGTGATCAACAATGTGAACAAGGCCAGCACACTCAACCCCTCTGCCATGATGACTTGTGACTTCGTGCTACCATAGCTATCCCCTACAAGGCTTAGGTCAACCCGTGGTATGGTTTCCAGGTATTTTCCAAAGGTGCCACACACTAAGATCAACCCTTTCATTCCATGGCGTGATTCGAACCCTGGTGTCATGGCTAGAATGCGAACGTTCTAACCATTCGGCCAGGTTATTGATATTGCTGTTTTTATTATTATTATTGTGATACAAATAATAATAATAATAATAATAATAGGTTGGTGCAAAAATAATGACGTAATAATGTCATTTTTTAACGTTAAAAAAATACGTCAAAAAACGGCATTATTACGTCATTATTTTTGCACCAACCTAATAATAATAATAATGCGTGGTGTAATGGTTAGCATGCTAGTCTCTCTAGAATAATTACGACAAACTAGTGATTTCGACCCTCACGGCATACCTCGTACTTTCGGCCTTTTGCCAAATCTAAGCTACGCTTAGAAAATCACCATAAATGTTACCACGTTCTCCGAATGATAGGAAGATGTGGAGAGGCATGATCGCCTACGTCCTGAAAGGCCACTGCAGGTAGAAGCGTCGGAACTATGCTTTGAATGTAGAATTTTTCGGATATTGAGATTAATATTTAGATTGAATTGGTTTTGTCTCTGTCATCTTTTAATATATTAATTTTGTAAACCGTTTTTTTTCTGTTGTACGAAATTCAACTTCTCCATAATTCCTTTTGTGCTTGTGTGAATCCACGTTCGTAGAATTCCTCCCACAGATACCTTAGTCGGTTTAAATTCACTGTAACATAATGCTGTTGCTAGACTTGATCGTTAGTAAAACAGACTATAACAAACCAGTAATTAGTTAATGTGGTAACAAACATACTAACTGAACCAGTTTACTTAAAGCAACGTCGTCCTCAGTATGACAATAAACTAAATCCGGCAGAAAGGTTTCTCGTTAGGAGATTTTGAAGAGGTAAGTTGTTGTTAATTGTTGTTGTTTTCAGGTCCACCCTAATCAGGAATGGTAGCACCTGTCCCAGAGTATGTGCAAATAATGAACCCCTAAACTGGGAAAAAAGAAATTATAAAAGTATAAAAATACATTTTTGCAGTAAGAATACCAGCAATGCATTTTCATAGTAGGGCACCCTGAGGCGGTGTAATGGTTAGCAAGCTTCCCTCGTTAACACAATTACGAATGAGTGGTGAGTTCGATCCTCACTGGGTGCCCCATACTTCCGACCTTTTGCCACACCTAGGCTACGCTTGGAAAATCGCAACACATTTTCATAGTTAAAGGGTACATCAATACATTATCGGAAAAGAAGAAAAAAATTTCCAGCAATACATTTTTGGAAAAAAAAAATTGCCAAAGCTCTTAAGAAAATTAAATTTCGGCATTAAATGACCCATAAGGTGTTGATATGCCGTTAAAGTAAACCAAACTAAATTCATATATTATACACAGACTCGAATTCTGTTTTGTTGGTAGACATTGTCTTATAGTAATTACTCTGTTTTATTTGTCCTGTCATTACAGGAAGTAAATGATCGTGGCTATCCAAAGCCTCATTTTTTTTTTTAATGTCTGTGATTTACCATGACTTCCTGTTGTAAAATAAAGTTGATTTTCGTTGAATTCTCCATGGTTTTGAATTCAGAGTTGGCGTTCTCTTAGACTGGTTGGCACCCACAGTTAGAGAGTCGTAACTGTTCTGCTATTTAACACATAGGTGGCAGTAGGAAGGTATGGATTCATGTCTTTTCCAAGAATATTAGTGCGAAAGTGAACGCATCTTGTTTTCGGTCGATGTTGATACCTTATTTTAACCATTTTTAATTTTTTCCCTTTAGGACCATATTTTTCTGTCTTCATTCTTCTATAAATACATTTCTTAAACGCACACCTTCACCATAGTTTATTTTTGTCTGTTACGAAACCCTGATGTCGCTAAAGTAAAAATTCGGCAAATAAATCATACATTAATTCGAAATTATGGGTCTTAAAGACATACATAGCCACCGTACGACATTATAGGCAGCTCTTAATGATAGATATTTTTAGGCCATAGCCCTTCAGGAAATGGATGACTGTAGCCTTTCATACATTCCTTTTCGCTTTTAGCTATTTATATGAATGTGTTAACTATTATTTTTTCCTTATAAAATGCTTGATAAGATATTTTTTAAGTACCAGATCTTCACAGAAAAATTTCTTTTTATTCTGTGACTTGTCATTTTGAGAAAGATAGTGGAGTGAATTCTTGTTGATTTCTCCACTGTTTTGAATCCATATTCCTCCTCCCAGAGTGGAAGCTAAACAAATCAGTTTACCTGCTATTTGGTTTGGTTTGGTTTGATTCATTTTACGGCATATCAACCTCAATTGGTTATTTAATGCCGACAAAATTTTTATTGCTGGTAATATTTTTTCTCTAAAAATGTTTAGCTGGTAATATCTTTTTTGTTCAAAAATGTATTGCTGGTGATATTTTTTTTACAAAGTATTTCTGGTATTAAAACCTATTTTTACACCTTCATAGTGTTTTGACCCCAATTTGAGGACTATTTACCCATAGTTCGGACACTAACATGTGCTACCATCTCAGATCTGGGTGGACCTGGTAACCACATCAATTAAGAGGTGGTTCCACGCTCCTCAAAAACTCCTGATCAGAGGCCTTGCTGTTGGACGTAGTTTATCGTCATACCCAGGACGGACCTGCTATTTAACGCATTCCATTGACATCAGTGTGAAAGGAAACGCATCTTCTTTAAGTCGGTGGCTTCATGCTGATCTCGAAGTCTGAGTATTTTATCATTTTATTTAAAAAAAAGAAAAGAAATTAGAGCACTATATTTCCGACTTTTTTAAAAATCCGTTCACCTGTCTATAAATATTAGGTTGGTGCAAAAATAATGATGTTTTTTAACGTCAAAAAACGACATTATTACGTCATTATTTTTGCACCAACCTAATATTTAGTTCATATTAAACAAACAAAGCTACTTCTTTTTTATCACAAGGTCGAAGTAGACATTTGGCAATATAAAACCTTCAGCGTGGTTTTTAATGGAAAAAGGATCAGATATATTCCTTAATTCTACCAGTCCAAACATCCACACACATGTCCCAGCGGGTCTCTTGTTTCGACCGAAAGTGTTATTTGTGGACCCCTGTCACCGAAAGACTGCTTCCATGATCTTAACCTCTCCGAGTCTAGTCAACCTTTATCAATCCTACATAAAAATGCACTTCTTTTACGCGTTTTACCTCATTCAATAACGCACTACATTGGGTGGCTCTCCGGCCTTGTATTTAGTTAGTGTAAAAGAAGAGAAAAACTTGCAGTCAACTATAATGTGTTCTTCAGACCATATTCGAGGATGGAGACGATCATAGCTCTCCACGTTCCTTTTACTTGTTATTTGTGAATTGCCATAATTTATTGAAAAATATGATGGACTGGCTTTCGGCTGCCTTCCCCACGGTTGAGAATTTAAATATTTCCTTTTATTAGACTGGTTTCCTTCTAAGGGTAATGAATCACGTCTATCCTGCTAAGTATACTATAGCTTAGGGAGGGGTCTAGAGAAGGAATTTATTCATGCCTTTCCCAAGGCTGGTTGCGCGAAAGTGCCGGTTCTACTTTCCGCAACTTATGCTAGCCGGACCTCATAATCTATTATATATATATATATATATATATATATATATATATATATATATAGATGTAAATATCTCATCCTCAGGGTTCTGCGAAATATTATGTCTAAATATTTCAATAATAACACTTAAATACTATCAAACTGAGCTCTTTATTTATTGATGTCTGACTGATTTCACGCAAATACGGTTATTAGCGTTACTTATATATTTAATTTAAGCGGTTTTCGTCTATTAACTTTTCATATATCTTCCTGCGGTGTGTTATACATTGGCTACAAGAGAGAAATGTCGATACTACATTGAAGAAAGAGCGTCTTTCAGACGTTAAGATGCCAATGGTATTCTTTTGAGCTGAAAAGGAACTTACCCGTCGAGAATATCTTTGATAAGAACACAGAAGAAGGAAATGTTGCGTCTCTTTTAGAACATACACGCACCAAATCGATCCTAGAATTTGTCAATCGTATCTCGGCCTCTAACATACACATGCATATATAAATTTGTTTGTGTGTATCGTTCCCCGCTCACACTATTTGACACAGCTTCCAAATTTCTCCGGGTTGCCTCAACGTTTGTTAAGGAAGATTTTACACACGCATAACTTTTAGGCGTAGATTATAACTGTCTTACCATTATGCTGTTTAGCATGGAAACAAGTCATTTAACTAAAAAAATAAATTGGTTAGATATTGTATTTTGGAAGAGTAATATGTCTTTTATAGTTTAAGTCTCATTTTCCACTCCTATCTTGGCAATGTTACTTAATGATTCTGAGAGTGAAAGTAAAAAAAAAGTTCTGGGTTGCCTTTAAAAGCTTTTGATTTACTATCCCGGTTTTACACGTCCATCGTAAGATTTCTCTGACAAAATTGCTTTTCTGCAGTTGCTCTTAATGAAAAAATCATACTTTATTTTATTTATCTTATATATATATATATATATATATATATATATATATATTTTTTTTTTTTAATAAAGAGATCACTTTAAGGTTCCATGTAATAAGTTATTTCACCACAGCCCTTTTAAAGGGCTCTGGATCATCGGACTTTACTTCCAAAGGTTGAAATGAATAATGAAAAGAAATTTACACATGTTTTTGACGGGCCGTATTAAGCATATGTAAATTAACGAAGTGTTACATTGAGCTCTCTGGATATCATCCTCCTTGGGTCTACCCATACGGATTACTTAGTTTTGCATTAACTAACTAACTATATATATATATATATATATATATATATATATATATATATATATATATATATATATATATATATATATAGATATATATATATCACTTTATATACTGTTTTAGAGGATGCTCCTACTTGAGTAGATACTCCATCCATATATTAAATATACTGTGTAATAGATAAACGGAACGTCTACTCAAATATGTGTATCCACTAAAATAGCGTATAAAATGATTTTATATATATGTGTATATATATATATATATATATATATATATATATATATATAATGTGTATATATTGTAAACTGTTACATTGGAGCGTGCAAGTTACCACGACAAAAATGCTTATTTGTTTCGGCATCTAAATCCGTCTCGTAAGCTGGTTAACGATGGTGGTAATAAAGGATTTTATTTAAAAATACAATTCAAGAACCATCACTTCTTTTTGCATTTTTAAAATTTTTTTTATAGAAAGCAAAGAAAAAAATATATAATAAAAAGTTACTCATTCCAGGAAAGGAAAAGAAAGAAAAAGTCGAATTAAAGTAAAAATAAATAAAAAAAATAAAAAAAACGAAACAAAAAAAGAAATCAATAAAAAAGAAGAAAGAAAAGAAAGACACAAGAAACATAAGAAATCAACCCTATTACCAAGAGAAAGAAAAGAACAGAAAAATATTGAGAGGAGTATATCCAAATTTTACAGATAGGAAAAGAGAAGAAAATAAGATATGAGAAGTTTCTGATACCAGCTTTAGCCAATGAAGTCACTTTAAGATCGAAAAATGAAAAGTGAACGAAAATATAACGTGACAAAATAGGAAACATATTACAGATACAATATAGTAATTAAAATCTTATGGAATTTTGAATGAAACCCTTTTTTCTAATCATATATATATATATATATATATATATATATATATATATATATATATATATATATATATATATATATATATTAGTTTTTTCGTATTTCAAGCTTTAATTAATAGTGGAAAAACTGAAAACTTACTAAAAATATTTATTCATATAAATCCATCCAATCATATTCTACTATCTGTCGCCATGATCCTGTACAATTATATATATTTTGTTCTATCATGAAACATTGAGCACTTTTTCATTTCAATGTCTATTTTCCTTTCCATTGTGCTTAATTTACTTATAAATTATTTTTACAGAATGCGTAGGGTGGCCCATAATGGCAAACTGTGAGTCAGGAGACTTCGTGGGCATAGAATTCTGACAGTGATTGATTGTCTTTAAGTTTTGAAATAAGCCTGAAAAACACACGAAAAGTAGCAGTCCAATTTAGTAGTGGACAGGTCAAAGACTCTGATGTTCATCCGAGTATTCCTCTCCAAGATTCCTCTCTGTGTTTGTGGTTTTAGCTGGGAGAAAATCTAGACACGTGAAGAGTACAGGGAACTGGATGACCTATTGATATTTACTGTGTCTATCCACCCGATACTCAACCAAAGAAATGATACTTACTATGTCCTGCAGAAAATAAGATGAGATAAATAAACCTGGAGGAAAATTATCGTTGATTCAGTGGCTTTTATGTAGTACTCATAGAGGGGTTGATGAGTGACCACTAGAATCTCTCCTACTCTATTTCTGTTTTTTAATTATCTATCTGACTAAGAACATTCTCGGGTAATTTGTAAATATTGCAGATGATACCATGAAAGAACCTTAAAAATCAAGATGTTCGGAAGCTTGCAATTGATCTCAATTCTGATTAGCTCTAACACACCAAGGGGAAAATTGGCTTGTAATATTCAGTACCTGAAAGAATTAGCATTATGCTGATGTTTCTCTAGTCAGGATGAAGGTAAGCCCTCGATGATTATCCTTGCTTTGCATGTCTAATCGAACTCAAGATTACTCCTGACCATCACGTGGAACACATAGATATGATGCATTGATAAAGATGCAGGGAAAAGTGATCGACTATGTTTGCTTTGTTTTACGGCATATCAACCTAATGGGTTATTTAATGTCAAGATTTCTATTGCTGGTAAATATTTTTTCCTACCTACAAAAATGTATTGCTGATAATATTTTTTCCTTCAAAAATATATTACTGGTATTAAAATCTATTTTTATACTTTCATAGTATAAAAATAGTAATAATCATTTATACTTTCATAGTATAAAAATAGTAATAATCATTTATACTTTCATAGTATAAAAATAGTAATAATCATTTTTATACTTTCATCTGATCCCAGATTGGGGGTTAACTATTTATCCATAGTTGGGGCCCTAGCAAGTGCTACCACCCAGAGTCAGACTGGATCTGGGAACACCAGCTATTAAAAGGTAGTTCGGCGCTCCTTAAAACCTTCTGAACAGAGACCTTGCTGGTGGATGTATTAGGTTGGTGCAAAAATAATAACGTAATAATGTCGTTTTTTGACGTTAAAAAATACGTCAAAAAACGACATTATTACGTCATTATTTTTGCACCAACCTAATAGTTTATCGTTATACCCAGGACGTAGATCTACTATTTGTACGGTACCAGAATGTTCTTGATTCTTTCTTCCGTACTTTATGTTTATGAGAGTAAGGTTAAACCAAAATTAGAATATAGCTACCATATTTGGACCGGAGCTACCAAACTTCTCTATCGCGTTCTTGATATTGTTTAAAGTTGTTTACGCAGTATCAATGTGAGTGTGGTTTACTTTGACACCCCGTAGCCTCTTTCCCTCGGATGTACTGTCGCATACCTATTGTTACTTCATGACTGTTTCTATGGCAAATGTTCAGTTGAGTTCCATTCCACAACTCCTGACCTTTGCATCTAGAAATCTAACCATCCATATTACAATCGTAAGAAACAATATCCACTCAGGTTTTTGCCAAGAGCTGCTGCTGTGGAAGACTGATTTCCGAGAATATGTTTTAATTGTTACAATAATGTCCACCCTATATAAAGCCGAAGAGATGCTCGAAGTAGACAGCTTCGGATTGAGAGGCACAGTTTATTGGGAAGATAACTTGAACAGTTAAGTGTGTAACGATCTTGGGAGTTGGATCCAAAAACAAGTGGTTGATGGGAAGAAGGTGCTAGAATGAAACTTATTTCTAACCAATGAAATACAAAAAGATTGAGGGTGGTTCACTACAATGTGAGTAGGGTGGTGGGTCAGGAATGCAGCTCGTCCGAACACTTTCCATAGAAATAGCGTTAGAGTCGCGAGAGGTTTGCAGTATTTCGTTTGTGGAAAAGGGCAGTAGAGGGGAAAATAATTAATCACTCACAAGGACGTGGAAGAATGTGAAGACTGGTCATCTACTGCGCATATATGGCAATAGTACTCTATTTTCGGTCTGGTCTGGCACTTGTAAAAGTCGAGGATAGGTGTCAGATACTTACTGAAGTGTTAACCAGCCTTTTTCCGTCATCATTAGCAATGGATAGTATGTACGAGTTTCGCTTGAAGTCCCAATAGACACACAAGGTACGGGTTCTCTCTAAAATACCACCTGTTCATTGCAATAGGTGAAAATTCAGGGTCCGCTCACCGGTGTAGTTTTCGAAGTATTGAATGTAAGAATCTATTTTTTTTCTCCACAGATCAGTTAGAGCTCAGTCAGAGGAGAGATCAGCTGTCAGGTTCTGGTCATCTAGTGTTTTGTAGGTGCACCGATATACCGTTGTATCATCAGCATAGATATTCACAAAAATCTCTGTATACTTTTTGTATAAGTAGAAAGAGAGTTGAACCAAGTAGTGAGCCTTGCGAGACGCCTGTATTGATCGCTTTAGTCTCGGAGGACTGGCCGTTAACAACTACCTGTTAGGAAGGACTTGATAATTCTTCCCTAGTGATTCCGTCGCTAGATAGGCTGTGGAGTAACCCTCTATATTGCACCTTGTCAAAGGCCTTTGAAATAACTAATACGACCGTAGATGAATTTATTGTCTAGTGCTTTACTCATTCTGTGTTTAATGGGAGTCAGTATATCAGCAGTGGGCCGAGTCATTCGAAATCCGTACTACTTGTCGCTCAAGAGGTTGATCAACACCTACTGAGGTGATCAACAACATTCCTGATGATTATAGCTTTGCTTTATCTGACGAGGATGAGATGACCTGACGTTCATTTATGATAATAGGCACTGACGCTTTGCGTCTTTGTAGAATTTGACTGGAGATATTCCAGAACTCCCGGAAATCACATTGTCTTTACTATAAATTTAATGCAATTAAAGCTCTGAATGCAGCAAGTTACCTATGGCATTGCACGTTGAACTATGACTGCAGCTCATTCGGGGGCATTGACTGCATTTCGAGATGAGGGTTGCAATTTTGGGTGCAGTATGTTTGGAGAAGGCAGAGAGAAGATCTTCCGCCATGTAAACTCATAAGCTGTTCCAGCAGAGTTCCGTTTACCGAAAAATTGTTCTATGTAAAGGCACATCAGGTGATGCGTTCGGTTTGGCATCGACTTTGATACTGACTAGTGAAAGGTCTGAAGTACCAAAGGGGAGAATAACACGCCAGCGAAATATTTTTCTGGACAGGATGCGAGGAAGAAGTCAAGGGGTTTTGCCTAATGTCCGGTTGCATTGGGAACACTTCAAGGATGTGTCAGTTTGTATGCGACAGAAAGGTGTTGGTATAATTCAACGCTTTTATTCGAGTGGACTAACAGTCTTTTGTGGTGAATATTGAAGTCACCACAAATATAAAAGCCAGCTGGGGGATACCCAGGGAGGATATTATCAATCGTATCAGCTATTCGGTCGAAACGTATAGTCCTGGCATACTGAGGACGATAGAAAATGAAAATGATACTGTTGTCAATTGCCACATAGAAATCCGCCATTATAATAGGCGCCGAATTCATGGCCGTGGCGTTTTCGATGGTAATGTTTTAGTATTAGGGGTGAGTAGTACGAGATAGCGAATTATTGCACTGGGATAGATAGGAATAAAAGGTTGGAGTTAGCATCAAGAAGATAGATTTTCACCTCTTGAAAGTTGGAACGCAGCCCTCCTCATGTTGGCCTAAGAGATGCTGAATCTGGGGTCTACTTTTGTTTTTGTGACTTTAGGTTTGATTTTCTTTTTACTTTTTTTGCGGTCATGTTTAGGAATAAGATAATGTATTCGGTTGAAGACTAGCGAGTAAGGCAGTCACACCCACTGCATCAACAGCCTAGATAGAATTGTCCAGAGGTCGGCCGTAACAGTACTCTTCATGGCATCAAGAGGTTCGCTGAAGATTATTGCACGGTCTAGAACCCATTCATAAAATGGAAGCACAACAGCCCCAATATTATACACCTGCTGATAGAAGGTACAAATAATGTCTCGTCAACCCAGAAGTCAAGGCAATAGAAGTTCACCTAGAAATATTGACGGCCGAGGTACCGAGACAAGTTTGCTAATATAAGAAAACTGAAAGACCCATTGGGAGAAAGGCTTAACTTAGGTTGCTTGGGTACATCAGTATTCTCTATCCCTCGTTGGAATGAATATTATCGTAGAAGCAAGATTACAAGAACGAGAGCTAGCATTGGCAAGTAACCATTTAATCACGGGATGACTACGGAAAACAAGAAAAAATATATTATTTTTTTCATAGTGGGTAAAAATAACGCGACGTTGGCAACCTGCTGGGAGAGGAATATGATTCTACATTCCTTAATATAAGAATTCTGCCTTTTGAAACTAGGATCATGACACCACCGAAAACTACGATCTTAATCTCTTCAAATCAAGTGTCAATCGTTAACTAACCTCCATATTATCTTAATCATCACTTTCTTTTTCCTGCCCTTAATTTCTTTTCACCCACCTCATTCAATAATTGGCTACCTTGAGCTGCATTCGAACATTGTATTGGATGAAAATTAGTAAAACATATTCCCTAAATAAAAGGAACATTCACTATGTAATCTTTCTCCAAAAGTCGAAAAAAAAAAACTGTAAATTTTAATTGTAGCAAACTTTATAAGCTATTTATATTTCTAATATCAATCGAAAACAAAAAAACACACTTTTCATTACAGCGCAAACGAGCTGGGTGTTTGTTTTGGCATTAAAAATTCATAAAATTCTTCGATTTATCGATCTATCCAGACAACGTGACGTCTGTTTAAATTCCGATTAATGGATAACGCTGTACTTAAGGATAGAATATATTCAAGATGGACGTAAAGTCTCGTTTCGACCAGTAATGTTTATTAAAATTTAAAACTATTTTTTAGAACTTAATTGATCGATGTTTAATCCTTTATCAACATAAAAGTTTATAAGTAATTCTATAAGATGTAGGGTTTCTTCTAAAATGCTTATGTTTGTTCTGATACAGTTTAAGATAAATGCATCAAAATATAATGTGTGATCGAATGTAAGGAGGCACCTTATTCTTCTTCTATGTGCCATGTCCTTCAGGACGTGGAGAATCATCACAATTTTCTGTCCTTTTTGATATCTCTCCCAATTCCTCTGCCAAAATACAAGCTGCCCTCGGTAAGTTATACTTTGTTTTCTGGGCGTTCTATTGACTTCAATATATCATGTGAGTGTTAAATTTTCCAGACTCTCTTTTCTCATTATGTGCCCTGGAAATTTTAACTGTCTCTTTTTGATATCTTTTTTGTTCACATTTTATAATAAATAATCTATCTATCTATCTATCTATCTATCTATCTATCTATCTATCTATCTATCTATCTATCTATCTATCTATCTCAGTCATTTCACTATCTATCTATCTATCTATCTATCTATCTATCTATCTATCTCAGTCATTTCACTATCTATCTATCTATCTATCTATCTCAGTCATTTCACTATCTATCTATCTATCTATCTATCTATCTCAGTCATTTCACTATCTATCTATCTATCTATCTATCTATCTATCTCAGTCATTTCACTATCTATCTATTTCAGTTCCTTCCTTATTATTGTATCCTTAAGAAGGTGACAAACAGATAAAGGTGGTACTCGAGTGAAAAGAATAGCAACACGGGCCTAGATGAAGAAAGAGAGGTTTATTGTAAAAGATAATTAACTACTGAAAGACAGGGAATCGTTTAGCAAACTAGTAATTCCCGAAACAAGGATATGTACCAATCGCCACACGCGCTCAGATGTGGCACAAGACCGAATTTAATGTTGGGTATCCGAGCCCGGGGGTTCGGCCAAAAATTCCCCGTAGAAAACGTGGTTGAGTAGCGGTTTCCAGAGACGAGACTCTGCCCTTCGACATGGTATAGTCTGGGGATCCTCTCTGCCCGGAGGCAAAGAGTTTGACCAGCACAGCTGAAGACGAATCTTCAACTTCTAGACTAATTCCCGAAGTAAGTCTTCCTGTGCTTACTATATATAATTACCGATATAGTAAGCCCATATAGGCGATAGGGAGTGTGGGACATTCCATTACAACTATCTATCTATCAATCTATCTGTTTATTTCATTGTCTTATTTATCTATCTATTACAGACTCTTATCTATCTATCTATCTATCTATCTATCTATCTATCTATCTATCTAAGTCTCTTTATTATATAACTTCCTATCTATTGTCCAGTATTCACTGCTATTTAGGAGGACTGATATTACGTAGCTGTTCATCACTCTTTTCTTTGTTTCATATTACTTTGGTTGGTCTTAAGGCAATATCACGTTGAAACACGGCTGCTCTCGTCTGATCACCGGAGTTAAGCAATGCTGAGTTTTATCAGTACCTAGATGAATAACCACTCGGAAATACCACGTACTGTAAGCTTGGCTGTGTAGTTGGTGCAATGGATAACGGCTCGGGACAAGAAATCGGAGAGCTGAGTTCGAATTCGTCGGGTTCGTTATATCAACTTACGTTCAAATACTGTTGAGAACGGTATGATTCCAACTCTTCACTTCTTTGCTATAGGTTAAATAGTAGGATTTCTATCAGAAAATCATTATTATCTCCAAAACATTCTTACAATCGAAAAATATTCTTAAACTTTAAATAACTATAAAAAGGTTGATAAGCCGTAAAATCAAATCAATTAGCTTTTGGAAGGAATACTTAGCTATCCCAACCTGCCTTCAGATTTCGGTGTCACATTTTCCGTCATCTATTAAAATAGTTCCTAGATATTTATGATTTAGATTATGAAAAAATAAATGTCTTGCGTATCAAATACAAATGCCGGCATGATTAAATTGTTTTTTTATTTCTTGCACTATTCTTATAAACCTATAATTAATATTGGATATTTTAGAAAATAATTAGTAATAATTAATTATTAATAATTATTAAATAATTAATAATTAGTGCCGGATTTTTATTTTCATTTTTAAACGAATTAATGTAATGTGTGTTGCAGTATAAATGCAACTCAAATGAACGCATGTAATTTTGTTGATTTCTTATATTTTGCTTTTATATTTCAGATTTAGAAAGCTGAGAAGATAATAAAACCAGAACATCGATTACAATGCCTTTTACAGAATAACAGAAAATGTTCTGTGTGCTAAGAGAATAGAAGGAAACTTCTTATAAACCTGCCATCGTGAAATACCGAAACATTACATCTGTCCGGGATTCAGCAGCCAGGAGTTTTGACCATGTTCACCAAGTCTATGAATATAGAATACAGCGCAGTACGTAATCTGTTCAATAAAACAACGTTAAAGATTAATACTCACGAGTCAGACACTCTACTGGATTTGACTATATCGCCAATACTACCAGCAGCTGTTCCGTAATTCTTCAGTCTTCGATATCAGAGGTTGGCAGTGAATATTCGGAAAAAAAAAACATGGCCGCCTTTATACACGTCGCATTGAATATTCTGAGCCTTCTGATTGGTTAACCCTTCTATTGGTGAACTATAAAATGAGTCAGCTCATTTTGACTGGTTCACTAGTACACAAAGTACCCAAAAACTGTAACAAAGAGTCCGAAGAAATCAGTCCGTAGAAGGTGCTAGGACCTTTGCCTCACCAAATCATCCCATGGAACCACCCCTCATACAGCAAATGTCTCTTTGGAGTGCCTGGACCAGAAGTTTCCCACCTGACTCATCAGCCTTAAACACGAACCAGAATCGTCTCCACATTCCCCCGATCTCAACCCCTCAGATTTTTATCAGTGGACGTATCTGAAGGATCGAGTCTAAAGGAACAACCCCCACACCAGAGCTAAAGGCAGCAATCACTCAAGAAAACAGAGCTATACTAAAATAAGAGTGTATCAAAATCATCGACAACTTCTCCCGTAGAATTCAAGTGTCTTCAGCGGAACGGAGCACATTTAGAGCATATTTTATAAATGACGATAAAATATTTTCCAGTAGAGCTAGTGACATGTTGTTTATATCAGTAGATTTGCTAACTTCTCTAGTTTCCAGAAATATATAGTTTGTATATAGCTTGTAAACAGAAAATAAATGGCGTTCACATTCTTGGGTTACATTTATTCTGTGATACTCTGTATTTCATTGTTTCATCATCAAACAATCACCACATGCTGGCATCTTTACAAACTCCGGTCTCTAAAATTCATTCATCTTTAATCCGCTTTTTCCGCTGACAAGATACAAATATATCTACGCAATTTTACAGAACTTCGCAAATTTTATTCAAGGTAAAATCTAGGACAGAAAGTGTATTTTTATTTTAAATTGTCTACTGAAATTTATCGCAGACAACAATTTATTATTAGGTTGGTCCAAAAATAATGTCGTTTTCTCACATAGTAACATGTGTGATAAAACGACATTATCTTTGCACTAACCTAATATTATCCTTTCTGTACCTTTAAAGTATTATTTTCCAGATTTTTTTATTATTTTTCATTAAAGTCCGACTTCTTTAATCCAGCATTCTTGGGACCAAGTCATGCAAGATGACAGAAATAACGTCTAAAAAACCCTATGTCAACACAGTCTTGCGAACCAATTTCGTATACATTACTGTGTTATCAAGATATAAAAAGGTTAAAACAGGAAACAAAAAATGATTAATGCTTCCAAAGTTTTTATTGTTTTACGCAATACAAAGGCTAAACACAGCACCCTCCATATATATATATATATATATATATATATATATATATATATATATACATTAGGTTGGTGCAACAATAAGGTCGGGTTTTGACGTTAAAAAGACATTATTTTTGCACCAAACTAATATATATATATATATATATATATATATATATATATATATATATATATATATATATATACATATATATATATATATATATATATATACATATATATATATATATATATATACATATATATATATATATACATATATATATATATATACATATATATATATATACATATATATATATATATACATATATATATATACATATATATATATATATATATATATATATACATATATATATATATATATATATATATATATACATATATATATATATATATACATATATATATATATATATATATACATACATATATATATATATATATATATAGATATACATACATATATATATATACATACATACATACATATACATATATATATATATATATATATATATATATATACATATATATACAGTAGTGTCCAAAACTAAGGGACAAAAGTTTGAAACCTAATATTTGTTAGAAATAACAACTTTGAAACGCTGAAATTTTGACAACTGGTAGTCGTTATCATCCATAATAACATACTAAAATTTGAATCATTTGCAAAGGATAGAAAAAAGAATTATAACAATTATTTATTTATTTTCCAATTTGGAACGTCCAAAAGTAAGGGACAAAATTTTGAAAAACAATGTAAACGGCAAAAAAACAATAAAAATACATGTACAATCAATATTTAGTAAATGAGCCCTTGCTCTCAATGACAGCTGCACATCTTCCACTATAAGAACGAATCAGTTCTTGACAATCCTCGATACTAATTTTAGACCATTCTTCTTGAAGCTTCACCCGCAAATCCTCCGTGTTAGTGGGATTTCTTTCCATAACTTTCACTCCTAAGGTCTTCCAAAGATTTTCTATTGGATTTAAGTCAGGACTTTGCGGTGGCCAATCCATTATTTCCAAATCTTGCTCGCTAAGGTAACTCATTACCACCTTTGCCTTGTGACATCTTGCATAAAGGTAGCCATATCGAAACCTGAATTCTGTATGATTGGCACAACATGATCTTGAACAATGTTTTTATAGATCTGCGCGTTTACACGAGTTTGTAACCGAACAAGAGGCGTTGTACCTTGGCTAGAAAACATTCCAAATACCACGACGCTTCCACCCCCAAACATGACAGTTTTCTTAGTACACTTTGCACTTAATCTTTCACCAATACGTCTCTTTACATTGTTTTTTCCATCATTTCCAAATAAATTAAACTTGCTTTCATCACTGAAAAATACTTTTGCCCAATTTTCATATGTCCAAATTATATACCTGTTTGCAAACTCTAATCTCTTCTTATTCTTCGAACTAACAAGTGGTTTCTTCCCTGGGGTTCCATTAAACAGTCCTATTTCTTGCAGTCGTCTAGAAACAGTCTGTCTTGACACATTAACACATGAGGTACTATTCATAACCCTTTTAATTTCTGTGCAAGACTTAAAACGGTCCTTTAATGACATACGCTGCATTATTCGATCTTCTCTTGCCGAAGTTATGCGGGGTCTGCCTGTTTTAAAAGCACTATTTTGCCAGTATCATTGTAGGATTTAACAACCCTGCCTACAACACTCTTGGAACGTTTCACTTTCTCTGAAATCTCTCTAATGGTGTGCTTTTCCTTGTGTAGCTTCACAATAGCTTGTCTCACGTTTCGCCATGGTGCTGACTGATGCAACGTTTACAAATGACTAAGACTTATTCTTTAGAGAAAATCAAAATATTTGAATATAGCATACTGTTTACATTGTTTTTCTCAATTTTGTCCCTTACTTTTGGACGATCCTATTTTGAAAATAAATAAATAATTGTTATAATTCTTTTTCTATCCTTTGCAAATGATTCAAATTTTAGTATATTATTATGGATGATAACGACTACCAGTTGTCAAAATTTCAGCTTTTCAAAGTTGTTATTTCTAACAAATATTAGGTTTCAAATTTTTGTCCCTTAGTTTTGGACGCTACTATATATATATATATATATATATATATATATATATTATATATATATATATATATTATAAAATAACTGATTTAAGAATATGGTTCCTTCGCTACATAGGAATTACCATGTCTCAAAAACCGAAGGTAAAAACTTCAAATTTAATTATATAATTGAATTAAAAGCATTAGTTGCGTTTCATCTTCAAACGAATTCCAAAAGTCGCTTGAAGATGAAACACAACTAATGCTTTTAATTTAATTATATAAGGTTGGTACAAAAATAATGTCGGTTTTGACGTTAAAAATACGTCAAAAAGCGACATTATTTTTGCAACACCCTAATATAATACATCTTCCTTTTTGCAATCAATGTTCTTAGAACGTGACATTGTGATGTGGAAATTACCACTCGAATCGGGTCCAAATTTGGGTGTATCAAAGACTTGAGTACTTGAACCTGTTTTCACTGGATTGTCAAGTCTTCTCCAGTGAAAACAGGTTCAAGTACTCAAGTCTTTGATACACCCGATTCACTACTTCGTCTATTTCCACTGGACTTCAAAATGTTATGAAATGCGAAGGTTTTTGCCAATAAATCAGTGTTTATTTTTCATGTGACTTGTCTTGTAAACAATCTGTAATGACGTTTATTGAAGTAAAATGATTACTTCAACTATTACGATTGTCCTTCAATATATGAAAAAAGAAATAACCTTTTTAATAACGAGGAGATTTCTTTAAAATTTTATTATTGTCAACTGCTGCTTCGGATGCTTTCGTATAAACCAGGGGCCGCTACTCCTAATAACAATATTTCGCTCGCTATTTTTGCTAGCCGTTGACTGAATGGTCCCTCCGCCCAGCTTCGTGTGTGTACATCGTTGACTGATACCGGTTCTTCTGTTGAACACATTCACCCTTCTGCCTCCCATGGCATAGATTTTATTTAAGAGTTTTAGTATGAGATTGTCCAAGGAGCACATTGAAGTAAATTGGTTAAATTATGTCTTGTTTGTCGGCAGTTTTGAGTTCAATGTTGGTGTCTGATAATTCTGAAAAGCCACAGAAAAAGTAGAAGAAGCGGATAAGTGAATAAGTCTGGTGATTATTAATTGATATGGAATATCCATTAACAAAAGGAAATGGAATAAAAAAATTAAATAGAATGTTCGGTTCCTAATTTCAAGATGGCTATTGGATAAGAAGACGGAAATCTCAAGAAGTCCCAAGAATATAATCGACGAAAGGTGAGTATAACAACTAAGATGAACATGCACTGTCGATAAGCAAAGAATATAAAAATCTCAGTTCAGGTCATAGTTCAAATTTCGTCATTACCACTATTCTAAACTTCTAGGAAAACAA
Organism: Acanthosepion lycidas; assembly: GCA_963932145.1. Classification (NCBI taxonomy): domain Eukaryota; kingdom Metazoa; phylum Mollusca; class Cephalopoda; order Sepiida; family Sepiidae; genus Acanthosepion; species Acanthosepion lycidas. The sequence goes on along the minus strand of OZ010577.1, from coordinate 54,928,883 downwards.
AACTGATCTAATATTTAAAAGAGGTGGGTTGGTTTTGTTTAGCGGCATATAAGTGTGGGTATTTTGTCGGTTTTCTATGCTTAGATTAGACGTGGCACATGGACGAAAGTATGAGGCCCCCAGTGAAGACCGAACTCACTACTCAGTCGTAATTGAGCTATCTTGCTAACCATTACACGACGCCCTAGTGCCACCTACATGAGAGTTATTTAATGCCGAGATCTAAATATTTTGTCCATAATTTTATACTTTCAGACTATAGGTATGTTTTTAGATATATAGTTTATCATAAAATGTATTCAAGCTCATTTTATAATGAAACGGACTGTTGAGTTTCGTTTGGAGCTTTACTATTTGCCCATAGCTGAGATCATAACAGATATAACCACTGCGGCCCAAGGTGAACATGGGAACAACAGCAATTAAGAAATGGTTATACGCTTCTCAAAATCTGAAATCTTCCGATGAGAAGCCTTGCTGCCAGATGTAGTTTATCGTCATACCCAGGGCAATTTAAACTAGGAGACAATTAAATTGTATAACAAAAATAGCACGAAATGATTAGCTAATTTGGTTGCATCGTTTTATTGTACTGTTTAGAATATGAAATTTTATTTATTACTAGCAGTAGAGCCCGGCGTTGCCCGGGGATGTAACAGTAAGAGATAGATCAAGTATCGACCATCATAAAGACTGAAAAATAAAATTGACAAAGATTATTGTTTAAAGTTGACGGACACGCATGTCTTAATTAGTTTTTTTATTTTTTTTATTTTTACGACTTAGTCAAACCCAAACTAAAACAAAAACATTGTTTTCAATCGTTATGAGTCTACCGATGGAATAGAATTTTATTATAAACAATTGTCTTGTAAATGGAATTTTAAAGCATTCTGAATGTGAAAATAAAGAAAAAAGTGTGCAAGACAATAAAAAACACTAACTGCCAAAAAAAAAAAGTGAAGTTTTGTTGAAATCGGTTGACAAATGTAGGAAATCCGATCCCATATATTAGGTTGGTTCAAAAATAATGTCGTTTTCTCACATATGTGAGAAAACGACATTATTTTTGTACCAAGCTAATATAAACGAACACACACACACACACACACAACCTGGGTTTTATAAGTATAACTCGATATGAGTTGTCCCCCTTCCATTCTCGCGATGCCTCATAATTGTGTTTTCAAATTGATTTCGTGTAAAAACAATTGCGTTTTTCCAAATTTTCGGCGCTGTCAGAACCACCGCAAGATAGTTTTACGTAGTCTTGTGAAGTTTTGTTGAAATCGGTTGAAAAATGTAGGAAATCCGATCCAATATATAAACACACACACACACAACCTGGGTTTTATAATAAGTATGATTTATTTCTTTATTTATCTTCAATAGCAGTAGATACATTCTCCTATCTTCTGTTTCACTCACCTCACCAGTCTTCTGAACATGAGTAGATTTTGTTAACTGTTTTGGATTAGGTTTCCGGTTCTTTCACTCCAGGTAACCCCTTGAGTCTTAGTGGCATTATCGCCTTCTTTGGGGTGAATTAATTAAAAATAGCTAGATGTAACCGTCAGTTCTGTTTTAAGAGTTTCTATTCTCGCATTTCTCACCTCTGGAACTCCCGGTTTCTTGTGTCCATGCCACTTACGTTCTCCAAAAATTTAAATGCAACAGTAGTCGCCATCTGTCATCATAAATTCTGTTCTTTTATTGTTCATTCTCCTCGCTAAAGTTTTCTCATTCGTTTTCGTTTAGTGGCATTATTGTCTTTCTTGGGGTGAAATGATTTTAAAAAACGCTTAATGAGTTTCTAAGACAAACAGTATATTACATTTTTTATGTTCAAATTTAGAAATAGATCTTATTCTATTGCTAAATATTGTAAATGGCACAGCCAATCGTATCCGAAGATGCCAGTCTACTCGGGTGGCTAGCTAATCCCCATGACAGACGCCTGCTCAGGCACATTTATATTTGTTCAACACCCAGAGAGCCCACCTGTGGTTTATACTGCAACTGTGCTGAGCGGACCTTAGTTAGAGTTTCTCGGAGAGAGAGTGTTATCTTGCATGATCAGCAGTCTGAACAAGGCTCACGATGACTAGCCCAACCATCCACGGCTCCAAAGGGTTCCATCTACCCGGTTTCATACTAAAATCTTGGGTCAATAAGTTGTATGGGCTTTAGTCAATTTCCAAAGGTGCTGCACGATATGATCGCCTCCCCCAGGCCGATAACATCAAGAAGTAACCTTCCTGACAAAGCGACCATACTGAGATTTGAACCCGGGTCTCATGGTCACAAAGCGAACGTTCTAACCACTCGGCCACGTGCCAAATAGGATATTTAATTTTTGCAAATAGCTCTTATTCTACTGCGGAATAACATATCTGAAAGTTGTCTGGATAGAGAGAATGTAGCAGTTGCCAAAGAGTGAACGCGCTTTCTTGATGTCTGTCTGAGCCTGTTTCAGTTAACTAAACAAACAGCCCCAATCTTATCGTGAACGCGATGATACTTTCATCGTCTTTGATCAAGTGCCAAGATTTGATGCTTTCAAATGTGGCAACAGCGGGTCTTCTATCTCTTGTTTGGGAAAAGATCATAGTTTGGCCAGAAAGAAGGGAGAGGACTCTGCGAAGTTCAACAGGTGCCTGCTTGATGCAGACAGCAACTTTTACCAGTACTCGATTAGATAATGAAGCAGATACCAACGTGAAACAATTTTTCTTTTCAGCAGATAAAAAAAAAAAAAAACATTAAATGTAAAAAAATAAATGAACAAATGGAAAGTCGAAAGCGGAATTGAAACGCGAAACATTTTTTTGGCGTAGATTAAATTTAAAATGAAGATATTTACATTTTATTATACCGCTCACTCATTCACAGTAATTTCAGAGTTACAATCCAAAAGCTCTGAGAATTTGGCCATGAAAAAATGATTTCCCCTAAAACATAGTTTCTACGGTATTATTCGAAGTAGTTTCTTTGGGATTCGTTTTACAAAAGGAACTCCACATAAAAGCTATCGGCACATGTCTGTTCTGGATTAAAATTTTTCGAACCTATTCGTTCGATACGATACACCCAAAAGACGCTAAGCGAACACACGCCCACACCAGCGTGTACGTTTAAACAATAATTGAGGCAAGGGAGAGATATAATTAGACCTTTTTACCAAAGGTATTTGCAGATAAGTGATAGTAACGAACCCGACGGGCATTTGAATACCTCTTTCCGAGTTCTCATACCATGCAGCTATCCATTATACCACCAGCATATCCGAGATTGAGAGATAGATTAGAATAGACTGCAATAGATCGATAGATGGAGATAGATAGATAGATAGATAGATAGATAGATAAACTAACAGAGCGATATAAAATATATGGGAAAGATAGATAAATTAACAGACTGATATGAAATAAATGAGATAGATAAAATAACAGATCGATATAAAATAAATGAGATAGATAGATAGATAGATAGATAGATAGATAGATAGACAGATAGATAGGTAAACTAACAGATGGATATAAAATAACTGAGATGGATGGATAAACTAACAGATCGATATAAAATAAATGAGATAGATAAAATAACATCGATATAAAATAAACGAGATAGATAGATAGATAGATAGATAAAATAACAGAGCGATAGAAAATAACTGGGATAGATAGATAAACTAACAGATCGATATAAAATAAATAAGATAGTTAGATAGACACACAGACATGCAAATACACATAGAAAACTAAATAGGCATTTACAACGATACAGACTTTCGCACGCATGTATACTATTATTTATATAGAATGTCTGTCTAAAAAAAAAACAGCCATTCGATCTTAATAATGAAGTAGGCTACCTAGGGGAATGGCGTCTAAATCTACTTTATATAACTCCCTTTATCACCTTGAACACATATCGCAATATCCCCCTTACATTCGGGATTGCTATCACTTATTATCTACGGTGTTTCAAAAGATCCTAGCTCTAGAAAAAGCCTGAAGTTGCTGAGAGCTAAAATATAAGATGTATAAGGATAATAGAAGTCGATGATGCGAGATTTGCCAAAAAAAGACATGTAGGACATATACTTGCTATTTAATCTTAAAGATAAAGTAATCTACCTTGGTCAATGGTATCTTCTTCCATATTAAGTACAGCCTTGGAGAGGACGCACACATATCTTAGTATTCTCTCCGATGTCTGGATTTCCAATAGCTACCAAGATGTGTTTTTTTAATATCGTCCACGAAGTTTTGACACCCGGCAGCAAAGCATCTGATCGGAAGATTGTAGAATTTAAGGAGCGTATAACAGCATTATATAGTAAAAATACCATCAATATATTTCATAATAAAATAGCACCAAACATTTTTTATAGCAAGATGATAATCAATAAAACACTGTAGTATAAAAACAGATTTTTCTAGTAAAATTATCATATTGTAAAAAACATACCAACAATACATTTTATAGTCTACAACACACACACACACCCACACACACACACACACACACACACACATATATATATATATATATATATATATATATATATATATATATATATATATATATATGTATATATATACGTTTACCTTGAACGTATAATAATTTGTACAGCATATCTGTAGTTGAAGCCATAAAATTGCGTAAAATATATTTAGATTAACCCATAGAAGTGTTGATATGCCGCTAAAAAATAAAAACAAACAAAAAAAAACAACAAACAAACAAACAAAAACAAACAAAAAGCAAACAAAAACAGCAAAACATTTTAACGGTGATTTTACCTGAGGGAAAACACATAAATCACTAAGATTAAACCTAGACCTTGATGATGCGAGACCTCGAAAGCAAAATAATAATAATAATCTACACAGCACCTGTTCGGGTTTCAGTTAGGGGCAAATAGTTAACACCTAAAAAAAAACAAAATAAAAGTATAAAAATACATTTTTATAATAAAAAATACCAGTAATAGATTTCAATGGCAAAAGAAAATGTCCAGCAACTGAAAAAAAGTTAATTCAAGAAAATTAAATTTCGACATTAGATGACCCATAAGAAGTTGATATGCCGTTAAACAAACAAGTAAAACGTCACTTGCTCAGTGTGCATGCGATGGTTAGAAAATAAATAAACAATTAAAAAGCTAAAAAATAGAGTAAAATAAAATGAAATCAATTATCATTCCAGAAGCACCTAACGATGTGGGGCTAAAATTATTCCTTACATTGCAACCCTTATCCCATTGATTGTTTGTTTCGTTTTTTAAAAAGGCATATCATCTCCTTATGGATCATCTAATACAGAAAATTAATTTTCTTTGGAGCTTTGAAATAATAAAAATATGATACGTGATTCTGCTTCCATTTGTTCATATACATGATGTGTGGGCATGACAAAACAAGCGGTGATATGTGCGTGTATTATGTATTTTTGTCGACGCTATATTTCGGAATACAGTTTGATTACTTTAATAAATTGTAGGAAATAATATCGATTAAATGGCATGAAAGAGTTCTTTCATGTTGGTTGTTTGGTTGATTTTATTTAGCGGCATATCAAACTCTATGGGTTATTTAATGGCGAAATCTATTTGAACGCAAATGCATTCCTCCAATTACAGATAAAATGTATTACTGGTCATTTTGATATATATATATATATATATATATATATATATATATATATATATATATATATATATATATATATATATATATATATATATTGCTGGTATTTTTACTTTAAAAATGTATTTTTTACTTTTGTAGTATTTTGGGGTTCACTATTTCTCAATATCAGGAACCCTAACAGGTGCTACCATCCATCCCAGCTCAGAGTGAATATGACCACGACAGCAATTAAGAGGTGGTTCCACGCTCCTCAAAACTTCCACGCTCTCAATCAGATGCCTTGCTTCCGGATGTAGCTTATCGTCATACCCAGGACTATTATCGAAACTTTAAGCTTTTCACTACTCTATCGTTATCATATGTCAACTATTCAGACGATTTACATTCCTTAGTTCCGCCAGGTCAGACCTTTACAGCTAAGCCCGCCATGTCTTGTTCACGGTGGCAAACAATCCCCATACCCTAGGTTTTCCTTTGATAACTAGCAAGTGTCACTCACACAACATCAGAAATGTTGCTTTGTGGAACGGTCTCTCAAGAGGTTGCTTCTCTGACAACTACAACCAGGATCTTCAAGTCAAGGCTCAACCAGTATGTATACTGCACGCCCTTATATTATGCATTTTTCCTTCCTACGCCCCTACAAAAATCTCATTCAGTAACTCTTTTCATTGAGTAGCCCTTCACCTTTTTTAATGGGTGAAATATTTTGTTCTTTATCTTGTTCTACATTCCTTCAGGACGTTGGTGATCATGGTTCTCTACTATTTCCTGTTTTTTATAGCTCTTAACAAATGTTATGTTTTTGCTATCTCTCCTAATTCCTGTTCTGCTATCCAAACTCACTAGGAAGATTCTGAATTGTTTTCCTCTTGCCTTCAATCTTTTATGTGAGTAACACAAATTTCAAGCTCTCTTTTCTCATTACGTGCCCTAGAAACTTTAACTGCTTCTTCTTGATGAGTGTTCTGCTTGTATTCCTTTTCCACATGTTCGGTCCATGGTGTTCTCAGAATTCTTCTGTAGAACCATATTTCACTAAACAAAAAAGCCAATTTGGATTGTGAATCATTGCGTTGGAGATTTTTTTTTAATTCTTCTAGAGAGTAAATAAAAATCGTTAAGAGATTCCAAACTAATTCCAGCCATTAAAAACAATTCATTCACTTCATAGCAGTTACTGATCACTAATCACTAAAAGAAGGGGAGATAATTTACGAAAGAAATCTTGTAATAAATATCATGGAGAATGGTAGGCTAGTAGTAATGAGCAAGCAGATTTTGAAAACCTTCCAAATCGAGTTCAATCCTCACTAAGTATAGTTCCATGCCAATTAGGATCTTGCTCAAGCTATGGGTTAACCTTTTCGTTAGCAAAATGCAAATTTCATCACAGTCAATTACACAAGCACGCCTAATAACGTCTTACTGCACTACAGGTGAATGTATGTTTACGCTTACCCAATAATGTGTCCTCTGATTGGTTGTTTAGTTACTTCAGCGTCGTGCGACTCGTTCTCTGTAAATTAAGTATCTTTTCTAATAACTACTAATTTGTAGAACATTAATAATCGTAGATAGGTCGAAAAAGCCTGAGGTAACCAAAGTATCGAACACTTTACTGTACGATCTACAGTAGGATCGCAAGGTATCGGAATGACAGGTTTGATATTCTTTAATGTACCGTATCATTTCAGGAAAATAGTCGATCATGGCTTTCCATGATTCCCTCACTTTTGACTTTCTTATCATCTCTCTTTGTCCCAATTCGACCATCCATTCACGGAAACAATAAAGTAACTATCCGTTTCATCATCTTCAATATGATCTGTGGGTGGTAGATTCTCCAGGCCCTATTTCTGCTTAAATAATTCAGCCTTGATTAGGACCTCCAGTAGTTTACCAAAAAGAGGTAGACGGCTCATAGACCGAGAATTGGAAGGGTCGGGCGGTTCACCCGAACTCTTAAAGATTGGAATAACATATGATGATTTTCAACGGACAGGAAAGCAAGAGACAGTGAGGCATTTATTATACAATAAAAAAAAAACCCAAAACAGGAGCCAGTCCAGGAGTACACTTCTTAAGAAAAATAGCAGGATACAGTCAACTCCACAAGTTTTGTGGGGGATCAATAGACGAGAGCAGAAACAATAGACGGTGTGTCTGCATATCACGCAATAGAGACTCAATTGTAAGTTGAAGGTTAGGCAAGTATAATAAAGAGTCAAGAGTAGAGCTTAAAGAGAATGTATCGGCAAAACATTTAGCTTTATCAATAGAACATGTTAATACCACAAATTGATTGAAGAGAAGAGGAATAGAAAATATTGTATTGAATAGCAAAACGGTGGCTCATTCTCTCAGCAAGCAAAGACTTAACTCCTTCGAGAAGTCGTTTACATTTATTACGTGCTGCCGCAAAGAAGTATCTCTTGTTCTCAGAACTGTCACGCTGGTATAGCCGGAAATAGTGGTTCCCTTTGGCTATAGCAGCAGAACATGATGGTGTCAGCCATGGAGAAGATTGAAGTTTCGCCTGTTTTTTTCGAGAAGGAATAAATGTATCTATGCCGGCTTTGACCCAAGAAGAAAATTCGATAGTGCAATTCTCAATAGGATGTTAAAATATGCCAATCCAAAGAAGAAAGTCACTTAGTGAATTCTAATCAGCATACTCGTAACGAAAAGATGTCTTATGAATAGGAGGTGCTTGTCTGATAGAGGATTGGAATGAAATATCAGTAGATACTACAGAATTATCCTAGTTACCAAGAGGATAATGTTGCGAAGCTCGGCAAGCCCTAAGAAAACAGATAAGAAATAAATCAAGCAAAGAATAATGTTGTTCATATTTATTAAGGAAGCCAGTTGGGAAATCCACAACTTGCTGTCCCTTGTAACCTTAGTAAAGTTTTTTGCTATCTCTCGTGTTCTGCCAACCATTTACGTTAAACAGGTTATGCGCTGTTTTTCTCTGTCCCTCTTGCCTTCAATAGGTTCTTTGAGTGTCAAGTTTTCCAAGCCCTCTTTTCACATCATAAACCCTAAAAATTTCAGCTGTCTTTTTCTGATATTAAATATTATTTTATGTTTTGTTTTCATTTTCTCTAAAACTTCATCGTTGCCCACGTGTTCAGTCCATGGCATTCTCAGCATCCTTCTGTAGAACTACATTTCTGTCACATCAAGTCACTTGTCCATCTGTGATGAGATGGTCATTGCCATTAGAGATGCAAAAATAATGAAAAATGGATGGAGGAAACTTAGAAGATATTTATTGAGTTTAATGGACTTCTTCCACAGAAACATATACAGATTTTCTTTCTAAAATACTAATTTTTTTAAAAGTATTTCACCCCAAGCAAGGCGGGAGTGCCACTAGCACGCAAGGGGTTACAGAGAATGGGAGCAAGAGTAAAGAGTCATAATATAGGAAAGGATGAAGAGAAAAAGGGGGAATAGATCAAGACATCTGGAGATGTCGATTGACATTGCATTTGAATAGTTGGAGATTATAGCTATCAGGGAAGCAAGTAAGAGGAAGGGAATTCGACAGACGGGAAGTGCGAGACATGAAGCTATTGGAGTAGAAGAGACGACTATATTTAACCGTTTCGACAGTGAAAGGGTGGGACTGAGATGCCAACGTGGTAGCACGTTTAAAGTCATGCACTTTGGGAAACAACGAAAGTTGCTCGTCGGAACAATTACCGTGAAAGAACTTATAGAAAAGACACAGGCAGGCAACGTCACGTCTGTGTGAGATCAATTGTAAACGAGATATCAATCACATTGCATATCCGTCTCTGGATTTTGTCGAGGACCTTAAGACAAACAGCGGGGACTCCAGGTCATATATGGCAGCAGTATTCCATGCAAGGGCGAATGGTTGATTTACAGATTTGAAGGATGAGACACAGAGAACCAGCTTTGTTCCAACGAGAGCTGGGAGTGTTTGTTTTTGCAAGATTACTAGCAAAAATAATCAGTCTACAAATTCATTGTCAGTACATTAAAATATTTATGCACAAACGATAAAAATTACAATCCCCAACTTGGGTAGCATATAAAGAGGGGCTGGTGTATTTAGTATCGGCGTGAAAAGTGAAATCGGCTAGTCGAGTTCGAATCATGAATTAATCTGTAACCTTCTTTTTTTTAGAATAATGGCCTTTGGAAGAGCACGAACCCATCTCCCGTCCTAGTTATGGCGATAAACTATATCCGCGTCCAACAGCAAAGCCTCTGATCAAGAGGTTTTGAGGAGCGTGGAACCACCTTTTAATTGCTGGTGGTAGCACCTGTTAGGGTCCCAACTATGAGCAAATAGTTAAACCTCAAACTGAGGTCAAAATATTGTGAAAGTGTAAAAATAGGTTTAATACTAAAAATACTTTGTAATAAATTATTACCATCAATAAATTTTTGGAAAAAATATTTTCCTAGCTATACATTTTTGAAGGAAATAAAATTTGTCGGTATTAAATAACCCATTTTGCTTGATAGGCCGTAAACCAAACCAAACCAAACCAAACGAACCCATTTCTTCTCCCCAAAGCACTGGGAGACCAGGATAGACTAGGCTCTGTCGTCTTGGCAGGCATCCAGTCTAAGAGAAGGAAAACTTTGAATTCGCAACAATGGAGACTGTAACAGGAAACCAAGTCATTATTTTCTATAAGAATGAATGATAACTGACAAAAAGATTCTGTGGAGAGATGTGATTGTCTTCGAAAGGGACAAGGCATTAAGCTAAGTTTCAGTTGGTCATGTATCTATGAAATACGTTCTTAAAAATCGACCTTTGAACTTAGGGATTGAAGTATTTTGTATATATAAAACCTTCTCAACTCAATTGCTGCAAATAGCAAAAAAGAAGACTATTTGTTTTTCAGAGTGATTTATTTGACGGTCTGTTAACGCTCAAAGAAGATTTAAAAAAAATATGGCTTGACCAAGATTTAAAAAAAAAATCAGGCATATTTTGGGGGTACGTGTCCAACCGAGAACTTGCCAACGCTTAATACTATTTTAGCAAATTTGTAACAACTGCAATAAATTTCTAAACTCGTACCTAATTCGCTTGTAAATGTACTTGTAAAATCATTAATTTATCATTGCTGCAGAAGAAAAGTGTCGAAATGCTAAATGACGAAAATTTTAAAGGACAAAAAACAAAAAGAAAAAAATCACCGAAAAATTCATTGTAGCCAACAAAATTTCATTATTAACGGTGGAGTTTTATGGGTTCATGTATTGTACTGAAGTCAGCTAGACATTGAAATAATTAATTACCAAATTGAAAAACATATCAGGTGACAAAACTTCGCTAGAAACAAGGAAAAGAGTACTATACTGTTACATGATATCTGTCCTCCTGTATAGAAGTGAGTGCTGGACAATCTCCTCATATATGAAGAAGATACTTGAAGCAACAGAAATCTGGTTCTACAAAAGGATACTGAGGACAACATGGACCGGACATGTGAGCAAAGACGAAGTATTAGGGAAAATGGAAATAAAAAGGAAACATACTTAACATCAGGAAGAGATAGTTGAGGTTTCTATGGTTACTGAGGAAGGAGAACTTGGAAAATCTGATACTTACAGGAGAGTGAAGGCAAGAGAGACAGAGGAAAGCAGCCCATTAAATACTTAGTGAGCTTGAGTAAATGGATAGCAGAATAGTGTTTAAGAGAAATAACAGAAAGACAAACTATATTAAGTGCTACATGAAATTGTGGAGGGCCATTATCGGCACATAAATAAGAAAAGCGAAAGAAATATATCCTATTTTATTTTATTCGTCCACAGCGTCAGGAGTGAAAATTGTTGGATTCGTAGAAAAAAAATTATTTTTTCCCGCCAATGATAAGATGTCAGTATTTGCATTATTTATGGTTAAGCTAACGTAATTTTTCTTCTTGTTTCATATTAAGCGGAAAGCTGGAAAAATGGCGTCTTTCCTGAAAGTTCACACGAAGTAAAAATATCGTCATTAATTCTTCCATCCGTCAATCAAATTCCATACCTGATACACAATTGGGCGATAGTGTCTATTTCAATTCATGAGTGACAAGTCAGAATTTTTTTCCGTAGTAGGTTAGCGGCTTTTTTCTGTAGCAAACTGGTTGCCAAACAAGGCTATAGGGCCCAGGCAATCATAGATGGAAGGGGAAAGAGGCGGATTAATAATTTTTCCAATAGCATTTTCGCGAAAGTGAATGTAAGGACCTCGATTGGAAATCGAACGCGGCTCTCCGATTTCTTATTTTGAGCCAATATCTATTACACCACAACGCACCTCTAATTCTTCCTTGCGGCAACAAATTACATTTATTCGCCTTCATCGAAGCTTGCTGAATATTTCAGGAGACCAAAGAGTGGATGTGAACATTGTTGCATAGTTAATAATGAGTTTTTAGCATGGTTACGATGGTTCATACCATATCATGCCCTATCATATAGTATATGGTATTACAGGCCCAAATTCTTAGTAGTGGTGGTATGTAAAAAGAGCTGAAACTTGAATTATACTGGCATCGGTTGTCGCTTACGACGAAAAAAATAGGAGGCATTAATTTTGGAACATTTCTCGTATTCTTCAGAAATGAATCAGCCATTGAAATTTTTGAAGTTATTAATTGTTTTTCTAAATATTGTTATTTTTATTTACATTCATTTAATTAAATAGATATTCATATATGATTTAATGTTTAATCAGTCCTGGAAAAATTCTCCATAATGAAACCATAACGTCTTTTGAATTAAAGCCGTTAATAAACAACAGCTTTAAAGAATATTCTTTCTGCTGGTCTCTTCGAAGATAAGATATTTAGATAATGGTATCAGGCAAAGACAAGAAACTTCAGGAACTCTTAGAGAAGAGCTAATAAATGAATTTAAGAAGAAATAATTAAACATCAACTATAAGAAGACAGAATGCGCGGTTTTCTTGTAACGTCAGGTTTGAAAGCAGAGATACTCAGTATAGCACCACTCACATAAGGTTAGAAAATGAATTAAGTAAATACATAAAAATAGAAAGGGGCGTAAGACAAGGATGTCTTCTCACCGGATTCATTCAACGTTTACAACGAATCGATCCTATGAAGTTCTACCAGGATTGATTATTGGTGGATACAATTTTAACTTAAGACATTTAGATAATACTGGCATCGGACACAGACAAGAAACTACAAGAACTTCTAGAGAAGAGTTAGTAAATGAAGAAAAGAAGAACTAATTAAACGTTCAATTGTAAGAAGACAGATCTGGGATGTGAACTACGAACTAGAGATTTGTTTTAATCATTTCACATCCTAAGTAAGGCGATAATGCCACGGAGACGTAAACGGCTACTGGCAGTGAAAGAGAATCAAAAGATTTACTGAGAAAAAAGAACAATAAAAGAACAAGTTTCAGGAAGATAGAAGATGGCAATTGACTTTGCATTCGATTACCACAATCAAAGAGAGTCTTTGATGGAAAGTGAGACACGCGGATACAAAGGTGCATAAGAAAATATGGCTTAGAAAAGTTAAGTGTTACGAAACAGGACATTTTTGTTAGAAACCAATAAAAGAGTGCTGAAATGCAATGTAATAGCAGTCCTCTTATATGGCAGTAAATGCTGGACAATCTACCTACAGATGAAGAAGAGACTTGATACAACAGTAATGTGGAGCTGCAGAAAGATGCTGAGAATACAATAAACCTGTGATTAATAGCTGGTTAATTTACTGTGGTAAACGTGTATATGGAGAGAGGACGTGTTGCATATGATAAAGATATGTAGAATAGATAATCGTTAACCGACGTCTTTCATAGGTTAAGATTGTAGTGATCAGGGAAGAATCCTTTTGGGAGTCCGCTTCACATCCTTTTTTCCATGTTATACTTTTCCGTTGATTAAAGTTTCATGTTTTTATTGATTGATTACTTCTCTTTCTAAGGCTAATCAAGACTTTGCAGGTTATTTGAAGCTAGAAGATATTTTTAGGCTGTAGGAATTTTGATTTTTTTTGCTTTCTAGTCAAGTTTGACTTTAAAGAATTTTGAACACACATAAACTGGCTGAAAATTTTTACCACCAAAAGAAAAAAAAATAAGATGAGGCAATTACGTCAATTATGAAATACCCAAAACCACACATCGTAAAAGTCATTTAATTTATAATTATCATTACAAGAATTAAAGTATATTTTATCAAAGTTTTTTTTTCTTTGATAGGGTATACACATATGTTTAGGGAAGCAAAGCATTCAAGACATGTAAAGAATAAGATTAAAACGCTATCGTGCTTCCCACCTTTATATGTGGAGCCGAATCTTAGGTCAGTATCAACACCACTTACTCAAGCAATTCCATCAACGTTGCCTATAATTCTCAAGTTGCATTAAAGTAACGTTATCACAAGATATTCAAGTCAATATGACCACAAACATTGTTATTATGCTGCAGAAAACTAACCAGCAAGACACATAGCGGAAAAAAAAACTACATTTTTAAAAAATAATATCTGTTTGGCGAACTGGTCTCTGGTAATCGGGGAAATAAGATACACTAAAATAGATATGGTCGCCTTAAAAGGACAATCATTACATGTAAGATAAACTACAGACAGTGGTTTCTGAGGCGGTTGAAAGTAAGAGATGCATAATGACATAAAACACACCAGTCAACTGATCTTTCTAGAAGCTAACCTCAGAGCATAATCTGAAAAAAGGAATTGACACAAATCAAAAATACGACTTCACCCGATTTATCGTGCAGTTGAATCAGAAAGACATGCCTCTATCTCGCGGGTTAGGTTAGAAACTGTGTAGGCTAAAACAGACGTAGAAAATCTTTCTAAATCCGTGTTCGTTTTGTACTTATCGTTATTGAAAATGTCAAATAATCTTCGACTTGGATCAGTCTAACACTTTCCTTTAAGAATATTCAGCCTGCTACTTGATATAAATTATTCACATTCTCATAGTGAATACTCAATCTCGTTTTATTCATCAAGTACTTGCAGTTGTCGTTTCTAATGACGTCAGTTGTCATACAACGCCAGCCAAGTTCTGTTCAAGGAAATTGGTATTCCTGTTAAGAGCCAAGATCAACTCTTCTCATTTTAGGAAATTCAGCTCTGACCTATAATAGGGCATTGTTCTATCGAATAAGAAAACCCTTACTCCCTCGCCAAAGATATTTACTCTGAACTGAATTCAAAATAAAACATCCTGGTCGATGAGTAGCATATCTTTGGACTATGGCTTTTGGACACAGGCCAAAAGTACGGCTAATACCATGGCAGCAGAGTGCAAAGAATACGAATTCTTTAATAAACATAGTAATCAAAACAAGGACGAAATATTGCCTAGTTGGTGAGGTTGGCTTACAACTTTGTGCTAACTAGTTACTCCGAAAAACATTGCTCTTTCAATGAGAGCTCAATTTTTTAAATTTTAAATTTAATCCGATAAAAGAGCGTTACTGAATGAACTGTGTTATAATTTAATAGGAGATACAAGGAAGTTCAATTATAAGAGAATAAGGTGGATAGATAGCATTTGACCCTTGGCTTGAAGAGATTATGATTGTAGTGTTCAGGAAACCAATAACTTTAGAATTTGTTCCACAAAGTGGCAGTTCTTGGGAAGTCGCTACTGCCATATATTTAATTTATTATTTACTGAATGGTTAAATTCTGACAATATTTCTACTGCAATCCCATCTAGTTTTCTAGTTGTGTGTCTTGGGTATTTTTACCAGAGCCCATATTACATATGATTTTGTGTATTAAACGTAACATGGGCTCTGGTTACTAAAATTACGGAAATTAAAATAATTCAAAGCAACGTCTAAATTCTAATACGACTGACTTAAACAGTTGTATGACGACACAGTCAAGAGCAAATATAATAAATGAGATGAGGTGAGAAATTAAAAATAAAATACCTTAACGGTTTTCTTTCATCTTTCGAAAGATAATTCGGTACCGTAGATGTAGCATTGTGTGAGCTAGCAGTAGAGGTCTGCGCTGGTTGGTGGAAATCAGCTGAACATTTGATGTGGATAGAGTTGGGATAAGCTTACAGCTGTGTGTTTGTGACAAAGAAGTTGTAGAAGGGAAAATAAGTCAGCCTCTACAATACGGCGCAAATGATTTTGAATTATAGTAAGGTTTGATTGAATGTGCCAATTGGTTTCGAGCCTAAAAATGGTAGCAATAATTCATTCTTGCTCCATTCTGACCCTTGCAATCATAATTCTTGCTTTTTTTATATTGATTTTCTAATGCCTGTCTAAACGCTTAATAAATGGCTACTTCTTTGGTATTTACTGAATTCGTTCCTTTGAAGCCATTTTTGATCCAGATTTTAAGATTTTCATTAATTACAGTCGGTAATTATTTGTGTATGTTTTTCAGTAATTAGAATGTAAATGTTTGGTTATGTAGATTGTGATCTGAATTCTAAAACTCTTATTTTGAGTAGGTTGACATATTTTTACAATGATTGTCGCCGATTGAGGTTAATGTATCTATGAGGTGGCGGGAATCTAGGCTGCCTATATATAGGTATACATAGTTAGGAAAGTGAGTACTGAAAAAATCCAGCCTATATTTTGCAGCAGTACTTTATTTTTAGTCTCATCTGTCCCTTGAAAACAACAGAACAGAAACACAAATGATAACTATAGATGTTATATATTATTCGGTACATTTGTGGCTGAGCACAAAGAAAAGGCAAAGATTAACTAACAAATGACAGGATGTTGTGGTATGCCATGATTGTCTACATCCCGACATGTCAATATATATATATATATATATATATATATATATATATATATATATATATATAGATAGATAGATAGATAGATAGATAGATAGTTGTAGCATATCTACGGACGATGATGGGTATGTCCTCATTGACATATATACAGTAGAAAATACTGTATGTTGGTCTGCAGTTATATATATATATATATATATATATATATATATATATATATATATATATATATATATATATATATATATATATATATATACTATAGAACAAAGATTTTGAGAGACAAATTTGGATTTGGAAAAATCGACTAAAAATTGTAGGTTATATAAATATTACTTGATTTCAAATCATGGATATAAGATATATTTTCGTAATAAAATTGATAATAAAAACACTGAGGGGAATTGCTTTTTTCTATATAATCTTTCTTTTTCTATATAAATTGTTTATTTTTTTATCGATATTAAATCTTTGTTTTCTATATGGATTTTCCTGTTTTTTTATATATAAATATTTCTTTTTTATGTATAAATTGCTCTTTTTTATGTATAAATTGCTCTTTTTCTATATAAATTGTTTTTTGTCTATAAATGTTTCTTTTCTCTATAATTGTTCCTTATATTTTCTGCATACATTTTCTATATGAATTGTTTTTTTTCTATGCAAATTTTTCTTTGTTTTTTCTATACAACTCCTTCTTTTCTATATAAATTCTTCTTTCCTGCATAAATTGTTCATTGTTTTTCTATATAAATATTTATTTCCTTCTATATAAATTATTCTTTGTTTTTCTATCTAAATATTTATTTCCTTCTATATAAATTGTTCGTTGTTTTTCTATCTAAATATTTATTTCCTTCTATATAAATTGTTCGTTGTTTTTCTATCTAAATATTTATTTCTTTCTATATAAATTGTTCTTTGTTTTTCTATCTAAATATTTATTTCCTTCTATATAAATTGTTCGTTGTTTTTCTATCTAAATATTTATTTCCTTCTATATAAATTGTTCGTTGTTTTTCTATCTAAATATTTATTTCCTTCTATATAAATTGTTCGTTGTTTTTCTATATAAATATTTATTTCCTTCTATATAAATTGTTCGTTGTTTTTCTATCTAAATATTTATTTCCTTCTATATAAATTGTTCATTGTTTTTCTATATAAATATTTATTTCCTTCTATATAAATTGTTCGTTGTTTTTCTATCTAAATATTTATTTCCTTCTATATAAATTGTTCGTTGTTTTTCTATCTAAATATTTATTTCCTTCTATATAAATTGTTCGTTGTTTTTCTATCGAAATATTTATTTCCTTCTATATAAATTGTTCGTTGTTTTTCTATCTAAATATTTATTTCCTTCTATATAAATTGTTCGTTGTTTTTTCTATATAAACCATTCTATTCTATATAAATTATCTATAATTTGTTTTTTGTCTCTTTGTATATAAATCGTCTTATATAAACTTTATTTCTATTTAAATGGTTCTCTTTTTCCTATATACATATTTCTTTTTCTATATAAGCCCTTCTTTACTATATAGATTGTTCTATTTTTATTTCCTTCTATATACATTTCTTTTCTATATAAACTGATTCTTCTTTTTCTGCATAAACCTGTCTTTTCTATAAATTTCCTTTGTTTTAAACCAACAGAAATCTGTTATTTATACGTACATATGAGCAAGCACATTTATAGTAAATTTATCAAATTCTAATCTTTCATCATGTACTCTGAGTGAGTGTCTTCCGTTTGACAAAGACGAGCACGTTTATAGGAGGCAATTTACCGCCATATTGTCTTTGAGTGAGAGGTAAAAATGACTTAATTCACTCATCCGTGTTTCCTAATACTATAAAAGATCTCTCCCAACCACAAAAAGTGGTTACACAATATTTTTAATGGAAAAGAAG
The DNA here is from genome assembly GCA_963932145.1 of Acanthosepion lycidas. Classification (NCBI taxonomy): domain Eukaryota; kingdom Metazoa; phylum Mollusca; class Cephalopoda; order Sepiida; family Sepiidae; genus Acanthosepion; species Acanthosepion lycidas. The sequence continues at coordinate 54,910,519 of OZ010577.1, read as the reverse complement.
TGTTTTATTCATCAAATATATCTTTGTTAAGAATTGAATTCTATTGAAAACGATGATGTTTTTAGACTATCTATTATTATGACGTATATAGAACATAATGATTTACATTGGCACAATATGTTAAATCTAAAAGTATATATCACTGATGCGTCAATGAATTTTGCGTGTTATGAAAGAAATGTGTAACTTTCCTTTCAATCTATTTATTGAAATATCTTCAGTCTTAGGGAAGTGATAGAATGCTGCATAAAAGAAGACATGCAAATCAACGGAAATGTGAGTATTCATTGTTGAAATATGCAGTTGCAGCAATGTGTCAGATACTATAGCGATAATTTCATTAATTTACAGTTGCTGCAATTGAAAAAAAAAGCACTTTTTAAGCACAGAAACCGCCAGAAACTGAATAATGGACTTTAAAATAGACAACGTCAGAACGAAGATTTTCCATCCAAATTATCTCTTGAGTAATAAGGGAAAGATAAAAATAACACAAGGCAGTTGAAATGATGCAAAGTTAAAACTGTAAAAATTCATGAGAAAATAGTGAGCTAAATGTAACCTCTAACTCGAAATGTTGATATTAGGTTTTGTCCGTTGTTCTTGGAAAGATTTCAGCACCTGTTTAGGAAAATGATAAAAGCATTCACAGAAAAAAAAACACCTGTGTCAAGGGACCCGCTTTCATATTAACCTATTGATATGAAGCTAGATTGAGATTTGTGTATTCTGTCGTGTTGTAAAATCTTCAGTTAGTAAGTTTTCCTTTTCTTGCATATCAAGATGGCTTAATGCCGATTTTTCTTTTTAAAAAATCATTTCAACCCAAGAAAAGTAATAAAGCCAAAAAGTGGACTACTTAGACAGCATATTACCCCCACTCACAATAGTTTCCAACGTATTTATGAGGATTGGGGCATATTCATTAGTGTTCATAGGTACAGTATATAGCATTATATATCTATTTATCGATATAAAGTCATCCTACATCTATCTATTTTAAATCAGTCCGCATCTATCTATCTATCTATCTATCTATCTATCTATCTATCTATCTATCTATCTATCTATCTATCTATCTATCAGTTGTAATCTAGAAAGTGTTACTGAAAGAGGAATAACAAAAATGAAGGTAGGAAATGAAATGGTAATCTTTATAACATCAGCAAAATACAAGACTCGCCAGTGACGTGAAGTAAGTAAACCACTGTTAGCGTTGGACTACTTAGACAGCATATTAACCCCACTTATAATGGTGTCCAACGTATTTATGAGGATTGGGACATATCCATAAGTGTTCATAGATACGGTATATAACACTATCTATCTATCTATCTATCTATCTATCTATCTATCTATCTATCTATCTATCTATCTATCTATTAATCGTAGTGTGTTCACTATCTATCTATCTATCTATCTATCTATCTATCTATCTATCTATCTATCTATTAATCGTAGTGTGTTCACTATCTATCTATCTATCTATCTATTAATCGTAGTGTGTTCACTATCTATCTATCTATCTATCTATCTATCTATCTATCTATCTATCTATCTAGGTAGTTAGCTAGTTATCTATCTATCTATCTATCGTAAGTGTTCATTATCTATCTATCTATCTATCTATCTATCTATCTATTAATCGTAGTGTGTTCACTATCTATCTATTAATCGTAGTGTGCTCACTATCTATCTATCTATCTATCTATCTATCTATCTATCTATCTATCTATCTATCTATCTATCTATTAATCGTAGTGTGTTCACTATCTATCTATCTATCTATCTATCTATCTATCTATCTATCTATCTATCTGTTGTAACCTAGGAAAGGTTACTGAATGAGGAATAGCCAAAACGGAAGTTGGGAATGAAATGGTAATCTTTATAACATCAACAAAATACAATACTCGCCAGCGGCGTGAAATAAGTAAACCACTGCTAGTGGTGGACTACTTAGACAGCATATTACCCTCACTTACAATAGTGTCCAACGTATTTATGAGGATTGGGACATATTCACTAGTGTTCATGGGTACAGTATATAACACAGTTTTAGGGATTACAGTGTACGTTTAAACTAGTAAGCACTTGCTGTTATCACAATTTCGTTTGTGAATATATTGTCGACTAGAAGAATTATTCAAGAGGAAATGAATATTTGAAATGTCAACCAGACAATAGAGATTCCAATTTTCACTGCATTACAATCATATAATAACACGATAAGAGAGCGAGAGAGAGAGAGAGAGAGAGAGAGAGCGACAGAGAGAGAGAGAGAGAGAGCGAGAGAGCATAATCTTGTTCAAGCAATGACTTCTTCCACCAGATTGCATCTTCTATTTTAATTTAAAACTATTGACAAGTCGGATATTTTGAATAATGAGTGTGAAACGTACTTTAAACGAATAAGAAGGAAATATAAATCTATACAACCGATTACAGATGCGACGAGTCAGCTTCTTGTTATCCGAAAAAAAGGAGTTTCAGGAACGTTTCCGTCAATAGAAACGACAATGGATAAAATTTTTTACTTCAGGAGGGGATTATTTCGAAAGGAGATTAAGTGAAAAATTGATATGTCTTGTAGTTTTATTCTTATAGCACCATTCCCAATACTTTTTCGTCATTATGTATCCATTAAAACACGAGAGCACCCTTACATATATCTTGTGTTAAAAAGGTGAATAAACCAAAGAGAATACTACGAAGCAGCTGTTCGCTATTTGAGGACGACGCTGCAATAAAGTCTGTGGCTTCAGAAGGGAACTACTTTGACAAGCACAAAGCACAAAGCACGCTCACAAATATCCTGTATTAAAAAGATGAATAATTTTGTTAATATAAATGTGTAAAGGGCAGAAGCCGTAATTCTAAGTTTTAAATTAACTTTATGCTTCTATTAAATAAGAAAAGACGAATGCTAATTTTTAACATGTGTAAAATCCGCGTCAAATAGAATAAATATCCCCGACTAAGTCGATCCTTTAAATGTTAGGACATAGGCTTCGGTCTGGTCTGGAGAAGTATGGGCTGCAGCTGGGCTATTTTGCTGAAGTCACGCTACGCAGGAATGACTATCTACCGAGACTTGAGTAGGGAGTTGGTCAGGTGCTAGGAACCTATCCGTCAATTAGACTGTTGTACTGCTGATGACACAGGAACGCAAATAATCATTTATTTTATATTAGTCTGCTTTCAGATGCATCCAGTTCGAAAAATATGATAGTTTGTCAGGTATATATCCGTTCAGTATTCACTAACATAGACGAAGAATAGTCTTGAGGCAACCGAGATCTTGTTCTACAGAAGGATGCTGAAAATAGCCAAAACGAAGTGTGTAAACAATAAGGATGTTTTAAGGAGATCGGAAAAAAAAAGAATACTAATTATTAAAATCAAAAATAGCTAAAATCTATGGGCCACATAATGTAGAAAGAATGCTTAAAGAATATGACACTCACATGTCATATCCAGTTCAAAGTTAATAGAATTGGACAACGGACCAATTACTCGACAAGCCTGTGTAAATGAATGTGAGAATAAGGAAGGAGAGTGATGGTAAAAAGAGCTAAAGGAGATAGAAAGCTGTAGGGCGCCATGATCGCACATGGCCTGAATGGTCACGGGACAGAGAAGAAAAAAATAATTTAAGCCGAGATCAGCACTTCTGCCACTGAAGAAATGATCTGCGTGATTGGGCCAGGTTAAATGAGCCAGTTTCCATTCTACGGTCAATGAAAACTCTACATCTTCATAGAGGAGGCTTGGTGGATACAAACGCCAGAATGAACTTGTGCACGTCCTACCAACGTGGAGATGTCGATAAATACCGATCATTTGACATCAGCTTTTCATTCTTTTCCGAAGCATCATTGCACAAAAGAAGCAGGATAACAACTCCGTAATGACAGTGCCCACATGTACTTGTATTCGTATCTCTCTCTCTATCTTTGTCAGACTGTTCCCATCTATCTATCTATCTATCTATCTATCTATCTATCTATCTATCTATCTATTTCAGTGGCTTTCTATCTATCTATCTATCTATCTATCTATCTATCTATCTATCTATGTAATTAATTATATTATCTATCTATCTATCTATCTATTTCAGTGACTTTCTATCTATCTATCTATCTATCTATCTATCTATCTATCTATCTATCTATCTATCTATCTATGTAATTCATTATATTATCTATCTATCTATCTATCTATCTATCTATCTATCTATCTATCTATTTCAGTGACTTTCTATCTATCTATCTATCTATCTATCTATCTATCTATCTATTTCAGTGACTTTCTATCTATCTATCTATCTATCTATCTATCTGCAACTGTAGCGGGTGGCTGAGCATATAAAAATTTACATCTGATTTTTCAGTTCTGTTAGTGTTCTTACCGAACAAAACGTTAAAAACATAATAAATTTTAAACTTCCAGTTTTGCTTTCCACGCATTTCATCTTACATGTATTGTTCGGGTATGTCATATCAGTCTCTCTCTCTCTCTCTCTCTCTCTCTCACACACACACACACACATATATATATATATATATATTAAAATAATAAGAAAATTAATTAGTAATTAAATTCTAATATATTTATTTGTAAATACACCATATAGTCTATTAGTTATTAGAAGGAGGAATGGCATTTTAAATCTGTAGGAATAAAATTTAAATATTAATAATATGACTTACACATATTTAAATGAACCTTTTAGACAATTTTTGCGTATAAAACTATAAATTCAGAGGATAAATAAAAATACCCAAATCTTTTGTCATTTGAAACCCAGACGACATGCTATCTTTGCGAGCAGGCACACCAACCCACCAAAACTTAACCAGACTTTGTACGTCACATATATTGGATACATAAGTTGTCGAGGGAAATTAAAACCCAACCACCTTTAATCAAAATAGATTGGATTTTCCTTAACCTTAACAACTCAAAATATTAAATTTGTCTGCGCTTATAAATTAATATTTCTTAGAAAGTTATTACTAAAATTGTTTGACAATGGAACGAAACTCTAGATTTTAAGTTATGAAATATAAAAAATTCTGTGTATGTGATGGAATCATATTTTTAAAAAAGAAAATAATTATAATATAATCACACACACACACACACACACACACATACATACATACATATATATATATATATATATATATATATATATATATATATATATATATATATATATATTAGCTCCTGAATTAGATTTAATTCCAGTTGAGCATCTCGGGATGAGGTATGGGTTTGTAAACAGTGACCATTATAGCTATATAGCGAAACTCTTCGCAAGCCGAATTGAGTCACTGTCGGTCACTGGGCGTGTTTCCAAAAATAAATACGCTAAAAATCCACCTTCATCCAGACAGCTTAGTGGTAGAATATCCGCCTGATACCTATTCAGTCGGGTTTCGATCCTAGCTAGAAGAAAACGGATGTCTAGCCGCACTGATGAGCTGTGATACAGCTAAACAGTCTGTGGATGACATTATATATATATATATATATATATATATATATATATATATCAAAACAGGTTTGATAAAAGGGACCGACTATAACACGGTCTCTGGCCGTGTTGAAGCTGGTTATCTAAAGTAACACTCTTCTCCAGGTCCAAAGGTAGGCTACACCTCGGTGACGGGGGCTTCTTTCCTTCACCGGGATGTATTTACAAACGAAATGACGTTGTTGAAAAATTATCACCAATTTAATTACAGCTGAAATGCAAAAACAAATCGTTCAGCAGCTAATTCGTTTCAATTTGTTTCTTACTAAACTTGAGGCACTTAGAGACGTCTGATCTAAGTGATGCGTTATTGCTAATGTCTTAGTGTCTGGCTGATGAAAGACTTGGTTGGAAACCTCCGATAGCAGAGTCGCTGTTAGACGCGCGCTTCGACGATTCTATGCAAACGGCCATTCCGATTACTTTCTCTCATTTCTGTCTAGGCGTATTTCGCTTATAAGAACTACGGACTCCCAAATGGGTGTAATTAATTAGGTTCTCGGACAAAGAACCTCTTTTTAGAACAAAAAACAAAACAAAACAAAAACAAAACAGATGACCAACCATAAAGTACTTTTCGTTATTAGTATGGATATTTAAGTTTCCAACATTACGTTGAAATTAACGAAATTATGAGGAATAGGTTTCTAAATAAACAAACACTAGAGCGATCGAAAATCTGTGAATTGTGTACTCTTGGCAAACTCATTACTAATGTCCTGCCAACTTCCTAGGAGTTATGGAATTAGGTTCGCGATGTCAGTTATACTGAATCTTGCTAAATCATTCTTAGTTTAATTTCGGTTCAAACTGTTCCGAGGATCTCTTTCTAAGTATTTGATGGGTTTAAACCGGGCATTTCCCTTTCAGACTGCAATTCAATTAACTACAATTCCATATTTTCTTTTAGTATCTCAAATTCTTTTGCTCAGAATTATCAAATTTTCACTGACTCACGTCGCAAATGATTTCCCATGCAATGGTATGACTCAATGTATACTAACTGATTGAGTCATACTAGTGCATTGTATGACTATTTTAATCAATTGTATAGAAAATACCGACTTTGAGGCCGGCTTCCTCACATAAAAAGAAAAAATTCCATATAATCATATGTCCACAAATCCTTCATTTTTGTGTTAAGTTTAATGTTTACAGCAGACGCTGTTAAATGTACAATCCAAGATATAACCCCAAAATACTTTTACAAAGTTTGAGGCCGGCTTCCTCACACCAAAACAAAGACAAAAGTTCACATAAACATATGTCCGCAAGTCCTTCGTTTTTGAGTTATTAAATTTAACGAAAGTTTTCTTCTAGATGGTGCTGTTTTTCTAGGTTATATTTGTCATTCTTGAACATTCGTGACTAGTCTGTCTTCAATGTTTAAGCTGTGTAGCAGGGAGTTAACTGAGAAGTGTTCCGTTTAACAATGAAAGGATATTTCTATTGTGAGCAGGAAAATATAAATTTTTACATATATGGATGCAAGGCTGCACGACGGTATCAGATTCCGTTTTCAGATTGAAGGCAGCTAAGTCATGCAAACTTTGCTGCTGTTTATCGTCGCGTTCCTGAGACAGGATCCGTGGCACCAGAAACTATGGATCAAAGATCTATATCCGTTCGTAGTCCTGGTGGCGCTAGACTATATATGGCAAGGGTATTCAGTGGACAAATGGTAGATTTCTAGCTGTGGAGGATGGGATCAGACGAGAAAAACCTTCTAGCACGACACAGAGAACCAACTTTCCTTGTGGTAGATACAGCTGTTGATTCAATGTAGTTGTTTCACCTCAGGTCAGTGGCAGCGTGAGACCAAGAAGGCACAGAGAGGCACTCTCGTGAAGTAGAGCATGAAACATGCTGATAAGGACAGTTTCTCTGTGGTGTTAAATAAGTGCTGTTTCGTTTTGGTGGCGTTAGAGTTTGCAAGCCATTACCTACCACAATCAATAATTGATTACAGTTCCATTTCGACACCAACGACCAAGTTAACTTTATAAGCATTGCCGGATTTACTATTGAGACAGGAGTAAATAATAGTACTGTATGCACAGATTCCTACTTTGGAACTGATAACATCGGGAAGATCATTGATGAAGGAAACAGTGTAGGGCCCAGGATAGAGCCTTGGGGAACGCCAGCGTTCGTATGAAAGGAACTAAAAGAAAACCCGTTCAGGACGATCTTCATTTCCCGATTTGATAGGAATGATTGGATTAAATCATTTACTCGTCCTGTAATACCGTAGCCCGGAATCTTACAGAGAAGACCAGCATGTAAAACCCTGTGGAACACCTGGAATATCTAGACCAACAGCTCGTTTCGTCGTTATTATAAAGAGCTTGGTATACATATTCAATTATAACCGTAAGCGCATCAGCGTTAGACCAGGCAAAGCGCAAACCATATTGTTTACCAGAGAAAAGATTTATGGGAGGTAAAGTGCTTAACCACTACGGCATTGATTAAAGTCTCGAAGACTTTGGCGAAGTGTGGTAGGAGTGTTTGGTAGTTAGATAGATCAGAAGGATCTACGGCATTCTTAAAAACAGGGACGACAGAGGAGGATTTCCAAAAGGCTGGAAAGAAAGACATTAGCTGTATAGTTTGGAGTGAACTGCGGTCAACTCGGGAACACATTTCTTTAGGACTGCTGCTGGTATCCCGTTACCACCATGTGCTTAATGAGAGTCTAATCTAGAAATGATGCCCGAGACCAATGACGAGGTTATGCACATAATAATCAGTAGAGTCTCAGTTCTAGGGGGAAATCAGGTGTGGAAAATCCGATCGAGTGGATGAAAATTTCCGAGCAAAGAATTCAGCCTGATCTGTTGAGGATGTGAAGACTTCGAATTGATTGAATAGAGGAGTGATTAAGAATTTGCTATTGTTCAGCACAGACTTGAAGGGCCGCCAATAATCTCTTGAATCAAACTTGCGAGATGCAATACATTATTTAATTCTATCAGCAAACAGCACCTTTGATTCATTGAGGACAGGCTTCCAATCATTACGAGCAGAAACAAAGAGACGTCTGTTGCAATAAGATATGTCCCTCCGGTACAGACGGAAGAAGTGATTCCTGTGGGCTGTAGAGGCTGAGCAAGCAGGTGAGAACCAGGCATATGAGCGCGATTTAACCTAGTCTTTCCTGGCTGGAATGAAAGCCTCGATGCCGGCTTTTACGCAGGAGGAAAACTTAGACGCGCATTTGAAACGGGATGATTAAAAATACTTTCCAAGGACGTCGCCAAAGAAATCATGGAACAAGTTCTAGTACGCGTTGATATCAAATATATTTTGTTTGTAAGAGGTTCATGGCTGGAGGCGGGGAGTGGAAGGAGACATTATCGCATGAACAGAATTGCCAAGTAAGCAGATCTGGCTAGTATGACACGAATCGGGAATGGAGGTAAAACAGAGATCGAGAAGGGAGGCATTGCCGACAGGGTTATTGGGAAAATGCGGGTTTGGGTGCCAGCTAGGTCAGTGACAGAATGTTTAAGCCACCTGGTATGGTGGGTGTTAAAGTCACGGGAAAACACGAATACCTTTGCAAACGGGTGTAGAGAGATGGCCTTGTCTATATATTATCGGTAATACTATCGAGCGTACAAGAGTCGTGAAACGAAGTTTACAGAATTAAGGAGAGATAGACAAAAATACATATAGGAATGGTTTGAAGATTCAAAGAGTTCCCTAGCCAACGAGAGATGTTCGCGGACATACACTCCCAGGGCAGGCATGTGGGCTTTAGATTCCTTTCTAACGGGAGGGATTGGAAAGTTAAGATTAGTCTCACAGAGAGCTAGTATATCGGGACATTTTCGGAAAGGAACGATTCCACACTACAGAAATTGGTGTTGATACTACGAATTTTGGAGAATTAAATGTTAAGAGACTGAGCCGGTTTAGGTTTATATTTTTTGGTTCTTTATGGTCATGAGTTATATTGGCAAGGAAAACGGCTAGTGTAAGGGTAGCAGTCGGTCATCAAATGTTACATGGGCAGAAAGGAACTGGTGCAAACCGCAACATACTGTGGTCTCGGGGTTGCCTGCTTGAGATGCATGCGCCACATGGTACTGCAAGAACATCGATATTATGCAACCTTTGATCTCAAGACGCTATGCAAGAGTTCAGGTTCCTAACTACCAGTCAGTAACAGAAACCAGAAAACTGACAACCCGGAACCCTCAGCATGGAGAGACATTGCCACAGACCACCCACATCACAAGAGATTCCTAACAGCAACACTGCTAACGCCAAAGGAAAGGACCCGGGAACCCCTTCTTAAACAGGAAACAAGAGATGTACCGTTACTCTTGTGGAGAGGTGTATTGACTGGGCGATAGGAAGGCCTATCTACTCTTATTAAAAAAAATCAACAGAAAGAATAAACAACAAGCAAGCAACAAACAGACGGAAAAAATGGATTTATGGCTTGATATCCGCAGAAATTATTCTGGAGAGCTACGCTGAGTGACACGGATGCCTGGGTACAGGATATACATTTATAGCTCGCTCACGAAAAGACAGTGTATTTACATTTATGTGTATATACATTTATGTGTATATATGTGTGTGTATTAATAAAAAAAATTAGTGTATTTGGGCATCAGATCATTATTTATACATATATTATTAAATCTAACAGACAATGCCTGTCTATTATGTCTGATCATGTGCCGTTCCTTGTTTGAATGTTTGATTTAATTTCTGGTCAAAATAAACGCAAAAATTGTCGAAAAAAAATTGTCCAACATTAGGATATGTTTTATTAAGTTGCTCCTAAGCTGTCGGCCCACATTAAACACTTAGAGGGTGACTCATGTGAGCCGAAAGCTTAGGACTAACTTAATAAAAAAATATCCAAATGTTAGAAATTTCTTTCTTTATTTTCGCCAGAAATTAAAGCAAATATTCGAACATTTGAACGGATCATGATCAGGTATAATAGACATTCATTGTCTGTTATATTTCATATTATATTTTTAAAATATAAATAAATTTAAATGTTCTTATTCTACACTGAATTTCGCGGAGAATATATCCATATATCAGAATTTCCAGATTTCTGATTAGTGGATGTAATATCTCTTTTGAGGTTTATATAAGTACATAACTCCTTGTTTTCAACTCCTTGATGTTGAACCTTATATTTAGAACGTTTACAGTCACATGACGTAGAAACACTAGTTCTTGTAAGATCAACGAAGTTAAGAAATGTCGATCCTAGTCAATACCTAGATGGGTCACTGCTTGAAAGGAGCCCATGTGCAAAAGTTTGGATGGTGTCATGGATAATGGCTCGGAATTGTTAATCGGAGAGCCGAGTTCCAATTCTCGTTAAGTTCATTATATTTAATTAAGCACAAATACCCCTGTGAACTGTACGAATCCACATCCTCTCTTGCATTTATGTGTTAATTAGTTAGACTTGCATCACTAAACCATTATTTTCTTCGAAAAATTATCACTATCTAAAAGCATTTCCTTGCTTTAAACAACCATTAAATAGTTGATAAACCGTGGAAACAAATCAGTCACTCAACAATTATATTTAGAAAGACTACTTGCATTGAGATCTTCCATATATATATATATATATATATATATATATATATATCAATGAGATCCCAACAATTTATCTCATACAAATGATCATTTCATCCATAGGAAGGTAGTTTTTCTATGGACTTAACAATGCAAGTACATTTACAGAAATGAAAAAATCCCCACGTTTCTTGAAAAGAAAAAGAAAGAAAGAAAGAAAGAAAGAAAGAAAGAAAGAAAAAGAAAACGAATATGAGGAGCGGGAATAAGAATTGGCCTATATGCCCTATATTAAAAATTATATTGAACTTACTTTTGTGGATCAGTTTTAATATTTTATATTAATAGGATCTACTTGGATTACTTACCCACGGATTTATATATATTTATATATATATATATATATATATATATATATATATATATATATATATATATATATATATATATACTTGAATGATATACAAAGACTTTGAACACAACATATAGTGTCGGACTGAAGCTGATTTTTTATTGTTAGATCGCATGAAAGAGGTTCAGATTTATCTTCATTTAAAAAGTAATCCATTTTCTTTATATTCTGACAGCTTTCATATGATCGGTTATTTTTAAAATGTTCAAATTTATAGATCTTTGTTTATCGCTTCAAACGAAATAAGCACGACTTTCTGCATATTATGCGTTTGATTTCGAGAATGTTAAACATGTGCCTTAACTTCATCCAGCACAAGCAGTGAATGTTCAAACAAGTCATTTCACATCGCACGCTGTTCCACAGTCCAGAACAGTGTGAAAGAGCGATCAAATCAACATTTTCTCTATATTTAGAAGAGTCAGATCATGCCCAAACTGTAATATATGCCGCCATATCTGGACTGGCGCTGTTTAATCTTCACTTTTCAGCCTTGATAGAATTCAAAATCATTTACGGGTCTTCTAGGGGTTGACTCATCTACCACTCTCCAGCCTCTTTCCTAAAAAAAAAAAAAAATTCTTTGCAATGTAATCTCTATGGCTATTTTCGTATGAAATACGCAAACGGTATACGTCATTTACTACCACTCGTTCAAATCTAAACAGCTAGGGCACACCATATTGCGTACACAGTGTCAACTCATTTACATTCCCTTCGTATTCCATTTGTGAGAAGAAGTTCCACTCAGACATGATCTTCTCCAGAATAGTTATTATGTGGAACAGATTCCTGATAGGATGTCGTTTTGATCGAATTGTTTCAAGTTTAGTGTCATTTTTTATCTATCATACAAATTATTCCTTCTTCCTCTTTCGTTTTTACAACAACCTAATAACGTAACCCTCTCTACCTTGAGTGGCTCTTGTGTTTTGTAATGGGTGAACAATAGTATAAAAAATGGCAATAATGGTATACGATAGTCAAAAAATATAAAATATTTGAATCACGGAAAACCATTTACAAACTATTGGCTATGCTAATACAGAAACTATATTAGGTTGGTGCAAAAATAATATCGTTTTTTGACGTTAAAAAAATACGTCAAAAAACGATATTATTTTTGCACCAACCTAATAGATCAGTTAGAAAGGGGCATTTTTTTTCTCACCGGACTTATTTAACCTACACAACGAGATGATTGAGCACTACGACGTGATGCAACAATTAGTAAGCCATATAAGTTACTACTGAGTTGTGAGTCCGATCCTCACAAGGTACTCTATACTTTTGGTTTGTTCCACATCCTAAGCTTAGCTTAGAAAATCACTAATTTTGCACTTTGACGAGGCAAACAAACGAGGGTAACAAGTTAATCTCGCTAGATCAATTACGATTGAATAGTGAGTTCGGTCCTCACTAGGTGGATCATCTTTTCGGCCTTGTGCCAGATCCAAACTACGCTTAGTAAATCACTATACAGCAAGACGATCACAAGGGAACTAGAAGTTCTATCGAGATTTATTATCAGCAGATGGCGTCATGTTATGGCAGACTTAGGAAGACTGAAATAACTCTGAGACAATACAACATAGTAAGTGACAGCAAGATGAAAACACTAACTGTTAATTGTGAGAAGGCAGGAGGCATAGTTTACCACAGAAATATCTAGACATATCATATTCTGGGTATGACGATAAACTACATCTTGCAGCAAGGCTTCTGATTGGAAATTTTGAGCAGCTTGGAACGACCAATTAATTGCTGTTGTTCCTAGGTCCATCCTCACCCGGGGTGGATTGAATTGGATTATTTTAAATCCTCACTTTGCAGCCTTGATAGAATTCAAAATCGTTTACGGGTCTTCTAGGGGTTGACTCATCTACCACTATACGGCCTCTTTGCTTAAAAGAAAATCGTTGCAATGTAATCTCTATGGCTATTTTCGTATGAAATGCGCAAACGTTATACCTCATTTACTTCCACTTGTTCAAATCTAAACAGCTAGGGCATATTTTTTTAACACGTAATGACGGCTAAATTTCAATTTAGCCGTCATTATTGACTGCAGGTCTCCCTGTCTCACATATCAAAATCCCCACTTCTGAACCAAGTAAACTTATGAACAGTACTTTCAGCTATTGCGCCATATCCATAAACGGCACATGGTGTTTTATTCCGTTTCTTCGTTTTCGCCAAACGATGAATACACATCTCTTTTCGTTTCATATACTGTTTTAGTGTAAAACATTTCAAATTCACAGCCAGTATAGACATACATGATATATAGTCACCTTTCAGAACATGTATGTCATAGATTGCAGCCCTGTATGAAGCAAAATCACGTGTTTGAACGCCATCTATAGAAAAATGCTATGGACGTTTGTCCAAACTCAATAGTTTTACCTAATTAATTGAAAGTAATAAATTTGTTACCCAAAAGAATTTTAATTAAAACAAATAATCTAAATAAATAAAAAGCAAAAGAGGAGGGAACAGTTAAAAATTGAAATCTATCTTCTAAATAAATACACTTCAAATTCTGTTCGACCGTGTATCTAAAATCCCTCTAACACGGGTCACCCTTGCTCTATATAGACATATTATACATTTTTGGAATCAGAATGATTCCGCGATTGAAAACCTTACCTTTATCTGGTGCTTGAATATCCAGCATTGGGATTTGTATCAGGATGTGGAGGAAACAGTTAAAAATTCAAATTCAGATTAACTAAAAAAAAAAAAAAAATGATTTTAAATGATTTAATTTACATTGAGTTTAAAGTAGCACAAATATTTTGTGAATTAAAAAAATTTCTATCCATCTATATTCTCCTATATTTTATCTTGCCTAGCTGCGACCTGTTCCAGCTAAACAGTCGAACTCTCTGCTTTCGTGCAGAGAGGAACCCGGACGAGGCTCCGCCGAAGGGCTGAGTCTCGTTCGAGGTTGTAGACTGCCCTTGAACCCGTTTATGTGGGTTCAAAACGGGAATATTTTTGGCCGAGTCTATGGGCTCGGAGAACCCACATTAAACCGGCCTTGTGCCACATGCAATCTTCGTGGAGGTTAGCTAAATATCCCTATCTATCTTCTATCTATTCTTGTAAATAAATAAACGGAAAATCTGCCTGTCCGTCCGTGTGTCTGAAACCCTTCTAATTCTGGGCACACTTACTCTCCATAAACACATTATACCTTTTTGGAATCAGGATGGTCCCGGTATTGAAAATCTTTCCTTCATCTGGTGCTTGAATATCAAGGATTGGGATTTGTGTCCGGATGACTCGAATTTTAAAATAACTGAAAAAAAAACTGATTTTAAAAATGTTTAATTTATATCGAGTTTAAACACAAAAATTTTGTGAATTTTAAATATCTTTTTAAATTCAGTTTAAAATATCTTCCATATCTTTGTAAATTTAGGAAATCAGTTTTATTTCTTTAAACTGGCAAGGAATCAAAATTAAAGTATAGTGACGTGAGGTTTTGAAGTTCCATGGAATTTGTAATTTGCAAAACTCAGTTTTTAACCTGAATCGGAATTTCGGCTCAAATTAGTCTTTTGGTCGGAAATGGACTTTCAGCCCGAATGAGAGTTAAGGTGAGATTTTGAAGTTTCATAGAGTGAATTGAGTTATTCAAATTTATTTCTTCAAAATTATCATTACTGTTTTCTAAGGTCCACTTAGGAGTCACGTTGGAGTAATGGATAGCGGCTTGGATTGCGGTAATCGGAAAACAGAGTTCGAATTCCAATCAGATCCATTACATTCATTTACGTGCCAATGCCCTTGAAGAAGCGATGAATCCTCTTCTCGCCTCAGCTATGGGTAAGTAGCAAGACATATCGGGTTCTATAGTCTTGGAAGGCATCTGGTTTACTGCAGAAAGAAATAGCAATTTACTGCTGGAAAGAATCTGCCTCTTCAGTCATGTACGGATATATGCATGATTGCTTAAGCGTGTATCACGCAGTGCACATAACTGACTGAAGGTCCACTTACCCCTGAGCAAGAACTAGCTTAAAATTCCGTACGCTGTGTGGATTTTAAGCTAGTAATCAATAAAAATTTTATTAATTCCCAGAATCTTCATGTCAATTTAACCAGGAAACACTTAGAAATATGCAGAAGTATTAGCATGTGTGTTCTGGAAATGTTTGATCTTCATTAGCAGTTAGCAGCAAGGATAGAATAATAGACTTTTCTTTCTCATTTTTGAAACTGATTTATATTTTTTCAATAAGTAAAGTTAAGAAGTTCTATGTTTAGGGCTTCTACAGAGATTATTTAGGAACTCCAACTCTCTACCATTCCTAATTCCAACAACTTTCCCAAAGACATTATGACATTTTAATGAGAATCACACAAAGATACAAGTTTCGGAAATTCCCTTTCGTTTACGTTTTTCCAATCTGGAAAAGATAACGTGACATTTTGATAAAGTTTCTTTCCTCAAATTAAAATGTCGCCCAATTTTTATCACTCACCGATTACTTAGACAATCCCCACAATGACTCTATTAATCCATTTAATTATTTTTGTATGCATGTATTGTCTTGAATAAGAAATGCCAATCACTTTAGTCAATATGTAGTGGGGATTAAATGTGAATGTAAAGTTTATAACATTAACAAGGTTTCTGTTTCAATTGATTTTTTTAAACACGTAACTTCCATCTTTTCCGATGCATGTTTATCAACTCTACAATCCACTGTTTAATAATAAGAAATAAACTTTCAACAGGAATTATACTCGCATTCCGCATTCTGAATACGGCATTGATAAAACTACGAAAAAAAATTTAATCTGAGAAATTCAGACATTTTTTTCTTTGTTACTAATCTAAGTGAGAAATCTACCTCTTGTCCGTATATTAAGCAATATGTGTGGGTAGGGTAACGCATTTCGGACGGAAAGTGAAATCAGTGATCTGAGTTCAATTTCTTAACATGTCTGTTCGGCTCACTTTCTTTTCGAAAAAGCAAATCCACATCACATTTTCCTCTAGCTATGGATTAAATGGCAGGGTAGACTGTGCTCTTTAGCGTTGGCTGTCAGCAGCTCTGGGTGTAGGGCAACTTTGAATTCGAAACCGTGTAGAAGGTAACGGGAAACGAATGTCTTATTTTAAACAATAAACTATGCCAAAGAAGAGATAATAAAGTAAAAGAGCGTGAAGGAGATCCATGTTCGGAGAAAGTTACCCAAGCCACACACCCACCCACCAATATTAATTGACAAAGTCCGGATGTGAATCAAGTATAATTCTACGTTGTTTTCTTCTTAGTCTGTACTGGGTCAGGATTACATAGGAAACAGATATTTCAAAGTTCTGACGGTGCTGCAAATAAACACCGAACTATTAATCCAATCTGGTTTGGTTTGGATTGGTTTCTTTTTACGGCATATCGACCCTAAATGGGTCATTTAATGCCAACAAAATTTTTACTGCTGGTAATATTTTTTTTTCAAAAAAACTAGAACAGTCTACTCCAGTGAGCGAAATAAAGGATTCAATTCGACATTCCAACCACCTGAAGAAGGCCAGAGCTTACAACGGCTGAAACGTTGTAATAATTATGGTGACAAAGATGAGGACAATAGTACATAATACATCATCTCAGAAATATAGACAGATACAAAAATGTTTTGCTGGCAATATTTTTTCCTTCAAAATATCTATTTCTGGTAATATATTTTCATTAAAAATGTCTTGCTGGTAATATTTTTTTCAAAAATGTCTTGCTAGTTATAGTGTATTGCTGGTAATAATTTTTCTTAAAAAAATTATTGCTGCTAATAAATTTTTACAGAGTATTTCTCGTATTAAAACTTATTTTGCACTTTCCTAGTGGTTTGACCCCAGTTTGGGTGTTAACTATTTGCCCATAGATGGTACTCCAACAGGTTCTACCACCCTGGGTCTCTCTAGACCTTGGAACACCAGCAATTAAAAGGTAGTTCCACGTTCCTCAAAACCTCCTGATCAATGGCCTTGCTGTTGGACATAGTTTATCTTCTTACTCAGGATGCGGGTGTAGTTAATTGTCTTACCCAGGACGGTAACCCCACCTGTTACAGAGTTTTAATTAAATATTATTTTTGAAACGTTTTCGGATTGACTTTCATTTTTTATTATCATTATTTTTATTATATTAACAACTAGCAGTAGAGCCCGGCGTTGCCCGGGGATGTAACAGTAAGAGGTAGATCAAGTATCGACCATCATAAAAACTGAAAAATAAAATTGACAAAGATTATTGTTTAAGGTTGACGGACATGCATGTCTTAATTATTTTTTTTTGTTTTGTTTTGGGTTTTTTTTTTTGCTTTTTTACGAATTGGTTAAACCCAAACTGAAACAAAAACATTGTTTTCAATCGTTATGAGTCTACCGATTAAATAGATTTTATTATAAACAATTATCTTGTAAATGGAATTTTTAAAGCATTCTGAATGTAAAAATAAAGAAAAAAGTGTGCAAGACAATAAGAAACACTACCTGCCAAAAAAATAGTGAAGTTTTGTTGAAATCGGCTGAAAAATGTAGGAAATCCGATCCCATATATAAACGAACACACACACACACACACACACAAACAACCTGGGTTTTTAACCCGATGTGAGTTGTCCCCCTTTCATTAATGCCTCTTAATCGTGTTTTCAAATTGATTTTGTGCAAAAACAATTGTATTTTCCAATTTTTGGTGCAGTTAGAACCACCGCAAGGTAATTTTATGTAGTCCTGTAAAGTTTTGTTGAAATCGTTTGAAAAATGTAGGAAATCCGATCCAATATATAAACGTTACACACACACACACACACAATCTGCGTTTTATAATAAGTAAGATTCCATTTTTACCGTTATGGTTGAGATTGATTGATGACGAAGAAGCTATTTTTCGTAAAAAAAAAAAAAAAAAAATTATGTAAATAAATCATTATATTCTGGCTGGTGCTAGACAATCTTCGTCTTTCAGTCCTGACAAAGATCAAAGGGGTTTACACGGCTTTGTAAGCGATGAGTTATTTTCCACCCCACAATCCCTTTCCTATATACAAAATATCACAAGCCTTTCACTATTCATTATATCTCTTTTCGCGGAAATTCTTCAAGCTACATTTCACTATTTCAGATCTTTACAGCCACGTATACTGAATCGAATCGTCAATTTTCTATTCGTATTCCACTGGTAAGGAGTTAGTCCCTTTCAGTTTCTTCATTAAAACTGTTATATTGTGGAACAGATTCCCGCAAGAATACTTCCCCGGTGATTACAAATATAGTGTAAACAATTTATTGACCTAATTAATCTTATAATATGTATTTCTTAGATCTTCCTTTTCTATCTGTTGTGGTGTCCTTCCTTCTAAAGAGTCTATGTTAGACTCATCCGCCTACTATAAGATTAGTAGGAGAGATGACCTTGTGGGAACACCCTGTTCAACTGTCAAACTCACTGCCTTGAGCAGAGAGGAACCTGGACGAGGCTTTACCGAAGAGCAAGGTTTCGTGCGGGAGGTAGACAGAACCTGAGCCCGTTTATACGGGTTCTAAGGGAATATTTTTGGCCGAGTCTATGGGCTCAGAGAACCTACGATAAACCGGCCTTGTGCTACATATGACCGATGTAGGTAGCGCCGTTAAATATAAAAGTGCTCTAGCCTGTTCAACTGTCACATTCTCTGCCTTGATCAGAGTGGAACCCAGACGAGGCTTTGCCGAAAGCCAAAGTTTCGTCCGGAGAGGCAGACAGAACCTGAACCTGTTTATGCGGCTTCTAAGGGAATAATTTTGGCAGAGCCTACGGGCTCGGAAAACCCACGGTAAACTCGGCCTTGTGCCACATACATCGCTCATGCGCGAGGGGCTGTTAAATATTAACAGTCGTATGGACTGTTCAACTGTCGAATTCTCTGCCTTGAGCAGAGAGGAACCTGGACGAAGATTTGCCGAAGGGCAAAGTATCGTCTGAGTAGGTAGACAGGCCCTGGACCTGTTTATGCGGGTTCTAAGGGAATATTTTTTGGCCGAGCCTACTGTCTCGGAGAACCCACGGTAAACTGGGCCTTGTGCCACATACATCCCTGTTTGTGGAGCTTTTGTTAAGTATTAACAGTGCTATAGCCTGTTCAACTGTCAAACTCTCTACCTTGAGCAGAGAGGAACTCGGAGAAGGCTTTGCCGAAGGGCAAAGTTTGGTCTGGGGAGATAGACACATGCTGGTTTGTAAGGGAATATTTTTGCCCGAGCCTACGCGCTCGGTGAATCCACAGTAAACTCGGCCTTGTGTCACATACATGGAGGGGCTGTTAAATATTAACGGTCGAATAGATTGTTCAACTGTCGAACTTTCTATCTCGGCAGAGAGGAACCAGGACGAAGCTTTGCCGAAAGCAAAGTTTCGTCCGGGGAGGTAGACAGGCCCTGAACCTGTTTATGCAGGTTCTAAGGGAATATTTTTTGCTGAGCTTAGGGGCTCGTAGAACCCAAGTAATACTGAGCCTTGTGCCACATAAATCCCTCGGAGCTGTTAAATTTTACCAGTGGAATACATTCGTGAATAGTTGACCAGACTGTTCTTTTCTATCGAACTCTCTGCCTTGAGCGGAGAGGAACCCGGACGAGGCTTTGCCGGAGGGCAAAGTTTCGTCAGGAGAGGTAGACAGGCCCTGAACCCGTTTATATGGTCTCTGCTGGAATATTTTTGGCTGAGCCTACGTGCTTGGAGAAACTCGGCCTTGTGCCACATACCTCCCTCGTGGAGGGGCTGTTAAATATAAGAGTCGAATAGATTGAACGCTGGGTCAACCGACACAAACTCACTAGTGGTGTAATACTTTTCTGTTGTACTTACTTTTTAATATATGATATATCTGCAACACTTGTTTGGTTATTTCTTTAACCATTTACTTGGTCGCAATACTATCTATAAAACAACCTTATCCACTAAAACCCTACCTTGAGTGGCTTTTGGGCGTTGTATTGGATGAGCATTAAGTGAAAAAATTTCTATAATATTTGTAATTTTGAATTTGATGTTAAATTTTATTATGCAAATCAACGTTTTTTTTACAATAATATTATGAAAAGCAATACTTATATCAGTGTTGTTAAAATTATAAGGATATACCATATTTTTATAACCCTCTAGCTTGAGAGACTCTTAGGCTTCTTACTGGGTGAATAATAGTAAGAGATTATCTCTACATTATTTACATTACTCGGAATATTGTCCTCATCTTCGTCGTCATATTTATCACAACATTTCTGCCGTTGTACGCTCCGGCCTTCTTCAGGTGGTTGGAATGTCGAACTGAATCCTTTATTTCGCTCACTGGGGTAGACTGTTTTAGTCCCACGTGTCATGCTTGATGGATGTCTCTGAAACTTCTCCACTGCCTTAACCGGGTAGTGAACTTACACTCTTTGGGTCTTGTCACTGGATCTAACCAACGCCTTTATCCACTGTGCCATGTGTCTCTGTGGACATCTGAGTATGAATTTTTGGATATTATAAACCTAATGTCTTCAGCAACCATTTTTACCAGTGCTCATATTGCAAATTTTCATGTTTTTACCAGAGCTCATATTGCAACTTTGTTATTATCATTGCTTTTCTCTGGCACTCCTTATTACTGGTTCCCATATTGTATTTATTTCTATGCTTGGTTGGCTCAAGAGATTTTTGTGGTCTAGTATATGTGCTGATTCCTTAAGTTTACGAATTTTCTAAAGGTGTTCCTTGTCTATGATCTCAACGTACAATGGCCGAAACGTGATAAATATTGCGACAAAGATGAGGACAATAGTCTGAGTAATGTAAATAATGTACATAATACCTCATCTCAGAAATATAGACAGCTTATCCCTAGTTGGAATTCTAGATATTAACATCAAACAAGTACTGAGAAGATTCTTAACAGATGATGAAAAATGTGACACCAAAGACCGGACGCGTATTGTATCCGTGAAAGAAGTGTACAAAAATCTAAAAAAAAAAAAAAAAAAATACTATGAAACAAGAAAAGTTCGAAAGAAAGAAGAGAGAGCTTAAGTTTTAGGTAATATCACTCCTCTTGTACGCCAGTGAAGACTGAGCAATGGCTTCACCGATGCAGAGAAAACTGGAGCCAGCAGAAATCTTGTTCTACAGAAGGATACTGAGAATTTCATGAACAGGGTACGTAAGCGATGAAATCTCAAGTGAAATGGCGTAAAAAAACGGCATTTATATTCACAAACAGAAAGCTGAAATTTATTTGAGATATAATGAGGAACGAGTGCTTGGAGAATTTGATACTCATAGGGCATGTCCAGAGCAAGAGGAAGGCAGCGAGCCATCTACGCAAAGAGGTTTTATGAATAGATGGCGAAACGGAGGCAGGAACACTTACAAAGGAGCAAACGTTGCTAAAGTTTAAGAGATTGTGGAGAGCCATGATCGCCCACATCCTGAAAAGTACCGTTTCTGGGCCTTTTGTCTATGATCAAAGTGTAGTATCTGCGGATAAATAACATGTTATCCCTCAATTGTGGCACGTAGAAGAGGAAGGCAATTCGCGTCTTATCAATGACCAAACTATCAGAACTTTGTCACGTGACATTTCCTTTTCGTAGAATGCTATTTTTAGCTCTTCTTCTTTTGAATGTGGTAAAAAGGCTCTTGTTGCGTTTGCAAAGTTAGGTGGATCCAATACGATTCTTTAGCCATTTTTCTTTGACCTCAATAACCTTTGGAGTCATGGTCAGTCTTTGTAAGGTCAGTGGCGTTGGTATTCAATTTCTTTCAGTTGAGAAAATTTCTTTGTTCAGTGCAATGATCACATACGTTCCTTCGTTACACTTTGTTCTATGCGTTTTTTTCTCCCACATGATATCCAGTGATGAAGCGATGCCATACAAATACCCCTGAGTTCGCTGTGGCTCATTCAAATTTGACATTTACTGTACAGTATCCATAGGAGAAAATGTAAAATGACACCCAATCATTCGTCGCTTAGTGCTTTATTTGCCGGTAAAATCTCACTGTATTTGTTAACTGTACAAAAGTTATTGAAAACAATTAGCTTTCAATCGTCTAAACGATTCTAACGAAGCTAACAAAAAAGAGAGAGCAAAGATTATCTGTTGCATGAAGTACTGACATGATTGTCGATAAATTATTTCGACGACGATAAACATTTTGTTGTTTTGGTTTATATGCTGACACGGCGCCAGAAAATTAAAAGTTGGGGCGGGGGGAGGGGGTCATAAACCAGTTTGTAAAAATGCAGTTTTATATTAGATGTCAAATTTTAAAGATTCCTGATTCTCTATTTACATTATTCGGACTGTTTTCCTCATCTTTGTTCTCATATTTATCACAACGTTTCGGCCGTTGTACGGTCTAGCCTACTTCAGGTGGTTGGAATGTCGAACTGAAGCCTTTATTTCGCTCGCTGGGGTAGAATGTTATCAGTTATCTCCTGTTAATTTACCTCTCCATGTTCTCTACTGCCACAACCAAGTATTGAACTCACAACTCTTTGGGTCCTGTCACTGGCATAACTGATAACTGACATCAATTAGACATAGCACGTGGAACTAGAACAGTCTCACCCAGCGAGCGAAATAAAGGGTTCAGTTCGACATTTCAACCACCCGAAGAAGGCCGGAGCGTACAACGGCCGAAACGTTGTGATAAATATGGCAACAAAGATGAGGATAATAGTCCGAATAATGTAAATAGTGTACATAATACCTCATTTCAGAAATATAGACAGATTCCTGATTCTAGTTTTTTTTTATATGACTCTCTTATTAAATGTATATATTTTTTCGATATATGATCCTAGCGTAAAAATTTTTGTTTTGATTTTAAATACTCTCTAATTTAACTGTTCAATTGTATTTATTTTCTAGATTGAGACCTTTAGACTTTTTAAGCTGTACTGTCATTCACATCATACCAGCAAAAATAGCCTCGTGTTCACAGGAATAATACTAAAATCATGTTAAATTATAAATTAAAATCATGCAATTTATTTATTTCGTGAAGCTGGTGTGTGTGTGTGTATTTTAGTTACAAGTGATTTAAAGTTGCATGTGATAAAAGCGAGAAATCAGTTCGTATTATGACAAGTAATGTCCTGAGGAGAGGAGATGGACGTCTTGACTTTCTAACGGTCGGTAGAGAAGAGAATGAATTCATTGTCTTTTGGCGCGAAGTTTTCCAGCAGGAAATGTTTCTGTTGCATTCTGGGAGAACATTTATTATTTTTTTTTGGTTTTATTTAATTTAAGGTTGTAAGGTTTTAAGGTTTTTATTTTATTTTATGCTATTCATTATTATTATTATTTTATATATTTATTTATTAATAACAATAATGGCCGTACAACGCACATAACGCTTTTAGAAGCTATTTTCCAAAAAAATGATCAAGTTTTATTATTTGTATTAAAAAGAAATTGCAGTAATAAATTTCGACAAATAATATAGAACAGCTGAATAGCAATGTCATAGATTGATGCCAAGAAGACAAAATGTTCCTTTTAGCTTTCAACTGCAGTAAAAAGTGATCGGGGGAAAATGAAGCCCTCTCATCCCCACCTCTGTAGCGCCGTGGGGAAAGAGGGGAGAAGTCTGGTTTCAGAGAGAAAAAGAAACTAAGAAGGAAAGAGAGAGAATCATATTAGGTTGGTGCAAAAATAATGTCGGTTTTTGACGTATTATTTAACGTCAAAAACCGACATTATTTTTGCACCAACCTAATATTAAACTGATAAGAACAGATATTACATTTAACTATTAATTAGCTGCTCTAGGATGGTAGGATGTGACACAAGGCCATTTTAAATGTGGGAAAATCGAGAGGACGTACAGTACACCCATGATAGGTCCCAAAATAGCCTAGCACTCGTAACCGTCGGTTTCGCATGTACCGGTATTAATACCCCCCTTTAATTCAAAATAGGGAGGTACTGTCGCGGGTAGCTGTTCCCTGAGATCGGGCGCCTTTTAATTATATCCGTAAACTGAATTGTACCCTGTCCGAAAACACAACCACAATTGAGGGATAACATGTTGTTTATTTACAGATACTACACTTTGATCATAGTCAAAAGGCGGAGAAGCGGTGTTTTTCAGTGCACCCATATCATTACCAAATAAGACACGAAATCAGTTTGAAGTGGGTTTAACGACAAAACAGTGCAAAACTTATCCTAGTCCCTTTGTCATTGCCACTTTTGATGTCGCCTCGAGTGCCAGGCAATAAACACAGCCCCCTCCCGAAGGAAAGGTACTGCCCTCGGGGAGGCCCCTTCGGACTTAGGTTTAAAATTATATGATCCTCCCTAAACCAAAAGGCCGAGGGGTGATGGCGACCGCGATAAAAGCGTCATTTTTCAGACGCACAATATCGAATGACGAGAACCGAGTAAGGCAATAACTCCAGCTACCATAAATAAAATAACATTAACATTTACATATTAAAAATGTTAATATATTACATATTTTGTGTTGCTGCATTAAGATAGGTAACAGGAAATATTCATTTCGGTAGCAAAGATTTGTTCGTCACTTGATTGAATTTAACAACTTGGACATGTCTTCTCGGACATGACGCAGAGTGCATGTCTGTTTATGACCGGGAGGAATGGGAGAACGTCAGGGTCATATCTCCGGAAGGTATTCATTAATGTTTGAATGATGAGACAGTCAAAATGATTTGAGAGTCATGTCTAAATATTTTTAAACACCTTCGATCGCAGACGAACTGGGTCTGTGAACATGAATATATTTCTAACTGTGCTCCACCTTTTATGAAAATCTGTCGCGATAAAAAGCGCATTTAGCTGTCACACATGTTCCTTGAGTAACTTTATTAGTCTGGGTGGAATGATAAGTACATTTGTATGCCAGCGCCATTTTGTTCTTGTGCTCCTCTGGCCTTTCAATAATAATAATAATAATAATACGAAGGTTTTGAGTGTATTTCCTATTACTGGAGTGTCTGGATCAGTTTCGACAGGAAAGATTTAAAACCGTAACTAGTACACTTCCACTGGATTATTTTTTTCTTTTACTTATTGATCACCCAGTACAAAGTTGAAGAGTCACTCAAGGTAGAGTTTAACTGATTGAGGTTGTTGTATGAATGTAAGTGGTGAGAAGTGAAGATTATGAGAATATGTGGGGCAGCAAAACGCTTGACACTGGATTTGAAGAGGTTAAGATTTTAGCTAAACATTCACTCGGGTGTCTGTTCTACAAAATCGCGGTTCTTGGGAATAAGCTGTCTGAATGGAACGGCCCATCGTATTGAAGGAGTAAGGATACGATGATGATGATTTGTCCCACTGCATATGCCATACCGGGTCTTAGATGTGTACGTCAGAACTTATAGAATTAATGAATGTAGGTCTTCGGAACATTTGTCAAGGATATTAGCGTTACAATAGCGCGAAGCTTGCGACGTAAATGCGTGCTAAATGTTGTTTTTCCTGTTAGTCGTTCGACTTTTATAGATGGTCGAGGATCGCTGATTTTCGATGAAGAATGTCCTTTTCTTAAAAAAACTAAAAGGAACCAGACTTATATAATTGTAAAATGATTTACAAAAAAAAAAAAAAAAAAAAAACATGATGTAGAAAAAAAAACACAATGAAGCTTTTATATTAATAATACAATTAATGAAGCATTTAAATATTTTTCTGGAGGGTATAAAATGTTATTATTTCATTAAAAATAGATATACTCTGGGTAACAGCAAACTTGTCCAAATTTTCCAAATTGTGTAACGGCAAAATTGTCCAATTGTTAGATTAAGTTTGAACCGTTGTATCTTAGAAATGATTAAAATATGTCAATGGAATTCTCGGAGGTTTTATAACACTACTGGAATCTGAGCAATTATTCTCCAAGTTTAAGAGAAGAATCGTAATGAAATCGATCATAAACGAAAACGATAAGTTCATAATTAATTAATCATAGCTAAAGACTGGTAGCTTATGAAGGATTGAAATAAAGTTCAAATATATATATATTTATATATACACTGCGTGCCAAATTATTATCGATATAACTTTTTTCTAATATTTCAAAAACCCTCCAATCAATTCACACACAATATTCACACAATGTTGGTAACACTGAGCTGCGCAATCACTGACATCTTCGTACGGATCTGCGCAATGTAAACAAACTGGCGCCATATTTGTTATCAGCACGGTGATTTGAACGTGCCAAATTATTATAAAAGTATAAGAATTTAATGAAAAGATGGGCCGTAAAAGCAGTTTAAGTGATGCTGAAAAGAAAATTATTACCTCAGAACTCTCAAAAGGTAAATCTACCCGAGAATTTTTTTAAATGATAGGGAAGTGTCATCAAACAGTGAAATATTCACCGCCGAACCTACACAAGAACTCAAAAGGGCATATAAAGACAAACTGAGGGTTATTTCACGTCGTCTCATGTCACAACTTAAACGAGAGGCCACGAATAACCCTGGAATTACCAGTCAAGAGTTTTTCAGTCGTATTGGGGATCCTACTGTGTCTAAAAGTACTCGGTGTCGGTATCTGAGGGAAATAGCAAAAACAGTCAAACCTGTATCGAAGTCTCCTTTGACAAGAAATCACATTCAAAATCGATTGAAATGGGCCGAGGACAATATGAAGATTGACTTCTCTAAAGTTTTGTTCACAGACGAAACTCGAGCAACACTTGATGGGCCAGATACATGGTGCAAAGGCTGAATAATGAACGGACAGAATCGCCATCAGTATTTGAGATGCCAACAAGGCGGTGGAGGCATAATGATCTGGGGTTGTATTATTGGAAACACATTAGTGGGCCCATGGAGAGTTCCAGATGGCGTCAAAATGACTGCTGATGGATACATAGTGTTTATGAAGGAGCATCTTGAACAGTGGATGAAAAGGCAAAGAGTTGCCTTCAGAAGGGCCATTGTTTTTTATGCAAGATAATGCTCCCTCACACGCTGCTCACAAGACTACTGAATATTTGAAACAGTTAGGCTTCGATGGACCTCGGAAAATGAAGTAGCCAGCAAATTCTCCGGATTTGAACTCAATCGAAAACCTTTGGAGCATCATGAAGCGAAGACTGTACGCCAACGGACGACAATTCAGGAGTAACGCTGACATATGGGAAGCAATTCTTGACATAATCTCGCAGCATTACAGCAGATGACATCCAACAATTAACAAATTCTATGGATTGTCGACGTTTTCAAGTAATTTCAAAACAGGGAAAGTACATTCCCTATAAATTTATTTAAAACTGTGCCTTTGCTTGTATCTGTTATTATTTGTTTGATTATCTTATTTATTAGGTTCTTTTGATCATAAACATTCACGTGCAACATTAATAAACGTTTTGTTTGCTCAATTCTGGGAATTTTACTATACCTTTGAAATAATTTGGCACGCTCAAATCCCCGTGCTTATATCAAATATGGCGCCAGTTTGTTTACATTACACAGATCAGTACGAAAATTTCAGTGATTGCGCAGTTCAGTGTTGCCAACATTGTGTGAAAATTTTGTGTGAATTGATTGGACGGTTTTTGAAAATATAGAAAAGTTATCTCGATAATAATTTGGCACGCAGTGTATATATTGTTCCAGGATCACATACCAACTTATTCAAGATGATCTTTGCCTCCTCTAAACTTCTAACTTTCTGTCCGGGAATAACAAGATGCCTCACGTTTCACGTACGACTTTATATTCAAGTCTTTTTTCACTGCTCTTCAGACTGTAATAGCTGAAACTCTTTTCTCACATGCCAAACTAGGATTGAGTTGGATCTTTTCTAATTGATCTCTTTAGCTCTGTTGGGACCGCCTGATCAAGTTTTTTCTCTCTACTGTTTCCTCTTTTAAAACTTATTCACCTTTCTCTTAATGATTCTTGAATTGAATTTGAAGATAGAAACCTGTGTATGAATATTGGTACCATTACTGAAGACCTGAATCATTGCTCGGCTGGGGAAGACAGTGGGTTCGAGACAAAAAAAGAAAAGAAATTAAACGGCTATCTTTTTAGCTGAATAACCCAAAGGGGTTTTCGGTGATTCTTAAGGAAAATCGTGTCAAGTTGGTTAAACCTCTTATCTGAAAACCCGGAAAAAAATTCAATTAGGTTAGAGGTTTTTTTTTTATTTAGATATTAAACATTTTGGGGGATGAATAATTGTGCTGTTACACGATTTGAACAATTTTGCTGTTACACCCGATATCAAAAATTGTAATATAGAAACGAATAGCAAAGAAAAACATAAATATATATCACTACCTATAAGAGATAAATCGAAAATAGAGAAGCTGTCTATTTCTTACTCTTCTTCTAGGATCTATCAAGGTATAAGATATATAGAATGGTTCAAACGACAAGACGATATATATAAAAAAAGCTTACATAATTCAGGCCTAAAAGCCAAAGACAAAGGGGAATTACGGACTTATACACCATCACTAGGATTTGCAAAATGACTTCTGAAATGTACCTTATTTAAATATCGTTGGTGAAGGAAGAGACATACTTAAGATTCAAAGTGTTTTTCTATCGCGGATCCAGAAGTATTGGCGCAAATTTTTACATTTCACCATTTGATTTTTGCTCTGTAGATACTGACCTGTTCTTACTTCCAACACTATTTCTACCTATGTAAGTCAGTGTGTCACTGATTTTAAAACTGCAAAAAATCGTGGTAATATGATGAAGATGCAAAACGTTCTTACGAATTGATTGCAGCATCAGTTGGACAATAAAGACAATACATGGATTGCTGGATAAATAAATAAATTTTCAATGTTGCAGACCCTTAGAAATTTTCTAAAAAATCCCCCGCTGATATTCTGAATCCACGTTATACGCATAAATAAGGATAATTTTGTGGACCATTTATGTAACTTGTTTAGGTTCATTGAATTTCATAATTTCACAATGCATGCTATACTGCAGAATATGGAAAGTATTACGATTATCAACGAAAATCTGCTTAATAAATTGAATTTCTGTATTAAGAATTGAGATTAAAGAAAATCTTAAAAAAATTAATAACTCTTAAACTATACAATCTACTCAGAGGAGTTCATTTTTACACTGATTATAATTTAAGATTTTTAAATCTTGCACACATTTGATTTCACAATATCAAAATGGTTGCCTTATCCCTTCAACCAATCAAATTCATTTTCTAAATCAATTTTGGTTATTAAACATATTCATGGGCACGACTTTCCTCTTTATAGTAATGATGTATTTTTATTCTCCCAAATTCCTTCTATATAAAAGTGAATGCCAAACAATCTCTTCATATTTGAAGAAGAGACTTGAAGCAACAGGAATAGGATTCTGCAGAAGGATGCTGATACTATCAACTGCATATGTAAACAACAACGAATCTTTAGAGAAAATTGAAACAAAATGGACGCTTAACATCAGAAAGAAAGGGTTGAAACTTCTAGGGAACATAATGAAGAAGCCTTAGAAAATTTGACACTCCCAGGAAGAAGAAAAGAGAGGCATAGCTTGTGTAGATGGCTGACAGGAAAGACTTTAGTAGAGGGAGAAAAATGACAAAAATTACTAAGAACTACAAAGGACAGAAAATTGTGGAGAGCCGTGATCGTCTAATTACTAAAGATACACGGCAGATAGAATAAGAAGAATGTTCCTTTTTACTAAAATAGTGAAATTAATAAAATACTTGGACCTTATTTGACGCATCATTATCTATTATCTCTGAATGATCCAGACTTGTTGGAGCTGTTTTCATCAGTTCTCGTCAATGTTATTTAGGGATTCATAATTACTTTTCTGTTTTATTATGTATCCCACGAGAAATTGATTTTTTGAAAACGTTTATACAAGCATAGTCAGCTATTTTCCTGCAGTACTTGTAGATATGCAGAAAATCAACGATGGAAACATATTTCATCCAAAGTTCTGCTGGTTTTGTTTCCTCCAGCATGTTCTTGACTGTCATCATACTGAGTAACTCAATTATTCCGGTCTCCCAACACTTGTGTTTAACAGCAGCTTCTATAACATCACAGAAAAATGGGTTGTTTAGAAACTGCAGAACCGAACGCAGGCCAATTAAGTTTAATCATTGACTACAGTTTAGACCTTCCGGTGAAGGCCGGAAGCGAAGGATGTCATTTCGAGTCGGCCTTGGTCGAGAGCCGAATGTGATCCGCGGGCGGTTTGTTGGACAGCCCGGGTTTAGATGCTGAAATTTTACAAAGGTGAAAAGGCTATATTTTCTCAAATGCTATGGCACAGATACAAAACGATAGTATATATTGCCTAAAGAACCCAAGAAAGACTACGTTGTTATTTATATCATCAGGTTGTGATAGAAGCAATCAATGTTAGCAAAAACAAGAAAAAAAAAATTCAATAAACGAAATAAACCAGAAAATTAAAAAAAATATAATAAAAATGCCAACATTTAAAAGAAAGATGTACTTTGAAAGTATCCACGAGGCAAGACACAAAAATGTATATATACATATTTGGTTATGTGAGTCCATGTGTGTGGACGTGATTTTGTGTTTGTGTATTTGTGTGTGCGTGTGTATGCGTGTGTGTGTATAAAACTGAATGACAGATATTTAAGGGAATTTTGATTTCAATTTCATATGTTTCATTGATGAATCGTCTACATCGATAAATCGCATCAAATTAAAGCTTATAAAATATTTTTTCTCCTGATGATGGCCATGTTGGCCGAAACTAGTCGAGGAATCTAAATGAAATAATAATAATAAAACGAAAGAATATTAATCTACAACCTAGTGTGTCTGAAGATTTTAATTTTTTAATATTTTTTATTGTTCAATATATATATATATATATATATATATATATATGAAACCTATAAATATAGCATACCTTAAAATATATTTTTATCATATCTGTCTATCTATCTATCTATCTATCTATCTATCTATCTATCTATCTATCTATCTATCTATCTATGTACGATGGATAAACTGTTTTTTAAGTTATGCAAAAATAGAAATAACACTGGCATCTCATTTTAACAGATATATTTACCAGAATTGCACAAAAAAGATCTTGAAATAATCAAGAGTAAATTTATTCAATAAAATCGCCATTAGTTTCAACCACGACCTCCAGACGACATCAGAATGTCTTGCATCTTTTCTGGACGGCCTCCTTGTTTAAGGGTTAATTAAGTTAGTGGTCGCAGAAATTGTTTGTCAGACAAAACTGGGTTTTTCTGCTTGTGTGGCATAGTGCAGAGTCCTGTTCCTGTCTTCCGGTAGCCACCCTCTTGATCCAGGGCAGTATTACCTCGTTAATGCACTTGATATAGGTTTCTCTGTTGAGTCTTAGGCCCTCACCGAAAACCTTCGGGTTTTTTTTTCTTCTCAGAACGATCAGAGTGAGTTTTCCGAGCTACCGTATCTTTGTAATCACCATTAAACCAATCTAACTCTTTCTGATTCCTTTGCATTGTTCTCAGATTGAGACCTAAACACTTAGAAATATTCGTATTGGAGCTTCCGGTGCGAATGCCAAGCAGTACAGCATGCCATTTCCAAATTTCCGGTGCGTCATATTATCTTTTTCTTACAGACGGTGCCCAACTGACCCTATTATACTGTGCAGTGAACAAAATCAAAAACATGCAATGCTCGAAATTAAAAATATAAACATACAAATATACACTATAACACATCGCTACTTGCATTAAAGAATCGGAGAGCCAAGTTCGAATTCCAGTCGAGTCCATTAAATTCATTTACGTGTTAATGATCTTGGGAAAGGTATGAATCCTTTTCTTCTCCTCCCAGCTATGGGTAAATAGCAGGGCAGACTAGGTTCTATAGCCTTGGACGGCAATTGGTCTACCGCAGAAAGAATCGGCAATCTACTGCGGGAAAAAAATCTGCCTCGTCAGTCATGTATCGAAAGATGCATGATCGCCTAAGCGTGTATCACGGATGGCACATAACTGACCAATCACATAAACCAGGTGCAAGATGAGAATTTACAACAAAAGCCAGGCCCTATACAAAACAATGTAGTTTTACAGAGTCTGCAAATAAGCATTGCAAGTCACTGAACTAGAACTAAAACCAGGATTCAAACTGCCCAGCGTGGATCATATCTGTTTAACGGCTCGAGAGCCATCAAATAAACGTTCGTTGTAACCCAGATATATTACCTGTCCTTTTAATAATGGGCAGTTTATAATATATTCTGGATGGTAGTGTTGAATCATTCGTCATTATACCTGTACAGTGGCCTAAGTACAGTTTATAGCCAAGAGAAATAAACTACATCCTATTTCAAAATTTAATTACGTAATCTCTATTCAAAATTCGGTCAAGGTGCTTCCAAACGTGCTCTATTGGATTTTGTCAGGATTTTGGTCAACCCATGGCAGTGTCTTGATTCCTTACGATTCCTGCCAGGCCTTTGATACTTTGCTCGTATGACATGGCGCTACATCTTCTTGGGAAAAAAAAAGGTAGACATTCTTGTCAATCTAATTGGTTTCAAAATAGTGGGAGTAGTCATTTTTCTAATATTTGACAGTATTTTGGACAATTCAACTGCTCTTCAAAAAGAATCATTTAAGATTTCCATCCAAACCAGACAGCGCCCCACACCATTACTCCAATCCCTCCATATTTCACGGTTGCCTGCAGACATTCAGTGTTCCGAGTCTCATTCTGATTTCTTCAAACATAAACCAATCTTGAATTAGAATATTGTCAGAATTTACTTTCATCTGACCAAATTACAGACCGCCAAAATTCATAATCTTTGCTCTCGAATTCTCTCGACCAGTGCATACGAAGGTTACTGTTAACCTCTGAACTCAAGGGCTTCTTTCTTGCAACTCTTATTTGATAGCTTAGCTCTTTCAGAGTTTTCTAACTGCATATGGCGACATTTCCGTGCTGTTGGCGACATCTTTGACGCTCTGGCGACGGTTTCTGATGACTTCCCTATTCAGTGCCATTTTCCTTCGCTCAGACACGATGCTTGAACTTCCTGAACGTTGTTCCACACGACAATCTTCATTAAATTTCTTGACAATATTATTAACCGTTTGATGATTAACCTGGTAAAACCTCGCAATTTTTCTATTTGACTTGCCACACTGATGCTATCTTATTATTTGCCCTTGTTGAAATTCACCAACTTCCTTATTTCCACGAACTTTCATTGCAAGATATAAGAAAACTATCGTTCATAGACGAGAGAAGTTTGATACTAACACGGTATTGTCTGAAAAAAATAAGAGACGTTTATTAAACAAGCCAAAATTGCTGTAATCAAGAGTGTCTGAAAACTTATCATAGTCCACTGTAAGTATCTATGTATGTATATATATATATATATATATATATATATATATATATATATATATATATATATATATATATATATATATATATATATATATATATATATGTATGGGGATTTAATAAGTGTATTTTAGATGTTGCACAAGGACGAAAGTGTGGAGCACCGAGTGAAAATCGAACTCCAAATAATAAGCGTAGATTAGGTGAGGCACAAAGTGAGGAACCAGTTAGGATCGAACTCACTATTCAGTCATAATGGATCTAGCGAGACAACCTTGATAATCATTGTACTACGTCGAAGTGCCTAGTGTGTGTGTGTGTGTATATATGTATGTATAGGAATTAGCAGACTCGACCTTAAATCATACGTATTCAAATGAAGTTCCTCATATACAGATAATCAAACACGCAGACTCACACAGATACACAGAAACGTATACGGACACAGAAACGTATGTATATACATTTCTACATATATAAATATAACTCTCTCTATGTGTGTG
>OZ010577.1:54831121-54871121 GCA_963932145.1 Acanthosepion lycidas | reverse complement strand
TTAATCGAAAAGATTGAAATTATAAAAGTCAAGCATTTCATTTTAAAAATATTTAAATTTTCTAAACGTATGTTCTATTCTAATAGTTTCTTACGGTTTTTTTTCTTTCCAGTCTAAATTTATCTTTAAAAATTTAAATGCCAATTGTTATCTTCTGTCTTATTAATTCTTGTTTTTTTTTATTGTCCTCTTTCCTTAATAGTGTTTTCTACTCTAACAGTTTCTTCCCCCGCACTTCTCACATGTGGAACTTTCGATTTCTTGCTTCTCTGATAATTACAATCTTCAAAGATTTTAATGAAACGTCAAACGTTATCTTCTGTCTTCTTGATCCCTGTTCCTTTTTTGTCCTTTCAACAACCCCCCCCCCATTTGCAAGTATTAAGAAACAGTTCAATTCCCTTAGAAACAAAGAAAAGAATTCTGAATTGTCATGTGATATCACGCCTTTCATAAGGTAGTAAATACTGGAAAATTTACTCACAGATGAAGATAAAACTTGAGAGAACAAATATGTGGTCCTACAGAAGGATGCTGAGAAGGCCATAGATAAAGCGGTGGGCAATGTAGATGTTTTACGAGAATAGAAGTAAAAAAGGTACTTCTTAACATCAAAAAGAGGCAGTTGTATTTTACAGGAAGCATGAAGTGCTGAAAGGGCTTCTATAAGTTGATTCTCACAGGCTATATTGAACTCCCCACGCCCTTGTGTAAATGGATTGCAGGAGAGAATGAATAGTAAACGGCAGGTTAAGATTGTAGTGATCGAGGAAATATCCTCCTGGGAATCTGTTCCACAGGGCAGTGGTTTGCGGGAAGAAGCTTTTTGAATCGAACTTACTTCTCACCGATGAAGATGTGAGTGGTTTGCTATAATGTAAGTGGCATGGCCGGTCCTGAAGTTTGGGTCTGACTGAACCCAGAAATGTAATTCTTCCGAGCACTTTCCATGGTAGTAGCAATAGAAGAGTGAAAGGCTCGTCACATTACGTCTGTCAGAGAGAGTTTGGAGGCTGTAAAATAATTCATCAGCCACAAAGACTCGGATATGTTTTTGAACTCTATCGATAATGGAAAGTAGGGACTGGACAGCTTCCGCCCAAATATATCAAACGTAAAACATTTTCGGCCTTATCTGGCTCTTGTAAAAGTAGAGGACAGCATGAGAAGTCAGGTACTTACTGGAGCGGTACAGGGAGCCGATCATTTTACCTGCATCTTTATCGTGTTCTTCTAGGGCAAGCTATTTAGAAGCTAATTACTTGGCAAATAATAATGTTATGGTCTTTTTTTTAAAGCGTTTCACTGCAAGCAAGGCGGGAAGCCACTAGTACGCAAGGGGTTACATACAATTCGGAGCAAGATCAGACAGTGATAGAGGAAAGGATGAGGAGGAGGATAGTGGATAGATCAAGGCAACTGGAGATGTCGATTGACCTTACATTTGAATAATTGGAGATTGTAGCTCTCAGGGAAACTGGAATAGGAAAGGGAGTTTCACAGGTGCGATGTGCGAGATATGAAGTAGAAGAGACGGCTACATTTAATAGTTTAGACAGTGAAAGGGTGAGAGCGGGATGCCAGCCTCATATCTTAAATGAAAATGGTAATTTTTGTTTCTTAATGTATCATAAACATGGATTAAGATAAAATCTTATCTTAAATAAACTATTTTAAACATAACTGAAATGAATCACAGATATCAGCAATTAAGTTGTGCTGGACGCTATGCAGACAGTCTGACTTTAGTCTTTGCTCAAATTTATTCGAATATTCGCCTGCAAGTATTATAACGTTTTATGTTGGAAAACATTACAGAAAACTGAAATTTGTGAATCAGAGGTACATATTTTTAAAGGCAAACATATGCTTATAAAGTTTCAATGGACTATTACAATAATGTAATTTCTCTGAGTTTGCCTAAAGGCTGATACACTTGAATTAAATAATACTTAAAACTTAATAAACACAGGTTACTAGGAGAGCAAAATCTATTTTGTTTATCATGAATGAAAATCCACGATATATATATATATATATATATATATATATATATATATATATATATATATATATATATATATATATATATATAAACTTAACGGATCACAGAAGTCTCTGCGTGCAGATGAACCTCCTACAGGTATATAAGTATGTGAATACGGATTTGTTTATTAAAGAAAGGGAGACGGATTCCGTTTTAAATAGTTGCAAAAAGCATACCTTCAGGGGATGTAGGATTTTATATCATAAAATAAGTAATTAGTAATTTAGCTTTTTCTATAAATAAATAAATTTCTGTTGCTAATCTTGTAGCAATATACTCATATTATGTCAGAGATAAACAGTAAAAGATCACATTGATAGATGAACGATGAACATTTTTATCTTAGGCAAAAATGTATACACTTTTAACTGTATATATGTTGACACACGCCTGCATATAAAGGGTGCGATGGAAAAATTGTCGTCTAAATTACGCAAAAATGAAAATAACATTAATACCTCATTTTAATAACAGATATAATTATCAAAATTAACAAAAAAAATATATTGAAATATTGATGAGTAGATTTATTCAATAATATCGCCAATGGCTTCAATCACGGTCTCCAGATGACTTCGAAATCTCCTGCAACTCTTCTGGACGGTCTCCTTGTTTAAGTTGATGACTGCTGCCATAATGCTTACCTTCAGTTCATCTTTGATGTTACAAGGAATTTTGTTGGTCTCTCGCTCAACTGAGCTTCACACATAATAATAAAAGGGGTTGCAGTCTGGGGAGATAGGCGACTAGATACAAAGGGTAATGTAGTCAATGACAACCATGACAGGGGTGTCCTGTTTGCGCAGCATGGTGCAGAGTCCTGTTGACAGACATAGGATCTTCTAGCAGCTAATCCTTAATCCAGGACATCACTACTTCCTGCAGGCACTTGATGCAGACCTCCGTGCTGAGTCTGAGATTCCATGGGAAGGTAAATGGAAGCATAACGTCGCCATCATTAGTGATCACCCCAAATACCTTCGTAATCACCATTAGATTCATCCAGCCCTATCCTAATCCTCTACGCTGTCGTCAGATCGATAAGCAAACCTACTGGAGCTTCCGGCACGAATTCAAAGCAGTACAGCATGCCATTTCCAAATTTATAGAGGAGTGAATTCCGTCTTGGTGTTTTTTTTCTCACATACGTTATCTAAAGTGACCCTACTGTACTGTGCATTCGTCAATATAAAAAGATTATGATAAAAATAAGCAGACATAATTTTTACAGTTTATTCAATAAAACATTCAATTATCTATCTATCTATCTATCTATCTATCTATCTATCTATATATAATTATTTCACCACAACAAAGTCGATAATATCACTAAGACAAAAGGAGTTACTGAATGAGAATGCAAAAACTTTAGTGATGAGAAAAGGCAATAAAAGAACAGGTTTCATGAAGACAAAAATGTCGATTGAAGTTGCATTTAAATTTTTGAAGATTATAGATAGCAGAAAAGCAAGATACCGGGTGTACGAGAGAAGAAACTAAAATGGATGTTACGGTTACATCTAGCGAATTCAACAGAATAACGATGAGACCTAAATGGCAATCTAGTAGTAAGCTGTAATTCAATGCTCATGAAAACAATTGCCAGGAAAATATCTTTTTTATAAAGACAGAGAGAAACCACGCCATGGCGGTGGCAAATTGGATAAAGTCAAGATGAAGCTCAGAATCGATTTGATTTTTCTTCTTGCTCTTATTTTTTGCTATTTTCCTGTCCTTTGTAGCTCTTGATAAATTTGTCTTTTTGCCATCTCTCCCAAACACTGCTGTTCTATCAATTCGCTTAAGCTCGCCAGGTATGTTGTGTTGCTTTTCTCTTATCCACTCACCTTGTGAGTATGAGATTTTACAAGCCTTCGTTCAACATTATGTGCCCCTGAAATTTGAACGTCCTTATATTAAGCATATGCTCATATGTTCGATTTCTTAATAAGGGTTGGCTATTTGGCTCCGATTGTTATCTATTCCCTCTTCTCAGGCATATTTTTTAACACTGTGGTATATATGTGAGAGAACGCTTAATCTGGCACGATAAGTAGTTCTAACAAGGCCTTTACGCGCAGGCCTTCCGCCGTAACTTCCTGAAACTGTGGTATGATTTTGAGGCACTTTCACAAATCGATAACATTAACAAGTTCTCTCCTTGACATGGTAAAATTCAAACCGGTGTCGGAATGCGAGCTTTCTAAACACTCAGTTACACACCACTATATATATATATATATATATATACATATATATATATATATATATATATATATATATATATATATATATATATATATATATGATAAAATATAGTTTTAAGGTAAGCATATTTATGGTTGCCAAATATCAGGATAGAGTGTATATAAATATAAAAGTGGGATTTGAAGTTGACAGTCATGTAACCTTGCTAAACGCAATTGTCAGACCATGTGTGTTGTGTTTTTGGTCAGCTTTTTATATATACACGTCAGTGATGCATTGTGGGTAGTCCATTGCATTGTGTTATTCTATTGTATTATTCTCACGTTTATTTTGATGGGCGTGGTCTGTTAATTGTTTATTATTTGTTTTTTTATTTGTTTGGATTAATTTATTTTACTTATTTATTTTTATCCTATTTTCTTTATTTATTTTCATTTATTCTTGTCATTTTTAGTTTTCGATTTTTAACTTAGTTTTTTTTCTGCGTTTTGATATGAGTTCTGATCGTTTATTTAGCAGTTTGTTTTGGACTACGAAGGTAAGAGTTGTTAGATTGATTGATGTAGACTGATCTGATTTCCTTGTTGTGAACTCCAATGATTTTTCTTTGTTGTTGACATCAATGTCTACTATTATACATATATACATGCATATATATATATATATATTGATATATATATATGTGTGCGTGTGTGTGTCTGTGTGTCTGTGTGTGTATCCGACAATTAGTTAATATATTTTCTCTTTGTACATTATTTTGTTACATACAAATGATATAAAAAACTCTGTTTTTTTTTTTAAATAAACACTATTAATTACATTTACCTGTCTGAATGTTCGAGCAATTCCATAAATACGTTTTTCCTACAGCAATCGAACCTATAACCCCCATGGGAACGGTCACTTGACTTGATGTGCTGTAAAACATTCAGCAACAAAAAAAAAACTTCTGGGTAGAAAATTCTGAATTACTGCTTATAAACAACAAATGTTCGACGAACTTTCACGAACTATAGTATCTTCACACGAAAAGTACCTTAACGTAAACATTGATAACATATTATGAAATGGATTAAGTCCGACAGTTATTTAAGGTATTTTCTGTTTATATGTTTTTTGTTTATACGTTGTGCTATTTATTTAAGTAAATGCTGTTTTTTCTTTAAATAATCAGTATTAATTACATTTAACGATCTGAATTTCGAGAAATTTTGATGAAGATATGTGCTTCTGTGACAGGAATCAAACCTGTAACCCCAATGGGAACCAGCACTAGCATTAGGTTTTCGGCTGAATGGTTAACAGCACATCAGATCAAATGATGCTTGATCATATTTAAAATCGATTGTGAAATAATTGCCAGTATCACAGACAAAGCGTTTGTCGTTATGAATAGAATTCCACACTATATGATCACTAGTTATTTCACGTCTTAAAAGTTGGAGGGAAGGTGTATGTAAATAGCTTTTATTTCTTTACTGCTATTGCTTCTAGGAGCTTTCTTTAATAATATGTCTAGAATAAGGACAACACTGAATTCAAAATTGGTTGGGTGTGGAGATTTTCTAACCTGTCTGTTTTTTTTTAGAGAGTCTCAAGAATTCTGACGCGTCGATATGCCTCCCACAGCCAAGTTTGCAACCGACTAAGACAAACCGCGGACAGGCACTGAGCCAATGTACAACGTGTGTTCTTGATATCAGTCCTCCTACTGCCTCTTAGAATCCACGCTGACACTCTTAATAAAACGTATACCAAAAATAAATGACCCTATTCGTCGATATCATTTTATGAGTAGCGTGGGGATCTCGAGACGACACCGAACGTAACAGAATGGAAGACTTATAAAAATGTAAGCTAGATAATTGTGATAAAAAGTGACTAGCACGACACAGTGAATCAACTTTCTTAGTAGCAGACCTAGCAACTGATTTCCACTTTACGTCATCGAAAATGTTAGGCCGAGAAGCCCCAACGAGTTGCACGAATTTATCCCAATTTGTCAATTTTTTTAGATTAAGCTTGAACCATTGTTTCTTAGAAATGATTAAATATATCTTACTGGAATTCTCCGAGGTATTTATAACATTATTGTACTCTACTTTGAAAAATAAGAATGTATAATTACTCCCCAGTCTTAAGAGAAGATTAGTGATGAAATCGATCATAAACCAAAATGACATGTTCATCATTAATTAATCATAGCTAAGGATCGGAAGCTAATGAAGTATTGAAATTAAGTTCATATATATATATATATATATATATATATATATATATATATATATATATATATATATATTATTCAAGGATCATTTTACAACTTATTCAAGATAATCTTTGCCCTCCCTAAACTTCTAACTTTCTGTCCTGGAGTAACAACGTCCCTCACACGTTTCACATACGATTTTCTTTTTCAAGTCTTTTTTCACTTGTCTTTGGACTGTCATAACGGAAACTCCACCCACGCGCGCCGAGCGTGTTATGGATTGAGTTGAATCTTTTCTAATTGATTTCTTTAGCTCTAAGCTTAAATGAGGATCCCTTTTCCTGTTGTGAACTCCTGATCCAGTTTTTCTCTCTACTGTTCTCTCTTTTTAAAACTTATTTACCGTTCTCTTAATGGTTTTTGAATGGACTTTAAAGATGGAATGAAGAGTATGAATATTGATACCATTACAGAAGGACTGAAGGATTTTTAATCTCACCATTGTTCATTTGGGAAGACGGTAGGTCTGACACAAAACTCATTTTAACCTTTTCCATTTCTAGCCGAATAACTCAAAGTGTTTTTTTCAGTGATTCTTACAAGGAATAGTATCAAGATGACTAAAAGTCTTATGTAAAAAACTGGAAAAAAGAAATTCAATCATTTCAGTAGGTTTTTAGATATTAAACATTTTGTGGGATGGACAATTATTCTGTTACACGATTTCGACAATTTTGCTGTTAAATATGTTATGTCTCTAATGTTCAATCGGCCGATAGTATAAATACTTCTGGGCCTTCGAATTCTCTAAAAACCTTCATCGCACTTCACTGGTTAAATACAGCCGGAAAGAAATTGACGCGTAGCTGTGCAACAGTTTCTAACGGTCGAAGGTGCGTTTGATAAGTTTCGAAGCAATTCAATTTAGAATTGCCAGAAGGAATACATTACCAATAGTTTGTATATTTTTATAGAGAACAGCAATAGAAGAAGAGAGAAATTATAACAGTGTATTCGTAGATAGCTGAAAGGGAAGGACAAACACTATAGACTTTGATCTTAGGACTTATGTATGTATGCATGTATGTATGTATGTATGTATGTATGTGTGTGTGTGTACATGTTGCGATGGGTAAATTGTCGCCATTTTATTTTTTTTTATTTTGCGAATGCGCGTAGTTTTTTTTTTAATTATCATTTTGTCGACTGCGCAGTATAGTAGGGTCAGTTGGGCACCGTTTGTTAGAAAAAGAGCACCGAGACGCAATAATCTCCACCAGAATTTGGGAAGTGGCATGCTGTATTGCTTGGAATTTGCGCAGAAAGCTCCAATACAAACATTTCAGAGTGTTGGGTCTCAGAGTCTGAGGAGAGTGCAGAGGAAACGGAAAGAGTTGGATGAATCTAATGGTGATTACGAAGGTACAGCAGCTCGGAAAACTCACTCTGATAGTTCTGGTAATAAAAGAATTCCTTAATTTGGTGGTAAGGGCCTCAAACCCAACACGTGCCTTAAAGAGTTTCTGCTCTCCTGGGTCAAGAGGTTGACTTTTGGAAGGCCCTATGTTTGGCAACAAGATTCTGCAGCATGCCACATAAGCAGGGAAACAAATTTATGGCCGTCAGACAATATCTGCAACCACATAAACTTAAAATCTGATCACCGGACTTCCCAGACTGCAGCCCCATTGATTATTATGTGTAGTGCGCAGTTGAGTGAGAAACCTGCAAAACCCCTTTAACACTAAAGGTGAACTGAATGCAAGGATTATTTCAACATTCAACAACTTAAATAAGGAGACTGCTCAGAGGATTCCGAAGTCGATCAAAGGACCTG
This sequence comes from Acanthosepion lycidas, assembly GCA_963932145.1. Classification (NCBI taxonomy): domain Eukaryota; kingdom Metazoa; phylum Mollusca; class Cephalopoda; order Sepiida; family Sepiidae; genus Acanthosepion; species Acanthosepion lycidas. Next base: position 54,862,820 of record OZ010577.1, on the reverse strand, counting down.
GTTGAAGCCAGTAGGAATTTTATTGAATGCATTTACTCTTTAAGATATTTTTTGTGTAATTTTGGTAAATATTTCTGTGAAAATGATATGCCAGTGTTATTTGCATTTTTGCTTGATTTAGACGACAATTTAGTCATCGTATACTGTATATATGTGTGTGCTGTCGTGTGTTTATCTGTATGTGTGCATGACTGCGCGCGTGTGTATTTGTGTGTGTGAGACATTGTTTTTTAATTAGTGATCGGATGCCGGGGAAAATAAATTTTCACCCATCGGGGTAAGACACGTGTTGACATTGTTACATTTCCGAGCTAAATGCCAAAATGGTGGAAAACATTTTTTATGTCCAGTTTTGTTTTTCTATAGGGCTGAACAGTACCACCAAGCGGAGTGCTTCTCAACGTTTTTTGTTTTTTTTTTCTTAATGGCCGATATAAACACAAATAGAAATTCCATGGATCAGGAAATACATTTTGTTTACAAATATAGTAGAATATATAAATCTTACCTCTACGTGGAGGTAGGTTAGAGTAATAGATAAAGGCTCGGATCGGGAAATCGGAGAACTGAGTTCGAATTCCAGTCGAATTCATTACAATCATTTAGAGGGATACAAGGGTATTTGCGAATACCTTTGTATACCTTTCCCCAGCAATGAGTAAATAGCAGGACAGACTGGGATCTATATTGCTTTGATAAGCAGCATAGTAAAAAATTTGGATTTAAAAGCACTATCTGCCTTGTAGGTCTTAGGGTGCTAAAGGAAGCGGCTAGCCATTGCACTATTCTCCCTTGAACCACAATTGTCAGACGGAATGGAGTAGTGACCACAGTGGCACAAAATGCGCTAACTGAATAAATGTTATTGAGAAATGAATGACTACACTATATCCAGTGTCTCTCAATTCCTCCAGATGAGCTCTCAAGATTGTTTCAGGCCTAAATTTCCCCTGCAATGAGTTGTTTGTGAGTACATTATTTGCTGCAAAAAATCGAGCCCCAGCAAGCCAGGGCGTGGGAAAACCAAATATGAATACTACAACCTCGAAAATTTTATTAAAATTTTTTTTAATCATTTCCGTTTAAAAATAAAGTAAGGCAGTTTGTGTTTTGATAATTTTACGCCAGTGAAAAAAAAAAAAAAAAATTAAAATCCCACCTAGTTTCCTTCGGTCAACTGCACGCCTATTTTTTGAGGAGTCTTGAATATTTTGGTGGGCGTCTTGAATATTTTCTATCCTCACTTCGCTCTCTATTCTCAGACATCCCGTTTGTTCCAACCATTTAACTCCTTTCCGTTTAGATCAATACTTTTCTAAAATATCAAGAAGTTCATCGTGGGATACTTGATCAAATGCCTTTGTCTAATTTCGCATCGCGCCACACCAGCTACCAATCAAATTGACAACATGTAATTTTATTTTGTTGAATAAAATCCACTGGTATGATGTCTAACACGTTTTTCAAATTTCGTGAACAAAATTTAAAAAGAATTAATTATGACACAGTACTTGACACATCGAGGTGGTTATTGGCCAACCAATTACTACATTGTCAAAAACGCGCACACACACACGCACACACATACATTTACACACACGCACACACACACACACACACATATATATATATATATATATATATGAAGAAATATAGTCATAAGATGTGCTATATTTATGGGATAAAGTGCTCAGAGATAGAGCGTGTGTAAATATAAAAGTGAACATAGAAGTCAACACTTAGAGTCGACAGGCCTGACGATTGCATATAGCATGAAACAGACTGTCGCTTCTAAGTCTTGACTTCTATGTTGACTTTTATATATATATATATATATATATATATATATATATATATATATATATATATATATATATATATATATATTGCTTATACTGCCAACCTGTTTTCACTAAGGTACGACTCATTGTATTTTTTTCATTTTTCTAAAATATATGGATATTTGAAAACTTGCTTACCTCTCATGACGTTTACATCGTGAAATTTAAAATTAATTTTAAATTTGGGATTCAATCGCGTCGTTGGCAGCAGCCATTACTCGCGATGTTTGCATACATTCGTTGCAGAAAGGTAAACGCGGAAGACTACGGAAAGCTAAGTTCGGGACTGATCTTTCTTGTCTAAATTTGTCTCAGTTACTGCGCACGAGAACTATTTACGTACACACGCTCAGTTTGCGCAATGATACATATATTGATAGCTATTCTGCAGCAAAAACACCAGTAATAGCTGCCCGCGACGCGAATGAATCCGAAATTTCACTGTCGATACAACGGTAGATCTTAGCAAATTTATCAAGCTAGATTCGAATGAAGTATGTACAATTACACATAAATGTAAGTATTTTGGAAATTTTTAATGCCAACTGAGTGCGTGTGTTACAATGCAAATTAACCGATTTTTTTGTGGCGGGAGGGCCAGGGTTGTTTCAATTGTAGCCTGGTGTTTGTCGTTTTCCTTCTAGACCGGAATTCCTGTAGTAATTGTCTCCTCTGATAATAACATTCAGGTAAGCTGCAAATACTCTACTCTGGATATTTATTGTTTTTGGATGAAAAACAAACGCTGCTGTTTTACCATGAATCAAAGTATGCCAGAAATATAGAATTTAAAAATTAAGTAATAGTCCATGACAGTATCTGATCTATCTTTGAAAGTTTGATGTATGCTCATGCAGTATAACATTCTTATAAAATTCAAGGAATGGCGATTAAAATAGCTAGTTGTTTACTTAAAAAGGTAGTATGATTTCAAAATTAAAACATGGAAAATAAAGAATAATGGAAAAGACTCAGACATTGCTGCGTGTAACAAGTCACAGAAAGATGTGGAGAGACATGATCACCCCTGCCTTAAAGGGACACGGCTCATAAAAGAAATAAAAAACGACTTCAAACTCCGTCTGAGATAATTTCTATTCGCTTCCTTAAATGAATCCAGTTGTTAAACGGACAAGGAAGTTGTAGAGAGATATGATCACACGTCTCATGAAGAGACAGAGCACATAAAAGATGAATTGTCTTGTACTCGTAATACAAAAAAGAATAAATTCGTTAGAGATGTCAAGTCAAGCCTGCATCCCGGCCGTTCTTTGGTTATGATCCAAGTCGAGATTCCCATCCTCCCCAGTTTGTTTTGACCCCCGCCCCATTTTCATCTCGACTGGGTCAGTTTTATATTTTCCCATTCCAGCCTAATATTTTATACTTTTTCCCACTCCCTTAGCGAGAGCGTCTCTTGATTTTGTCCCCTGGGCAGAATACAGCGGCCTCTCTGTTTTATGGGTTGGACGGTACCTACTAACATCAATTATGTTTAGTTTGTATTTGTGTTTATTTTAAGTTTATTATTGGGTTCATTTTCCCCCCTCTCTCATTTTATCATTATTAGAATTGTATATATATATATATCATCATTAGAATTTTTATGGTATGTGGCGCGATTTTGGTAGGTCTCCCTTGAGAGCACGTGGTATTATGGTGGTTAAAGGATTGTTTGGTGATGGACGAGTTCTTTTGGTGAATGTGTAAAATGTAATGTACGAATGGGTCGCGAATCTGATTAGCTAGGTATAAGATAGTTAGTGTTGACCAGCCTCTACCCCTCCCCTTTATTGGCCTCGTGCCACAATTTGTACTTTTTGTACGAATAAATACCTGTCAAGTCAAGCGGATTCAAATGGTTAAAAGAGCCATGCCATTTTTTTTTTCAAATTGACAGTATCAAGAACACAAATTATGGATCGTTGTTTTAAAGCTAGACTTCATTTCATTGTTGTCTTTCTTTTTCTTACATTGGGGAATATTTCAAAATACAAACTTAGACATGTCGAAAACAAATTTAGTGACTCGGCGATGCCAAGGTGTTCATCAAGATAAATTATAGGTTGTAAAGTCTTAAAGTTTGCTGATTAATGGTGTGTCATGATCTTATTTGAATGTAACGCATTAGCGAGACGCCATAGACATCCCAAAAGTGAAATGTCTTCATCCGGCTAAGACAAAAACTGTCCTCATTTACCTACAACTTGTAAAGTCTGACACAAGGCGAAATTTACTGAGTGTCAACACTGGCATTTAAATAGGAATTATCAAATATTCTCACTGGAAGAGGACCATTGACCATTTCCGAATAGCAGATCACTTAGATTTCTCTATCTAAACACATTATCGAAGAACTGATAATTCATAACGTACATGTCACACATACACACACACACATACATATATATATATATATATATATATATATATATATTATAAAGAGGTAATCATACAGTGTATCAATTAGCAATATTAATGTAATTAATGGAGAATTCTCTTCGCAAACAGACTTAATATAATCATTAACTTACTAACAATCCATTGAATGACCCGATCCTTAAGTATAAAATTGTTGTTAGATGGACTTGGTTTATTTTTGGAACAGAATTTACCTTCGAAAACTTATTTTCCCATCGTGGGGTTGTAATTTTTCATTTAGAAATAAAACGAAATAAATGTATTGTAGACCGAAAGATGATTTTTGAAGAATCTGTTATTTATTAACGATAGGAACCCTTTGAGTTATTCGGCTAGAAAGGGAACAGGTTAAAATCGTTTTGTGGCAGCCCCACTGTCTTCCCAAATGAGCAAAGGTGGGAGGAAAAAGATCATTCAGGCTTTCAATAATGGTTTCAACGTTCATACTCTGATGAATAAATTTAAAAAAGAAGTAACAGTAGAGAGGAAAACTGGATCAGGAGGACACAACAAGGAAGAGGGATCACCATTTCAAGTTTAAAAGATCAATTATAAAAAATCCAACTCAATTCATAACACGTTTGACTCGTGAGAAAGGAGTTTCAACGATGACAGTCCAAAGAACAATGAAAATCACTGAATATGAAATCGTACGTGAAACCTACGAACACATTGTTACTCTAGGACAGAATGTTAGAAGGTTAAATATGATCCTGGAATAATATATATATATATATATATATATATATATATATATATATATATATATATATATATAAAAGTGAACATAGAAGTCAACACTTAGAGGCGACAGTCTGTTTCATGCTATATGCAATCGTCAGGTCACATATGCTGTTATTTTTCTCGGCTATTTATATATATACGGGTTAGTGGTGCATTTTGGGTATTCTATTATGGCAGTTATTTTACCGGAAGTCGTTTGTTTATCTATTTGGGTCAAATTATATTGCTTGTTTTTATTTTTTATTTTTTTGTTTCTTATTTTTTTTTAATTTATTTATTAACGTAGTAAAAATTTGTTTATATCACTTATTTAACAGTTTTGTTTTGGTTTGAGAATTTAATTAAAGCTATTTGTTCAATTTTGGGGTTGATTGTTGTAGTTCATTCTTATTTATTTTACTTGTATATTTTCGCTTTTCGATGTTTAAGTAAGTATTTATTTATTTTTTATTTCAATTTTTTTTTGTTATTTTGTTTATTAGTATATTTATCTGTCGCCTCTAAGTGTTGACTTCTATTTTCACTTTTATATTTACACACGCTCTATCTCTGATATTGAGCACTTTATTCCATAAATATAGCACACCTTAAGACTATATTTCTTTATATATATATATATATATATATATATATATATATATATATATATATATATATATATGGGTTCTGAATTTCAAGTGTGAACGAAAAAACAATGGTTATTCCGAAATGAGAACCCAGTAACAAAACCCAAACCCCATATATTTTCTGTCTGTCTTCTGGAATTATAAAGGTGTTGCTCTATTACGAGCTCTTGGAATAGGGAAGGTCAGTTACTGCAGGCATTTATTTTCAGCATCTTGATCAGTTAAATGTAGCGTTATGGTTAAAGCATTCTTCTTTGGTAAATTGAAAATGTGTTGTTCTTTAGTATAACAATGCAAGTGTTCAAACTGCAAAACAAAATTCAGAAAAAACGATCCTTAGTACAGAAGATTCTTCTATATCTTCCAAACTCACAAGATTTACCCCTTTAGAATTTCACACACAGTATTTATATTCGGGTAGAATATTGTGGCTATCTTTGTTGTTGCTATCACAACCTTTCAACCATTATGCTTTCCCGCCTTCATCAGGTGTTTGTCTATCCATCTGGATAACATTCAGCGAATCCCGAGCTGTTTACTTAATCTACGAGGAAAGATTGTTTCCGCTGACCGTGACCGGATATCTCGTTTTATTGTTATTTAGTATTGCTAAATTATTGCTTGGTACGTTTCCACTGAATTCAGGTACACAGTTCCTGGCCTAGGGATTGAACTCGCAGTCACTATATCACCAAATTTCCGAACAAACGTTTTTATCCAATGACTATTGTCATTTGTTTCCACAATTAGAACATTTAATAACTGAAAGAAGATAAAATTGAAAACAGTTTTTGACCTCTTCTTTTCTTTCTGGTAGTTTTCCATTTATAGTGTATTTCAGGTTTTAATGGGCTAAACTTTCATTTAAGCGAATTTTAATACCTGAAGATCTCTGGCGGGACAACAGAAAGCAACGTTTTACCCTCTGCAGAAGTCAGGTAAACCAACCTTTCAATTTTTGCATCGGTTTGTTACAAGAATATTGCTGTCATATATTATCTGGTGCTCCTGCTGTACGTCTCGAGGTCCTTGACAAAATCCAGAGACGAATATGCAAGATGATAGGTCCTGATCTGGCATCTAGTCTACAATAGCTATCCCACAGATGTGATGTGTCCTCCATCTGTCTCTTCTACAAATATTTTCAGGGCAATAGTTCCGACGAGCTACTTTCGCTGGTTTCCACACTTTCACTATCAAAACGGTTAAATGTAACCCTCTCTTCTTCTCAAACAGCTTCTTCTCCCGCACTTCCCGTCTGTGGAACTCCATTCCCCTTATTTGCTTCCTTGATGACTATAATCTTTTAATATTCAAGTGTAATGTCGACATCTGACTCCCTGAGCTTGTTCCGCGTTCTTCTCTGTATCTTTTCCTCAAACACTCCTCTTTAATCATGTTTTCAATCCTCTGTAAGCACTTGCTAGAGACACTCCCGCCTTGCTTGGGGTGAATTGCCTTAAAAAAAAGTAATAAAAGATGGGTTTTGCCTGTCAACCGAAAAAGAAACGGGCAGTGATTATCAAAAAATGAGTAATCAATCCCAACACTAAAAAGTCCTTACATTATACCTGGTGGAATATGGAAGTTATCGCCCATTATGAGTCACTGCAACCAGGAAGGGCCATCATTGAAGGCGTTTATTGCCCGCAACTTGATCGGGTAAATGAAGCACTAAGTTGAGGATCCCTTACTGTAGTCAGCAAAATGTCTTATTCTCAAGCATGTTTATTCAAGGACACATCCTGTAAGATCGTTCGGATGAGGGCATTTTTCATAACCTCAACACTTACAAGATTTGGCACCTACAGAGTTTCATTTGTTTCAATCTCTAGAACATTTTAGAAGTGGCAGAAGAAACAAAGAATTTGAAAACAATCTTTCAAAGGATTTTTGTCGGGGCTAACACAATATTTTTTAAAACGTAGGATCAAAAGATTGTCTTCTGTGCTGCTGTCGTTGAAAATGGAAATAATTACATTATTTGATAAGTAATATCTAAATATATTTAATTTGTTTTTTTATAGCCTTTCTGGTAAAACGTTATTACTTTCCAAGTACTGTAATATTTTATTAAACATTCTTCTATTGTATTGTGGTGAGTTTCTCCGCCTGACCAGTGGGAGACCGGGGTTCAGTTCCCCGCCGGGAAGCTTCTATCCTATTTGGGAACTTAGAATTGATATGCTGATTATCAAGCTTGTCTCGCTGAATCAATTACGACTGAATAGAGAGTTGGAACCTCACTGGGCGCTCAAAACTTTCTGCATAGCGCAACATCTAAGATACGCTTAGAGAACCCGGCTGGTACTTTGAGGTAATGGTTAACAAGTTTGTCTCATCGAATTAATTACGACTCACTAGGGAGTTCGATCCTCACTGTGCGCTCCACATTCCGCATTGTGCCACATATAAGCTAAGTTTAATAAATCGCGATATTTGATTAAATTTAAATTCCATTCATTTTTATATAATTTCTGGTCATTAATTTTTTAATATTCTAATATTTAAATGAATTTAACCTAACTTCTGTTTTAAGATCCCGGCATTACCTTTCGAACACCTGTAATATATAATTAATTAAATCAATAACATGATCGTAGATAATAATTATCTTACTCCAGAGAATCAGTAACCTAATGAATATTTAACCGGTACTTTTGTAATCTTGTATCCAGCGCCATTGTTATTGCCCTGAGTTGACTTTTATTTGTGTAATCACAATGATTTCATTTCGGCCATTTATATTCGTTTACTACACTTCATCTCTATTTTCGGCATCGATGCTTCGAATCTGTTAAGAGACTTTCGGTTAGCGTCTATCAGCCGGAGGCAAATAAATGTTAGAAATCCCATATGAGGAGATTTAATTGTTTAGTACGCACGGCACCAAGTGGGAAAATGCTTGTCACGAACTAAATCACGACTGGCCTTAATACGGAAGCAAATACTTATCACCAATGTGTTGATTCCTACGTTTTGAATAAAAGATTTTATAATGTTAAACATTTAATAAGGTATTGGATATGTTTATTTAAATTTAAGGAATTGTAATGGTTTTAAGAATGGCCAGACGCCAAATCTCCAGGAATAAGACCAGAAAACGCCGGTTATATGCGTAATGTTCAAAACCAAAACGATGAGGATAATCGGCGGATAAGTCAAAGAATTCGAAAAGAATTCTGAGATTTTGGTTGATAGTCAACGTTTTCTCTTGCGTCCAAACGGTTTGGAGAGAGCAGCATTTTTAGTGTGAAAGCTCTCTTGGACAAAATAATTCTCGCAGAATAGTGAAAGCAACGATAGACAGTAAGTAATCAACCAAACATTTTTGCGTGAATGGATAGAAAAGAAGGGGGCAAACAAGGATGGTAATGTGTCGAGGGTTGCATAGAGCTAAAAAAACAAAAAAACAGAGGATGTTGTGGAATGACCTGGTTAACTAAGAACTGAAACCTCAAAGTACGTGAAATAAGCATATAATATATATATATATATATATATATATATATATATATATATATATATATATATATATATATATATATATATATATGTATGTATGCATGTGTGTGTGTGTGTGAAAATGTGAAAAGTGTGTGTATATAAATATATATATATATTATATATATTATTATTATTTATATATTATATGCGCGGTACTTATTAGAAAGCAGTCAATATCAGCGATAGAGCTAACATGAAAAACTAACATCAATCCAAGCAAATATATATATATATATATATATATATATATATATAATGTGTTGCAAAAGACAAGTTTTTCCTTATATATATATATATATATATATATATATATATATATATATATATATATATATATATATATATTGTGTGTGTGTATTTAGGCAGCAAATTCTCTTATAGGCATGTCGGATTGAGTAAATTACAAACATTATCTGCTTATTTTTATCATAATAATAGAATCAGCTACGAATACTGTAATAATGTTCTAAAATGACTATAAATGAACAGTTTTCAAATTTTAATGCGCACTCAGCGTTGACATTCCAACATAAAAGAAAAAAATTCATAATGGATAACTTTTCACGTTGTAATGAACGCTCGAGCATAATAGCAATTAAACGAAAAAGAAAAAAAAATCAATAATGGATAGCTACACATACTTTTTGCCTTAGCAATTGCACTCATGATGATGATCTGAGAAAGATACGGAAAGTACTTGGGAAATAAAAGTGATTCTCACTGTTACAATGCATTCTAGCCTTATTTAATTGTAATATACGGAAAATACTCGTGAATATGAAAAGATTATGATAAAAATAAGCAAACATAATGTTTGTAATTTATTCAATCCAATATATATATATATATATATATATATATATATATATATATGAGTTGTTACATAGGTACAAACAAGTAATCACTATAAAGATGCATGTATTTTTCGTTGCCTAAACATAAGCATCTCATCAGATGGTGAACTACTTCTGGCATAGAGTGGTCTTTTAAATGAATGTTATGAACGCTTGAATTTATATACTTTGTGTTCCATTGCATTTGTGTGTATATATATATATATATATATATATATATATATATATATATATATATATATATATATATAAAATCTCATTACTATTGACATACATATATAAAAATGTACATATTCAGTTAAAAATAAAAATAAACATCCTTTATAATGTCTAGTATAATAGCCGAAAGCGCACAGATATATAGAACATTCGGAGAGTTTTACACACTTTCTGTTCAGAAACGAATCCTCTTATACGAATAGAAAAAAAAATTGAATAAAAATCTTAACCGCAAGTATCTCGTCAGACATCTTTAATGAAACCTGTATAAAAGAGAGATCGGTGCCCAAATGCACAATTACACACACACACACACACACACACACACATATATATATATATATATATATATATATATATATATATATATATTCCTCGAAAATAGTCGTCGTTGTTTCAGGAAAATCTATATAGGATTGACGGATTTGTTTTTCTTAAAGCATCATCCTTTCGCAGGTTATTTAAACCGGAAAATATTTTTGATTTTAAGAAATTTTTGGTGTTATTAATGATTTAATGATACAATCATACTAATTAACCCATAGAAGGGGGAGGAGAGATTGATTCACAAGTTTTCGCAAGGGAACTTACGCGCAAGTAAATAGAGCGAATGCGACTTTCAGTCGGAAACGTTATTGATTCAACAACCCGAACATCCAAGCTTATAGAACCCGGTATTCAGAAAGGGTTTAGATACTGACAAAGCTTGAAGTTGCTTAACTTTGGTGATCATGCAAGAACCATTGTTTCAACTTGATATAGCTGCAAGCCTAAGATATATAGGAAATTGTGAGAATGTAGGTAAGAATTCATAAGCAAATGTAAAAAAATCCCTTTCTTGGTATTGTCTCGATTTTGCGCAAAACGTCTAAAAGAACTTTACGCATAATTTATATGATTATTATTGTTTTTAAACCCAAGAGTTTCTTTCCCTTTTAGATTTACAAATAAAAATTAAAAACAAAAACAAAAAACAAACAAACAAGACAATTGGTGAATGTATTTTTGTTTCTTTTCCTCATAATTTTTTTCACTTTATTAAACCATCGAGAAATTCGTCTAAAGAAAAAGCTATTTTGTGCAATGCTGCGGATTCAATTTGTAACATAAGATATGTGCGATATGTTTGCGAAAGAATTTTACATTACGCATCAGTCTCCATAGCAAACGGATAAAAAGAGAGCTTGAAACACGGCGATACACAGAGTAGGGATATTTTTTTTGCTTTTACCATCAATTTGAAACTAAACAAGATGGCCGACTCAAAACATCTAAAGTTATGTTAAAGGCAAGAGACGATAATAAAGAAAATAATTTTCTACTTTCGTAACTGACAATGGTTATAGCAACAATATTTGCTATTTATCTACATTAATAAACGGATACAGTTTTCATGTGGCATTTAATTTTTCCTCACTGTACGTTTTGAAATAATTTACTTCAAGAAATACTTGGGCTTTTTATAGCATCTAATCGACCTGGTTGAACCCGAAAGTTAATCTGAAAAAAAGGCTTATATACGATATTGGTGCATTTGTATTATTTATTAAATACTAATTGTTTCAAGATAGTAGACGTCCAAGCTGAACATATTTCTAAGGCGGAAAATGTCAAGGGATTTTTAATCCTGGGTATTACGATAAACTACATCTGGCAGCAAAGCATTTGATCGGGAGATTGTAAAGGCGTTATATCACCTCTTAATTGCTGTTGTTCTCTGGTCCACCCTGACTTGGGATGGAGGTATTACCTGTTAGGGTTCTAGCTATGGGAAAATAGTGAAACGCCAAACAAAAACAAAACACTATGAAATTGTGGAAATTAATTTTTATTTAAAAAAAAAATGACCAGTATATTTTTAGAGGAGAAATGACCTGCAATGTTTTATCCGTAGTTGAAGCTATAAAATTGGAGACAAAAGATTTAGATTTCGCCATTAAATAACTTCTAGAGGTTGATATGCCACAAAACAAAATCAACGAAACAACTAACATGAATAACTCTTTCAGGACTTTAATCCATATAAATCCTACAATATATAAAATCAAACTGTATTGCAAAATATAACTTCAACAAAACTACAACATAAAACACTTATATTACCGCCTCTAGTAGTTATGTACACAGAAACATGTATATGAACAAAAGCTGCGCATTATCTACCATGTATTCAGTTGTGAAAGCAGAATAACATATATCATATTTTTATTGCTCCGAAGAAAATTGAATTTTGGCATTAAATAACCCATAGCGAATTGATATACCTCTAAACAAATAAAATAAACACAGGGTTTCTTTTTTTGTTTTCTCCCCTGGAGGTTCGCCCTGTGTTTAATAGGGTTTCAGTTAAAGTAAGAAAGATAGCGGAAGAGGTACAACCAAATGTCTGTGACAGAATATCGATAATTTTTTAAGACTAGTTTCGTAGATATGATGTCTTCCTTTTATATGATATCTCATATCTTCTTAATGGTTTTGCATAGAGAGTTTGCCATTCTCTTAGAATGGTTGCCCTGTTGAGACTAGGGCGCATAGTCTAACCTACTATTTTACTCTAGGAAGGAGGAGGAGGAGGAAACGAGACGGTGATGGATGAGAGGGAGATGGAGGAGGAAGAGGGGATTCAGTCTTTCCCAACTGGCCGCAGCGTGAACGAAACGAAACTCAGTCTCAACGTGAATTAAACTCGCCGATTGCCGCACGCACACCTTTGCATGTGTTGTATGACAAATAGATATGATCTTAGACGGTCAGACTTGATCAATTCCGCATCAGATCGAATTTTCTTTTGCGGCTATCTTGTATAACGTGCATTTCTCATTCGTATCGCTATGCACATTTAGACAAGAATACCGAACTGTAGAGAAAAAGAGAGCAGGATGATTTCGATTTACAGAATAACTTATTACCAAACAAGGCATTCAACCCTTTCACACATATATATTCTTTTAAATTTTACTGAATGAAAACATCTTATTTTTCTGCTTAATGGGGTTCTAACCGGTTCATTGATAATTGTTCGTCATTAATATGCCAACCAGGGGATAAAAAGTTATGAATCCTTACTCGTGAATTGTGGAGGCGATATCTTTACTTAAGTGAAACAATAAATCTGTAAAGAATAATGAAAGAGCCAATATCAATTTGACAAGTCACTTGCTAAGATAAACTATTGCTATGTTAATCTTTTACTAAACGATACATCAACTATTCTTTTCTACCCTCCGTCCAGAAACTATTAAAAAAAAAGAGGGTGAATTTTATAGTAGAATTTAGTATTGTTGAAGTTATCGCTAAACTTTTTGTCGAAGTTTACAAACTCTTTGTAAAACAATCGATGAAATTTGTATAAGTTGATTTGTTTGGAAAATATGTTGATAAGAACCCAACTTCACCGTTAGAAATAAAGAAAAGAGTACTATCCTGTTATGTAATAAGAGGTCTTCCAAAGGCTAAGCAAAGTATTAAGAAATAAGAAAATCTCGTTAGAAACAAAGAAAGGAGTATTGACCTGTTATGCAATAAGATGTCTTCCAAAGGCTAAGCAAAGTAATGAGAAACAAGAAAATCTCGTTAGAAACAAAGAAAAGAGTTTTAATTAAGACTCTTAAATAATTAAGAAATTAAACAAATTAAAATTAAGAGTGTACACTCTAGAAGTTTATATATACTGCTGCAGGGTGCCCAGTAAGAAAAGCGGTAAATTCAGAAAGAAATTTATTTGGCTGTCATGATTCATGTACAAACTGAATAATCATCGTAGATGTTCAAAATGTTTGCCTGAATGTTCAACGCAGTGTGATAAGCGTAGTAACCAGTAGCTTCGCGGATAGTGTCAAGGGGAATTTCATTCCAAGCTTCAGTTAATTTCTACTTCAACAAATCAATATCGACGATGTCACGACCACGGTTTTGCAAATGAGTTAAGAGTACATTCAAGATACAGTAATCCATAACATTCAGATCTGGGCTTTTAGATTAACCAATTAGAGCTGCTATATTTTCTCAATGAATAAATTTGCCGTTATTTTACTGGCCACTTTGTACAATGTTTTTGCAACATGCTGACGCGTGTTGAAATCCTCACAGTATGTAGTATTGTTAAAGTTATCGCTAACATTTGATGTCGAGATTTAAAAACTTTACTCTTTCTACTGTATATATATTTACAATGCTACTACACCGCATTATATATTACCAGAATTAATTATATATAAAAACTTAATAAAAGATATGAAAAAAAATTCAAACAAACAAACAAAAAAACAAAACAATATTGCATTTTTATTAAATAAGTATTTGTTATTTCAATCCTTAAATTGTTTTAAAAACTGGCAGTATTTTTATGTTAAATTATTAAACTTTTAATTCCTCCCACCAAATTAATGAAAATTTATCATACGAAGAAATGTGTACTAGTAGGATCAACTGTACTTCATTCTCACTAACCTGTTTGCACTTCTCCCCAAAACGGGCTCGGAAATCCCACGTTAAACTCGGCCTTGTGCCACATGTAACCCTCGTGGGTGGGGTAGCTAAATATCACTTCACCCCAAAATTTGCTTTCGATCACTCAATTTATGACTATTTTATAAGGTGTGACAGACTAACAGAAGGCACATAATTTTATATATAGAAGATACTGTATCTACTAGAACACTTTTTAAAAGTAAGTCCATGGGTTTGTAAAATGCTTCTCTGTGTTTTCTGTATGTTTGAAATTTTAATATTTCGTCTTCCTTTTAGGAGACAACTTTTTGTTTAAAGTAATAAAAAAAATTACATGAAAGTTCTGCTGCATATGGCTTCATGTCTGTGAAATTCTGTACGGTAAGTTGCTATAAAGCTAAGAGATTAACATAGTAACTCGAGTGATTTTATTAAATAACCTCCTTTAAAACGAAACTTCCACATGGATATCATGCCTGACACCAATGGTCAGAAATATCTAAAGTGGCAGCTGCCTACAACCGCTTCCTCAGATTAATGATTAAAAAATTCCTTCGCGCGAATGATGTCTACGCATCTTAGCAAGCACTATCCTTCGTTGAACCTCGTGGACTGTCGCTACATAATCACAAAGAACTGTACAAAATAAGAAGAAAACACTATCATTTGAGGACTTTCAACAACAGCAACAACTAAAATGGATAGCATATAACTCAAAGACAAAATATAATTAAGATATTGATGTTCCAGCCGATTTCAAACAAAAGGTTAAAGGAAGCCCACGTCACTACTGTAAAGAGCGATAACAGTGGACTTGAGAAAACTATTTTTCTGAAAAAGATGTTTTAATAAATTTCAACCAACAGTCGCACTGGCTGATTGGTCAATGAATTTCAAATGTTTCCTTATAAGGGAATAGCTAATATTACAATTATGATTACCATTCGAACAATGTTATGATGGGGTTTCTATAACATTCGTCTTCTTGTCTGCGCAGAAAACTTCATGTTATGGTCGGCTCATTTCCGTGCTTCGCTATAAACTTTACGACTCCTCTAATAAGTAGCAGCACACAGTTATTTTCTAAGACTAAGAAGCTTTTGTATAATCCTGAGGATTCTGTGAATAGTCGCATGTAAAAGAATCTTTCATTATTCTCTGAGAATCGTTTGCACTTTAGCGTTCGAATTACAGAAAAAATACCGAATTCACAAATGTTTGTTTTTTCTTTTTACTTAGTGCTTGCTAATAAATTAGCCTCAATTACAGAATCTGATTCCTTCTACTATTAACCATAGACTTTAGAAATAGATCAGCTGTTTACTCACACACAAATTACAGAATTTTGAGATTGAAGATCTAAATTCCACATACAGTGTTATCGGTCAAACATGCTGCCATATCGAAGATTTCAATCTGCTATGAAGTAGCAGAAAGATTATACAGAATGGCTAGGTTTTTAGCTCAAAAAGTAGGTTCAATGCGTCGTGCCAGATAGATTTTCTCGCCAGAATCGTTCATACACATTTATAACTCTACAATTCATTAATGCCTTCAATACTTCTCTCAGCTGTGATCTGTTGATTCTGCTATGTATTTAGAGATTTTTTGATGATTAACAAATTAACTGAAGCAAAAATTGCCTCATCCTAAACTACGACGTCGATTTCGAGCTGAGTCTAGCATATGTATACTTGACCTTGAATGAATGTTTTAATCTTTTTAATGGAGTAACACGAATAGCAATTCACTATCTGATCTTTAGACGATGACACATATTGAAGCAAGGTTACGTATAGTAAAAGAGTCTAGCGCAAGTAAGCGTCATGTTACGGAAACCCGCACGAACTTCTTTCATTCAAGCAGAACCGTTTGAAAGGGGTCGAGCATGGCGAACTTCGACAGGTTGAATTGCCATTTCGGAGAATGACAGCGCACATTGGACGTGATATCTTCTGGGTCGACGTGCGACAGATATTCACGAAAATCAACATCCGTCTTCTTGTCTGCACAGAGAGCTTCAGTTTCTTGTCAGTTGATTTCCATACTTCGCCATAAGCGTTAGGATTCCCAAAGAAAATACACAAATCCCAGTTATTTTCCAAGATTTTTTTTCTGAAGAAGGTTTTGTTATACCCTGAGGCGTCTGTGTATAGATTCATCATAATGTTTTGCAAAAAGTAAGAAAGATTTTTCTTTTTTTCTCACGGAGAACCTTTCAAAATTCCGAGAGAATCGTTTAGGTTGCATAAAAACTACAGAAAAATACTGGATTCACAAGTGTTTTTTCATATAGTTAGTGCTTGCCGCGAAATTTGCTTTAATTACAAATTCAGATCACTTCCACTGGTAATCATAGATTTTCTAAAAATATATAACCTGAGAGTCCGAATTCAACATGAACGAAGAATCTGTAATGTTATCTTTCCTGACAAACATACTGCCATATCTAACATTTCCCGATATAATATTAAGTAGTAAGCATCGTTTTATCTCCCGAGATAAAAGTATTCGCCCTGTTTGATCAAAATTCAGTCCTTTGGCGGTGAAACTGGACGGATCTCCGCAGGGCCCATCGATGCTATACGGAGGTCGTACGCTGCTCAGACTATATCTACCCCCCACCCCGCACCAATAAGCTCTAAAAAACAGTGCTTTACATTTGGAGACAAGTTGGTTGTAGGAGTTGCCGAAAAGTTGTCTGTGTTGACAGGCAATAAAATCTTAGGCCTCCATTCCGAGTTTTATGACTGGATTTACTTCCATAATATTTTTCGTGTTTGGATACGACCTCAAGGCAGCAGGAGGTTTAAAATCAGTGCTTTCCTTCTCCTAGATGGACTGCCTTCGTGGATTGTCGAGCTTCGAAGAAATTTTCCGATTTCACCCATCCTCCAGCTTGGAGGCGGATTTAGAGGTTAAATCAGACGCATGCCACGGGAGCATTTTATAGACAGTGGCATATTGTCCTTACTATCATCCGCGGCTATGATAACCTTTGAATATGACAACTTTTCATTTGAAGTAGAAAGATTATATTGAATGAATTGCTAGGTCTTCTGCTAGGAAATTTGTCTCGCCAGAATCTATCTGATATATTTATAAGTCTACCATTTTTCCATGTATTGAATATTCCTTTCAGATCTGGCGCTTTTGCTATGCATTTAGAGATTCTTGATATAAGAATCTGCTATGTTATCAGTCCTGAACGTGCATCTCAGCTTCAGTCTTTTACTCAACGTCGTAAGGTAGCTTCGCTGAGATTTTTCTATAAATATTTTAATGGTAATTGTTCTGAAGTTCTTTCCGTATTGGTAGATCGACTTTACGAAGTTAAGTGGAGTTCTACATTGGCAGCTTGGTCTCCTCATTTTACGGTTGAAATTACTAGATTTAATAATAAGTTCTACGCTAAGAGTTTTTCTCTCTCGTGCGCTAAGAGTTTTTCTCTTTACGGCGTTTTGATTTCCAGTCAACTTGTATTTTCCCAAAATTTGAATGCAATATCAATCTAATTCTAATTTCTACACTTTGATTGGTCTTCCTCTTTAATAATGGTTCTGTTTGGATACTTAGACACCCAGTAACACCCGCCCCTGCATTTTATTCACTTTTTCGACATGCTTTGGGTTAAGTGATTAAAAGATCCGTTATTTTCACAACGTTCTGTTATCTTCTGTGTGGAGAGTATCTATTTCTTTCCGCCTCATTATAAATCGATATGTATCGGTGTTACTTACTTCATGAATTTATATAACAGTCCATTTCTATTTCTATGAATTAATATAGATATATTAAACTAACATCTCTCTCTCTCTCTCTCTCTCTCTCTATATATATATATATATATATATATATATATATATATATATATATGTGTGTGTGTGTGTGTGTGTGTGTAGTGTTAGTTTGAGAGAGTATTTTTGAAGCCAAAATTGCTGATTTTTCAGTGGTCTGCTCATAGAAATGCATGTAAATCAAGCTGGTTTTGTGGTAGAGTGCTCAGTACGTGATAGAGCTAGAGAGATAGAGTGTTAATAGAATTAATTTGAAATATTTTTTTGGCTTAAATGAGCATTATGTCTGTCTTGCTGACTTCCGAGTTTCATGCTCACATAATTCCGAAGTCAGCATGACGTAGATACTAATCAGTTCAGTGAAAATACTATTTCATATTAATTTTCTCTCTCTCTCTCTCTCTCTATATATATATATATATATACGTGTGTGTGTGTGTGTGTGTGTGTATTTAACAGCGGAAATTATGTGCAAAAGGTTGTTGTTTTCTTTAGATATCAGGACGCTTAATTGAATTCCAGCCGCGTTCCTTTAGTGGGGCTTGGAATATACACGACTCTCATACAGTATTTATCACGCAATTACGTCTTAAAAGTCAACCATGATACGAAATTAATAACAATTAACAAACCCCTTTAAATTGGGTAAAGTAGTGGCCGAAAGCACTTTGGACAGTTGACAGAACGGCTAATTATATATATATATATATATATATATATAATTATTTATATATTATATGCGCTGTACTTATTAGAAAGCGCTCAATATCAGAGATAGAGCTAACATATATGGTTGGATAGATGTGAGCTTGTCGGACGATCGCTAAAGCGTGAAACCCAGCGTCACAAGCTCACATCTATCCAACCATATATATATATATATATATATATATATATATATACAAGTATATGATTGATGTATACGGAATAAATTCCAATAACCATGAATTACTATTCTTAAAAGAGTACTCAATACACAGTAGAGTAGATATAATTATTTGTTTAAAGATTATAACATGAATATGTTATAAAATCACTACAAAAATAGCCATTTTGTTTCAACGACTCCGGTCTCTTATCAAGACATTCAACATCATCACTTGATAAAACACCGGAGGTATTGAAACAAAATGTCTATTCTTGTAGTGATTTTATAACATATTTGTGTTATAATTTTTAAATAAATAATTACATACCTATATATATATATATATATATATATATATATGTATGTGTGTGTGTGTTTGAAGTTCTATTAATTTTAAGTCCGTCAGCCAGCAAAATCTTTCATTCATGAGGCGATTCATACCTACATGTGATTGTGTTATAACATTTTCTTTTATTCAACTTGATCGAATCTATTTTAAATATGAATATTTGTTCACGGGAAGTCATCGTTCCAGTGTTGAGATGTAGTGGTTAATGAATTATACGCATATGCTATTGACCGAGAGTTCAATCTTTACTGTGCACTTGAAAGAAAAACGTGGTTTTATGCCAAAATAAACCGAGTAAAATTCAACTACGCATAAAGTTAATTGGAATATTTTTTCCTGATATTCGAATTTCAATTTCTAAATGGAATCTTATTAAATGCTGATATTTGCTATTTGTTCATCCATTCGTCTAGTGGGTAGGATTTTATAGCCGTAATCATAAAATCTTTATTTTTTATAGCCATAATCCCAAAACACATTTCTTTCGTGTTTTATTTATTTTTAAATATGGTTTTTGTGTCCGTCCGTAGTTCAGTGACGAGCTCAATATATGGTGGCAAGACATGATAAAATATTTTATTGTCGTAATGAACAAAGGAATTTTGCTCTTCTCATATTCAATACAGATACCCATACACATGATTAGCTTCCTTTATTGGTTTTAACAACATTTATGTTCCTATTTAACGTAAAATATAATTCTCAGAGAGGAAACATCCTAACGAATCTGAAAAATGGCACTAGAGTCAAGAAGAGAGATATAGATTTGGTTGAAAGTAAACAAAATGTTAAACTTCGGTCTGATTGGAGCAAGAACCACAAATATAAATATAAATCCGGTTTGCTCTCGAGAAAAAAAAAAGAAGATAAATATAGCATCAGTTTTCGGTAGTGTCAAAAGGTAGACATAGGTCCGGTTTAAAATAGTCGCAAAAATATAGACGTAAGTTCAGTTAACACTATATTAAAAACCATTGACACCGGCCCAGTTTACACTAGAGTCAAAGAGAAAGTCAAAAAGCTAGATCAGTTTTCTGTAGTGGCAAAAGGTAGACATAGTTCTGGTTTTAACTTGTCGCAAAAATATAGAAGTAGGTTCATTTAACACTATATTAAAAACCATTGCCACCGGCCCAGTTTACACTAGAGTCAAAGAGAAAGTCAAAAAGTTAGACATAGGGGCAGTTTTCTGTAGTGGCAAAAGGTAGACATAGTTCTGGTTTAAACTAGTCGCAAAAATATAGACGTAGGTTCAGTTAACACTATATTAAAAGCCATTGACACCGGCCCAGTTTACACTAGAGTCAAAGAGAAAGTCAAAAAGGTAGACACAGGAGCAGTTTTCCGTAGTGTCAAAAGGTAGATATGGGTCCATTTTACACTGGAGTCAAAAACACAGACGTAGGTCCAGTCCAGTTAAAACCAGGCTAAAAAACAAAACAAAAGGAAGACAGGTTTATACTAGAATCAGTTTTGCATGAAATCCATGAAAGTAGATATATATCCGGTTTACACTAGTGAACAAAGTAGACATCGGTCTGATTAGCATGAGTGTCAAAAAGGTAGACATAGTTTCGGTTTGCACGAAAGTAAAAAAAAACATCAGAGCAGTTTTCAATAAAGTCAAAAAGGTAGACGCAGTTTCACTTTGTATGTATGTCAAAATGGTAGACACAGGAGTATTTCTCGGCAGAGTCAATGCTTTCTACAAGAGACAAAGAGTTTGTCATAGGTCTGGTTTGCAACAGAGAAAAAAAAACTAGACATATGTCCGGTTTGAACGAGCGTCAACAAAGAGATATGGGTTCAGTTTACATTTGAGTAAGGCAAAAACGTAAACAAGGATCCGGTATTCAGTCAAATGAAAAGGTGGACATAGGTTGAATTTACACAAGAGTCTTACAATTACACATCCTCCTCATTTTATCAACAGTCCTCTTGTTTTTGACATTTTATGAAATGCTTTTTACGGGTCTGTATAATATGTGGTGCTATCAACTAATTTCGAAATGAAACCCGTGCATATACAAGACCAGGACAATTTGCTTACCATTAAGCTAAGCGGTGTTGCTGTTTTCATTGAATAAAGGAGAATATTTATGAGGAATTGAATTAAGAATCAACAGAGACAACTAATGTTTCTTGTCTGACTTTAGTTAAATGGTATGCTTTAATCATCTTGTGTTTTGTTTCGGACTAATTTCCTTCTCGTTGTTGTTTGTTCCTTCATGTTTCCTTCCGGCTTTTCTCGGTTATCTGTTGTCTTCCAAATTGTTGCAGGAATAAAAGAGACAGAGAAGGATAATGGAGAAATTGACATTTTCATGAAAAATATAAGCTTATTCAAAAAGGACAAAATCTAAATATTCTCATGTATT
This sequence comes from Acanthosepion lycidas, assembly GCA_963932145.1. NCBI lineage: Eukaryota > Metazoa > Mollusca > Cephalopoda > Sepiida > Sepiidae > Acanthosepion > Acanthosepion lycidas. The sequence continues at coordinate 54,840,767 of OZ010577.1, read as the reverse complement.
TTAAGCTGATTTCATACAACTGCTTTGAAAGAATAATATTTCATTCAAAACTATACGAGCCATTGGCTATTTTTCCAAACTATAATATATGTACATAGTTCTATACTAATAGATACTTTTCTCTCACTTCTCATTTGTGGATCTTTCTTCTGGCTTCATGCTTTCTAGCCAAAATTAATTTGCAAAACTTAATTGAAATGTCAATCGCTATCTACTGTCCCCTTGATTAAGCTTTTTCTCTTTCTGCTCATTATTAGTGTTTCTGTTCCTAATTCTACCACACCCTGTATCCCCTTGATTAGTGTCTTTACTGACTTGTTTGGTGTGATACCGATTAAGAAAAGAATATATATATATATATATATATATATATATATCGTGTTGAGTACCTCGACTGAATAGTGAGTTCGAACCTCACTGGGTGTCCCATACTTTCGGCCGCTTGGAAAATCACTATATATATACCGTGTATTTAGGCACAAATTTTTCTTTAAAACAAATATTATTGAAATAACAGGTAATCCTAATTAACTAATTATTTAAATTTCGAATAAAGTCAAAAGACCATATTTCTAGTATTTTTCTATAGGAATATACCGATAATCTTTGATGGAATTTCCTTTTTTACTGAGTAGGTTTATTCAATCTCTCTCTCTCTCGCTCGCGCTCTCTCTCTCTCTCTCTCTCTATATATATATATATATATATGCTACTATTAGACTTTTGCTATGCTCTATGAGTTTTCAAACACCTTAGAAAACATGATGTGATGAAATGGGCCCTGACTATTTAACCAGTCCATGCCGCACCACAAATCATTATACCAATAGAAGACGAAAGTTCGGATTTTCCTTCCAAGGCCAATGTATTTATGATGAGGTGAGTCTATGCTGAAGACAGAAGTATTCATATTTTGAACAAAAATGATTTTGAACAGAAAATCAATATCCTTTTTCAAGTGTTCTAAAATCTATGACACAAGATAAAACTACCAAAACAGTATCTATCTGGAATTGGAAGAAAGTGCTGATGACACATACCCTGAATCCATTATGAAAAAATTAGGATGCGGAATTAGTAAGTACTAAAGACTTTAAATACCTCAGCGTATTGATCACTTATGACAAATCTTTTATAGGTGATAAAGAAATTGGACATATAGTAGTCTGCGCTGGGGTTACTTTCGCCCAATACTGAACATTGCTACAAAACCGAAAATTTCAACCTGAAAAGTCGAGTCATATACTTAAATAACCTCGTCAGAACGAGACTTTCATATAGATGTCAGAAATATCTAAACTGTCAACTGTATATAACTGCTTTCTAAGATCAATGGTTAAAAGACATTTGAGTGAGTGAATATTGTGGACTTCCGCTAGAGAATCACAAAGAACACTACCAAATAACAGGAAACCACATCAGTTGAGGACTACCAATAGTAGTAAAGACTAAAATGAATAGCATACTGAACTTGAAGAGAAAATAATAAAATAATCAAAATGTTGATCTTCCACACTAATTCAAACAAAACATTATGAAGGAAACCTCCACTCTATACTGGAAAGAGCGATAACAGTTACCGGACTTGAAAAGGCTGTTTTCATGAAAAAATGTTTTAAGAGAAAGATTTTATAAACTTCAACCGAAAGCAATACTTGCTGCTGAGGTCAGTGAATGGCAAATGTTCCCTTGTAAGAAAACGGCTATTACTAACATTAACATTATAGGAAAATACTCGCCATTCATTGACCAAGAAGCCAGAGCTACTGTTGGCTGAAATTCATTAAATTCTTCAGGAAAATACATTTCTCAAAATCAGTAACTAAAGAGGGATTACACATGCTATCCATTTTAGTCGTTGCTACTGTTGGTAGTCCTCAAATGAGGTGGTTTCTGTTATTTGGTAGTGTTCTTTTTGATTTTGTGGCGCATGTCCACAATATTCACTCACACAAAGCCCTTTTTACGATTGGTATTATAAATCGGATATATACAGCTGAGAGTTTAGATATCTAGTAATGATTGCAGCTCCCTCTCTTAGTTTTTTCTCGAAATAATTTATAAAATAAACTTATTGATTATGCCATCATTTTTCTTTCCAAAATGCCTCTTTTTAAAATTTTGAAGAATATTTTAAACTGTATTTTACATAAAACAGTAATGTTATTTTCATATATATATATATATATATATATATATATATATGAAAGATTTCTCAGGGTTAACCTGTAGAATAAGATTTATAAATATAATTTATTATTAGTTACTTTATTTAATAAATTCATTTCGTTTTTGCCTTGAAAAAGTCCACATTGGACGAACAGCGTCGGCTACTATTACAGTTTTCCTATTGTCTTTTTTCAGAAAGTAACATGACGAAGAGGGATCATCATTTCAACTTAGATCTAAGGAGATCAATTAGAAAAATATAGCTCAATCTATAACACGTTTGGAGCAGGAATGAGAATTTTCAGCTATGACAGACCAAAGAGCGGTAAAAAAAACTGTTGAAAATTAAATCGTATGTGAAATGTGTAAAGCATCTTGGTACTCCAGGACAGAAAGTTAGAAGCTTAGAGAGGGCGAAGATAATCTCTAATAAGTTGGAAAATGATTATATATATATATAGCTTCCGATCTTTAGCTATGAATAATTAATGATGAATATTTCATCACGATTCTTCTGTAAAGCATGGAGAATAATTATACATTCTTATTGCTCAACATAGAGTCCAATAGTGTTATAAAAACTTTGAAGAATTTCAGTAAGATATCTCTAATTATTTCTAAGTTACAACGGTTGAAACTTAAACTAACAAATAGGTTAATTCGTAGGAGTTTTGATTTAGTAAATCCATTCTATCTCTAAAGAATTTGTACAATTTAAAAGTATTTTATGGTTTTAAATAACCTGGAAAGATAAACAATAAAAAAAATAGATCAATCTCTTCAAAAACGGTTATCAATTCACAAGCAATGGCCGTTTCTAAAAGCGTAGAAGGTTATTCTATCACAGTTCTTCCTAATTTTTTTATAATTTTACAGAATTGGGTAAACTAATAGTTCTATCGACTGTAAGGAAAGTTGGGTTAGTGTGTCATGCAAGAAAATACTTCTCGTCATGTGTATTTCTAAATGTACCATTGGTCCTTACATTGAATACTGCTGTCATATCTGGTCTGGTACTTCTGCTATTCATCTCGGAGTTCTTGACAAAATCCAAAGAAGGATCTGTAATGTAATCCATCCTGACCTGGCACCTAAATTTCAGTAAATTTCTCACCGACGTGATATTTTTATGACAAGTGGTCTGACGAACATTTTACCCTGGTGTCCCGATTACATGAATTTCAGCGTGCTACTAGATTTGCATCTACCCCCCCTCGACCAGTTTACTGTTCAAATAGTTAAATGCAACTCCCATTTCTCCAACAGTTTCTGTTCTCGCACTTGCCGCATGTGGAAGTCCTTTCCGTTTACTTGCTTCCCTGATAACTCCAATCTTCAAAAATTTAAATGCAACGTCAATCGCCATCTTCCATCTTGAATCCCGTTTATCTTTTGACTTTTCTTCAATGCTCCCTATTTTCAGTCTTTCCCCTTACTTTCACTCCCTGGAACCCCTTGCGTACGAGTGGCATTCCCGCCTTGATTATGATCAAATGATTAAAAAAGAAAAAAAAAATGTGCTTCAGTCGAATTAGTTTTCGCCGCGTGTGTTCGTCCTTGCATGATGCGATTTTGAATTAGGAGACTTTTTACTTCCGACTAAAAGAATACAACGCTGTTGGGTACAAAAAAAATTATCAATATAATTTTCTCAAGACTGATGGCCATAACTGTTCATGTGTCATGTTTTATACGTAGAATGTAAATAGTATCGTTACGATTAACAAGCTAATACCCAAACCGAAAATAAAATTGTCTTCCCTTGAATGACGAAGCCAATTTTGAGCACAGTTTATGGTTTGTACGCTTGAACGTAGTAAATATTTTTTTCTATAAATTTTTCACTTTCCTGAAGTAACACTAATAACAATTCACCCTCTGAACTTTAGACGATGAAGCATATTGCAATGAAGTTCATTATAGTGAAAGAGTCTAACGCAAGTAAGTGTCAGGCCACAGAAACACGCACGAGATGCTTTCATTCAATTAGAACCGGTTGAAATGAATCGGTCCGGGCGAAATTTGACTGGTTGGACTGTCATTTCGGATAATTACTGGGCCTATTAGACGTGATATGTACCCGGCTGACGTCGTACTGATATTCAAGAAAAATCATTGCATTGTAAGAGTCGTTGAAGCTTATCGGATGACATCCACAACAGAGGTCAGAGCGAATGCAACCCCAGGGATGTCAGTCTTATACTTTCACGCGACTTTCTAGTTAGATTTTCAATTGCACCACAAAGTTACGTGAGAGTCATTGAGATTTTGAATGGGGCTCTGTAGTTTTTTTAGTAAGTGAGCAGTTATAGTTCTTAGCGTGCGCGGAATAGACATCAAGATCAAAACCACAGGTCCAACATCTGGTATTATTGTGCAGGCCAACAGAAGCGTAAATTCCCATTCTCCTTTCATGTTTGTTTAGATTTCGTTGAATAGCGTCATATACCCCCAGATGGCTGTTCGGGCCGTTCCGTTACCATTCCTTCAAAAGGAAAGGCATCTGCCCTTGCAGCAACATAATAACAGCCCACATGTTGCGCATAGGACTCGAAAAGATCATCAACATATTTAGCAACTTCACTGTCCCTCAATCTACAAATATTATTCATTATAAGATGGTACCGTACTTTTTCTCTTCTTTTTTCGGGACGTGGGTAAGCAAGTTATTTTCAGCAGGTTTCTGTCTTTTGTTTCTTTAAGTCGCGTTTATTAACTCACCATTCCTCGTAGGTCTTATTCTGCCATCCATACACTCAAAAATTGACTTTTTCTTCGGTTGACCTAGCTCGGACTTTCATGAATCTATCACGGCAACCGTAAGGTCGTAAGGTCATTAGAGAGGCGTTCTGCATCATATCATGGTTGGTCAATGTCTTACTCCATGGCTAGGTGGCCAGAGCAGAAGATCACTCAAGGATTCTTGTTTTTCTCGCCAGCAGTGTCCAATAAAGCTCATCCTGCGTTCGCATAAGATTGCAGAAATATCAGGGTTTGGTCCGTAGAGCTGTGATTTACTTGAATGCTGTCTCCAAGAGATGTTGAATATAGCTCTCAGCATCCGGACAAAGGTTTTAGTTAACGTCCAACCAGTGAAACCATACATTAAACCTACCCTACAGGTTGACTGGTAGACGAGACTTCCAGATTATATCCAATTCCGTATTCACGTAAGCTTGAAGAACTATTAGGAATTGGTCCGAGGAGCTGTGATTTACTTGGATTTTTTCTCCAAGAGATGTTAAGTATAGCTCTCAGCATCCGAGTGTAGATTCCAGCAATCATAGACTCGAGTGTTTTAGTTAATGTCCATAAAGTGGTACCATACATTAACACCGACTTTACAGTGGCTCGAAAGAATTTTCACTAGAGATTGTCTGGTAGATCGGATTTCCAGATTACATCCATTTTATTCAAGGTGACTAAGAATTTAGCTATGCAAATTCTCACATTATTATTTACTCGTGAAATAGTTTACTCACTGTTTTCCCCTGCTTTTGTTCATTTTTATAGGCCCTATGAGTTTTAAATTCGGATAAATCCTCTTCCTCACTAGCTGTTACAGAAATTTCAACTGTTTTTGATTGTTAGCATCAGTTTCGTTGAATCGTTCAGTTAGCCTATCTAAAGCTCCTGTTGTATTCTTTTAACAGGTGCAAAAGGCCCACACAAGTTATTCCAGAATTATATTCGTCATCATTACGATCATATTAACCCCAAGGAAAATATTCAGTATAGAATGCGAGTAGTGTTGATATATTACTTATTTTATAAGCTCTATACTAGATTTCTCCAATAATTCGCTGAAAAAATGAGCATACCATGATGAAAAAATTACCCAAACTTGATGAAAAACAGTCTTATCATAAAAATGTTTATGTTATTATTAAGAGAGAAGACCACAGTATTTTCAGATTATTTTAGTAAATATTTTAATTCTTCCCAGCTCGTTCGAAATTTTGGTTAAAAATCTTGTTTTTCTTACATCAGCGGGGGAAGCCAAGACTTGTATTAGGTTTGGTTTGATTTGGGTAGGTTTGGTTTGGTTTGGTTTGGTTTGGTTTACAGCATACCAAACTCAATGGGTTATATTTAATGTTGACAAAATTTTTATTGCTGATAATATTTTTTACAAAATGGTTTGTTTTGGTTTGTTTTGTTTTACGGCAAATAAACCTCAATGGGTTATTTAATGCCGAAAACATTTATATTGAGGTAATATTTTTTTTCAAAAATGTATCGCTGGTAATATTTTAGAAAAAATGTATTACTGATAATAATGTACTGCGGGTAACAATTTTTCTTTAAAAATTTATTGCTGGTAATAATTTTTTACAAATATTTCTGGTATTAAAGCCTATATTTTAACTTTCATCTTGTTTTGACTTCATTTTGGGGGTTAACTATTTACACATAGCTCGGATCCTAACAGGTGTTACCACCCTGGGTTAGGGTGGACCTGGGAACACCAGCAATTAAGAGGCGGTTCTACGCTTCTCAAAACCTACCGATCAGAGACCTTACTGTTGGACTATAGTCTTACCCAGGACGCGGATGTAGTTTATCGTCATACCGAGGAAATATTATCACAACTTTTCGGCCGTTGTGCCATCAGGCATTCTTTAGTTGTCTGTCGATCCGAAATGCAGAAATTTTCATCTAATCACGACCCCTACTATATCCCTACTTACACGACATATGTTATGACGAACTATTTTCCTCGGTTTTCATCAGCCCTGGCATTTAAAAGTGGGACCCGCCATGCCACAACTGGGAATCATCCTCATCGGCTTATTCCTATAGTAAAAAGTAAGTTCTATTCCAACAGTTTCTTCCCAAGAACTTCTGCCTTGTGAAACAGACTCTTAATAGGATGCTTTCCCAATCACTATCATCTTGACCTTTTCAAGGTTATGGTTAACAGTTATCTTACCTGCATAGCCACATGAACTTCAATTTTTGCCCTTTCTTACGCCCATGCAACACCACAGTTACCTTCATCCTTGAGTGTCTGTTGGGCCTTGTATTGTGTGAACCCTGTTATAAAAACTGTTCCATTTTCCTTCCATTGTCTGTGTCTAGGAATATCTCATCTTATTTTTTTAAGTAATTCTCAGTTATTTTTCATCCTGTATCCACTGGCTTGCAGTTTCATCAGGTAGAACACCGGTTTCCGTACAATAATAGAAGTTAATCAATATTTAACCTAGCCAGTAACAAGATGGTTGACCGCTAGGGAACATCAGGTGCTGTAAGCGTGGATGTGTACAGGTGGTGCTATGGAAAATGGATCGGAATTGTTAATCGGAGAGCCGAGTTCCAATTCCTGCAGGGTTCGTTATAGTCTCTTGTGCACAGGCTTGGGAAACGTATGAATCTACTTTATCTCCTTCAGCTATGGGATAATAAGTAAAACTTGTATCAATAAAACATTTTTATCTAAAAAAAATCTTACAGCCTAAAAATAATTTTCTGGCTTTATCTCTGCAAGAGTTGATGAGCCGTAGAAAACAAACTAATCAATCAAATACTGTTTAGCTACACAGGCATTTCTTTTAAATTTATTTACATTCTGCAGAATATAAATGTATAGAAACTACACTGACCACAAAGTGAGGGGTTAGTTCATATATTGATTGTTATATAGAATTGATCCCCTCTTTATAACCACATTATTCTTTTTTCTTTTTTTTTATTAAATTCTGATTAGGCATGAATCAACCTATCCCCCCAACTATGAGTTAATTATTAAGACTTGTTTCACTAAATCATTATTAATTCAGCTCGCCAACACAAATCATACCATCCGAAAATAAATAAACTGCAAAGGGTTGATAAGCCGTAGAAAACGGTTGTTTCCACTGAGTCTAAATTCTTAACATGGTGACAGATTGAACATACAATGCCACAAAGTTCATGAATTAACTTGTTAATCCACTCGTCTGTTGTATCGTGCCAGACAAACTATGAGGGGTCGGGTAATACAGACTTAGAAATAGGGGTGGAACTTCTAATTCATTTCCAATCCAGGTTAAAAAAATCCGGTAAGAAAACCTATCTTTGCTGGAGTGCAACAAGGATAGGTGTTTCTATTTTCGTGAAGCCATTATACCCCGTCTTGCAGCTGAGTCTAGGATAACTGCTGTGTAATAATTAATGTCTTTTTTTTTCACATTATTGTTTTGGGAGGAATCCAATAGCTTTGTGTAATCTTCTCTATGTCCGGATTTTTCATAATAAATTTATAAACCAAACGACGTTATTGCAATTATCAGTGTATATTTATGTCATAAACTAGCAGCATGGCCCGGCGTTGTCCGTGCTTGATTCAAAAATCGCACGACTCATACAGCAATCGCTATCACTTGACTTAAAATATTTTTGTCCTTCCTTGCCTTTAAAGGAGTGCCCTTTTCCGTGCTGATGTTGCTACATGCCTTACTTTTTGCCTATCTCACACTGCAATTTTTTCTAAGCTCACTACTAAACATTAAATCCGTTACGAAAAAAGAACTAAACAAAATGAACACAAAACGATCAGCTTTAAAAAAGGACTCCAAATGAAAAAAGAATGTTAACAACAATTATTTTTCACACCTAAACCAGTTCTGCGGAATGAGAATCAACGATGAGTTTAAGCAAGCGAATAAGCCAATTGGAGTAAAGTGCCATGCAGATTTAAATTTTTCCCACTTGTGAGGAATGCAGTTATCGATTTTTTTCCATGCTAGCATGCTAATTAACATTTGTGACAGTCAGCTGTTGGCTCTCACGCTGGCGAATAGAATCTTCCTGCCTACATGAGAACTGCTGCAGAAGCATGATCAAATCAATTATTCCCACTATCGATGGAATTTGGGAAATGCAAAGTCATTCTTGGCCTTCCCGCTAACTTGGAGCATGTCGATTTAAATTTTGGTACAAATCCATCAAAAATTGCGGCCGTGCATTCGTCACACACACACACACACACACACACACACACACACACACACACACACACACACATCCTGCCTTTTATAGATAGAGATTTACCATGTGAATTTCAGTTACCAATATTTATATTCGAAACATATATAAGATCTAACGTATTTTCGCTTCTGCCTTATAGAGTTCGTCGATGACCAAGCAAAGTTAAATATAGCCTTTAAACACAGATTTTTCTCTGACTTGAAACAGACATATCTGCCCATTTTAGTATCCTAAAGGTAACAAAGCATTTTGTAAAGAAAGGGATAGATTTCTTTTCTCTATTAATCCGACAGATTTTTATTACGCAAACGTTATTTTTTAGCTGACACTGGTGTTTGAATCGCCGCTCCGTTTATTTATTAAACAGTACATTTTTTATTTGCAACTACCGGTCTGAACTTTCGTGAGATATTATTAGAGAAAAATATGCGCTCTCCTGAAGAGTAAATATGCAGGTATATATAAAAAATGAGAAAGACCGTATCAGCAAAACACTCTGCTGTTA
>OZ010577.1:54806121-54826121 GCA_963932145.1 Acanthosepion lycidas | reverse complement strand
ATGTGTGTGTGTGTGTTTACAGTATCTTGCATAAATATGCCTCATTAAACTTTTTCTACATTTTTTAGGGACGTTCATACATTTTATTGTGAGACAAAGAATTATGACAACAAAGCAGTCATCTTTGGGACGCAGGAGTATACAACCCCCCATTCAATGTCTTGTAGAACCATTCTTTGCAGCAATTACATCTACTAGTTTTGTGGCACATCTCTTTATCAGTTCTTCACATCTTGTGACAGAAATGCTTCCTCATTCTGCTTTGCAAACTGATCCGATCTCGGTCAAATAAGATAGAAACCGTCTATAAACAGCAATTTTCAAGTCTTCTTAGACATTCTCAATTGGATTTAGGTCCGAGCTTTGGGCAATTCGAGCGCAATAGTATAACTTATGTCTAAAGTATTGTAGCTCTGGCTGTATGTTTATGGTCGTTGGCTTGCAAGTGAACCTCCGTCTCAATTTCATGTCTTTTGTAGATTCTAACAGCTTTTCTTCGATGATTACTATTATTTGATGCCACCCATCTTCCCATCAACTCTGACTCGCTTCCCTTTTCCTGCCAAAGAAAATCATCCCTATAACACGATGCTGTCACCACCATGGAATAGTGTAGTTAGGGTAATGTGTAGTGTGAGGTTTTCTGGTTCTTTTTGTGTGTGTCCAGCTCCCTCCTCAGGACGTAGGCGATCATGGCCCTACAAACTTCTGTCCATGGAGCTCTTAATAAACTTTGTCTTTCTGTTATTTCTCCTAAGCCATGTTCCGCCATCCATATAAAGTTCGTTGAGTATGTTATGCTTTGATTTCCTCTTTCCAACTAGCCCACCATCTGTTCCGTGAGTATCAAAATTTCCAAGCTCCCCTTCTCAGTAACTCTGAACTGGTCTTCCTGTTCCTGCTGAAGAAAAGCATCTCTATAATTATGATGTCACCCCCATATTTCACAGTGGAATTGTGTACTTAGGATGATGTGCAGAGTTAGGTTTAAGGCCAGAAATGTTCGGTTTTTGGTCTCATCTGACCAGAGCACCTTCTTTTATGTGTTTGCTGTGTGTCGCACATAATTTGTGAGAAACTGCACACTTTCTTTCAACAATGGTTTCTTCATGTCACTCTTTCATAGAGGAAATATTTGTGAAGTAAACGACTAATAGATCGTTCTAGGATCGATTCTCCCATCAGAGCTGTGAACCTTTACAACTTCTCCGTAGTTACTAGAAGAGGTGTCTCCTGGCTCCTTCTGTGTTTAATGCTCTCTTCTCAGTTCAGATGAGCATCCTTGTCTTGATAGGTCTTTAGGTGTTTCGTATGTTTTCCATTTTCTGACGATCAATTTGATAGAGCACTGTCGAATATTAAAAACATGGTTGTATTTTTTCAAACCTATCATTGCTCTGCAGTACTTTACGACTTTATCATTAGTCTATTTGGTGGGTTCCTTGGTCTTCGTGAAACTGTCTGTTCGGTAACGTTCACTAACAAAACTTCGAGACCTTCGCAAAACAGGTGTATTTACCTGAATATTGCGGAATTAAGGGTTTTATCTGTTTTCCTTCTTTTTTATCATTCATCCCAAGCAAGGTGATAAAGCCACTAAGATGCAAGGAGTTAGGGAGTGTGAAATAAACTGAAAAAATGTTGAGAAGAGATAGGACATTAAAAGAACCAAGAATCAAGGAGACAGTAAATTATGAGTGACGTTGGGTGTAAACTTTTGAAGCCGTGCAATATAGAAACAACTTTTTCATATAGAAATTTTATAGCTAATGATTGGCTAATTATTTACTATATATTTCATTATTTTATAACTAATGATTGTCTAATTATGTATTCTATATTTTATTATTTTATAGCTCTTGATTGGCTAATTATTCATTTTATATTTTATGATTGGCTAATTATTTATTTTATATTTCATTATTTTATAACTCATGATTGGCTAATTATTTATTCACGTTCAAGTGAACTTTTCTTACAAATTATTAGTTTATTTCACCTCACAAAAGTCACTCGAACTGAAAATATTTAAACCATATTGTCTGCCTTTAAAAATATCTCTAATTTCATGACTATTGTTGTTTGCTGGATATGTTTAGTTTACAGGCCTTGTAGTAAGCAAAAAAAAAAAAAAATAAAAGAAAGTCTGACACAGAAAGTCATGTGTCTTTTTGTAATCTTGAGGCATTCCAAGTTTACTTGCACAGTCTTTTCAGAGTCACTTTTTATTGCTACCACAGCACTTCAGCTGATCCACTCACTAGCCTTCCTCAGTTTACGTGAAAAGAACAAACGGGTTCGCCAATATTATACACAGAAAATACGACATATTCTAACTGGATCAATCTGTTATATCAAATGTAAAAGGTATATATGTCAGATAGGAAATCGGTAAATGATTTCTACTAATGAAAAATAAATACTCTATCTACATTTATACAAATGTAAACTTGAAATTCTTCACCATAATTTTGGCACAGCCTCTCATGACTACTAAAGACTTTATTAATATGTTTTAAGTCGGTTTCACCCCAAGCAAGGCAACACAGTCATTAACAAGCAAGGTTACTACAGGGTGTGGAAGAATTAAGAACAAAATCTTCAGTAAAGAGGAGAAAGAGAAAATAGCAACCAGGAGGACTGTAGATAACGATTGACTGCATTTAAACTTCTGCCGATTAAAGTTGACTGGAAAGCATAGAGGTAGAAGGGAGTTTCAAAGACGAGAAGTGCGAGAAAAGAAAGTCTCAGCATATTAGTTACGGTTACATCTACTTAGCTCAACCGTTAATATATGGGATTTCGCCTCCAGTCAAGTATTGCGCTTAAATTCACACAGTCTAGGCACCATACAAACAGTTACCATGAAAGACAACCTTACAACGGTGGGCGAGTGACTGAAGGCGAAGCAGAGGACCAATAATATTGTTGATTCTTCTTTGGATCTTATCAAGGCGCTCCAGGTAAATAGCAGGGGCACCGGACTATATATGGCAGCAATATTCTAAGCATGACCGAATAGTAGACTTATAGATAGGCAAGATCGATTCCGGAAAGTAAAATTGTATCGCCCGGCACACTGAACCAACTTTCTTACCAGCTGTCCTAGCAATGGATTCAGTATAGTCTTTCCACTCCATGTCAGCTGAGAACGTTAGCCCGAGAAGGCGCAACTAGTACCTTTCTCGGGGGATAACATCAGCTATGATGATAGAAGGCAGTGAGGGGTCTCTCAGATGATTTATGAAGAGAAGTTTAGAATTGGAAGCGTTAAAATTGACAAGCCATCTTTTGCCCCAGTTAACAAGGGTCTCGAGGTCGTTTTGAATGTTAGCTGCTATCGAGGCAGGAGTAAGTAGTACTGTCATCAGCGTAGATGCCAAGTTGAGAGCTGATATAATCGGGAATGTCGTAAATGAAAAATAAAAATCAACGTAGGGCTATTACCGTTTTTATCTAGAGCACGATAGACACTTTCCGCAATTATCTTTAGTACATCAGAAGTTGACCTGGAAAAACGAAAGCCATATTACTTGTTTGAGAAAATGTCATGCGATGAGAGATGATGAACCAATTCAGCATTGATCAAGGCCCCCAAGAGTTTCCCAAAAAGAGGTGGAAGGCTAATAGGCCGATATTTGGATGGTTCAGATGGTCTACCAGAGTTCATAAAACTGGAACAGCAGAAGATGGTTTCCAGCAAGCGGAAAGGAAGGAGACGGCAAGGCATTTATTATACAGTTTAGAGAGAACAGGAGCTATTTCGGGAGCACACTTCTTAATGATCATTACAGGGATACCATCAGGTCCACATGCCTTGTGGGAATTCATGTTAGAGATGATAGCAGAAACGATGGAATGGGGTATATATATATATATATATATATATATATATATATATATATATATATATATAAAAGAAAGAGGTTATAGTGGTTTCAACGAGAGAAAAGTGTGTATATTAAAAAGAAGAGAAGAGAGGTGCCGAAAACGTTTTTGGTTGTAATGTGGATTAAAAAAAAAAATTATAATTTATTTTCCATAATTTTACTACACGTGTTTCTGGTCCCGCGACCGTCTTCAGGTAAAAGGCGAAGATTTCCACATATTATTAAAAATAATGAATTTTTACCTTATGTTTTTCAATGTTAAATATTCTCAATATGAGACATTCTATGTTTTTGTGTTAGTAATCCGAATGTCTTTCTTGAATTGGCAGTGAAGAGTTCTGCGAGGAGGGTCATAAAACAATTAAGGTTGGTCGAAAAGAAATGATGAATTACTTATCGGCATTTTATCTTTTAATGTTTTACTGACCCCTATGTGTTCTTGGATCTGTTTCCATTTTCGTGTGTTTCTCTCAGCATTCGTGTATATATGCGTGCGTATATTCCCCCACCATACATATACTGTCTTACTACGAGGAATTAGTAAACTCATTTATACATATACACACATTCATACACATACGCACACACACACACCGTCCTACAACAAGGAATCAGTACATACGCACACATACATACACACACACATACACACACATACTTCCTAAGTTACATGGAATCAGTATACACACACACACACATATATACATATATACGTACATATATACACACGTACTTCCTAAGATGAGTGGGGTTTGTGTGCGTGCTCGTGAGTAGTTCACCTGTTTTGTCAACATGCGTATATATGTATATGTGTATATATACAGTGTAACGCGGATATAAGAGAGTTGTCGAGGCCGGAGAAGAAATCTCTTATATCCGGGGTTTCTCTTATATCCGGGTTTGGTCGATTTTGTTTACATTAACACAGGCTCTAATTTGGGACCAGAGGAAATCTATCTTATATCCAGGTTTCTTTTATATCCGGGTTACACTGTATATATTTTCGTGCCTCACAGATACCCACATGTGACCATATATATATATATATATATATATATATATATATATATATATATATATATATATATATTATATATATATATATATATATATATATATATATATATATATATATCAATCAGCAGAAACTCAGTTCTAAGTCGGAAGTTAGACAGGAATACTCGAGACGAGAAGAGTTTGAGGAGAATTTACGGGCAAAGCATTTAGCTTTTTCAGCAGAGGATGATGACACCTCAAATCGATCGAAGAGGGGATAGAGACCTTTATTTATTACCCGGTTACAGAGACGACAGTAATCACGAGAAAGAAAGGTTTTAGAGGCTAAGCTGTACCTCATTCTTTCAGCAAACATTTGCATTTTTGCATTTGCTACGAGAGGTGGCAAATAGGTACCAGTTATGACGAGAGTTGTCCTGCTGGTATAGCCGAAAATCCATCCCAAGGTAGTGTTTGAGCTCTCCTTCACACCACCTCCCTTCCTTCCCAGCCACAATTCATCACATTGGGCCGCAGAATAAAATATATATTTCAGAATCGGCTGTAATGGGGTAGAGGGAGGTGGGCTGAGAGCTCCAATCAAAGCGGAAGTCACTTTCTTGGGATGGGTTGAGTAGCTGGAGATAGTACAGGGTTGAATGGAGGTCTCTTTTAAATGATGATCT
The DNA here is from genome assembly GCA_963932145.1 of Acanthosepion lycidas. Lineage (NCBI taxonomy): Eukaryota > Metazoa > Mollusca > Cephalopoda > Sepiida > Sepiidae > Acanthosepion > Acanthosepion lycidas. The sequence continues at coordinate 54,820,549 of OZ010577.1, read as the reverse complement.
AACTTCGCAATGTTTCTTTGATGGGCGCACTATTCTATTAAGAGAACAGCATAGTTTATATCCTACGTTTTTCGGGATCTTATCAAGAACGTGACAATCATTCAGTTTTCACAGTGTAACGTTATGAGACCTGAAGGTATTGTAGATTTGGGGACACAATAAACTCCGTTAAATTGTTTGAAAGGGTTAAAACTAAAATGCCAGTTCCCATGGTTAGAAAGGTGTTTACTTTTATGGCTTTGTTTTCTAGATAATTCGGAAAAAAGGTAATCATGATTTGAAACAGTAGATATCTTGACAAAGGTTTAATAAGGTCATCAAATCCGAGGACGTTGCTAACATCACAATCTCCGTACACCGTAAATGCGTGTCTATAGGACATTGCAGAATCCACAAAAGTGCGTCGGTACCGAAATTGGGTGGTCGCAAGTTCGAGGAAGACTGCCTCCTAGCGATAAAGTGGTTGGATGTGACCAGTTGGCGGCGGAGAGAAATTTGTGAGGAATCTCTATTGATTTAGGTGCGCAGCGGTCGCCAGTGAAATGAGTTGCAGGTAGGAAAGTTTTGAAGACAGTCGTCTGCAGTCGTCGCAAGTCGCCGGAAGAGTCACCAAGCAGAAGTCGCTTGGAAGATTCTTTATGAAATGTCGTTAACCCCCCCCCCCCTCAGAATCGAGACATTAGAAAATCGTAACACTCTTCAGCAATAATTATTAGGTTGGTGCAAAAATAATGTCGTTTTCTCACATATGTTAATTTTATATATGATTTCTGAATTAATTCATTGATATATATAACCATGTTATATATCATTTTGAAGCGCGTTTTTCGCTCTATCGAATCGTGTTATTCGTTACCGTTCTCAATCTCTTCATTCATTTTTTTGCAAGCTTTTCGACAGCATGGACAAAATTCAAATCCGCACGATTTTCTTGTTCCAGTTCAAACTAGGCCGAAAACCTGCCGAGACAGCTCGTGATATCAATGATGCGTTTGGCCCAGGAACCACTAACGAACGTGTGGCACAACGGTGGTTCAAGAAATTTCGCAATGGTGACGAGAGTCTCGGAGATGAAGACGGTCGCGGCCGGCTGACTGCGGTTGATAACGAACATTTGAAAGCCTTAATTGAAGCCGATCCTCGCAAAACCACACGAGATTATTTTTGCACCAACCTAATACCTTCTTAGACAGTACAGAGAACTTACCTCAGTCAATGATCCAGTCTAATTAAACAAACTTGTTATTGACGTTTTTGATCAGTTCACCCCAAGCAAGGCAGTAGAAGCGCTAAGACGCAAGAGGTTACTGAGTATGAAACTGTCATACTCAGTAACCTATAACTTACCTATAACTACAGAATGAACTCTTCCTAATACTATGTATACTACGCCTCTCAAGAGAGAGAGACGAAGTGAGCCGAGCTTTTCGGCTTGACGGTCGAACTTTCTGCCTCAGAGCAGAGAGGAACGGTCTCGGGAAACCCACGTTAAACTCGGCCTTGTGCCACATGCAACCCTCGTGGTGGGGTGGCTAGATACAGAATCAAGCCGAGCTTCTCAGCTTGACGGTTGAACTCTCTGCCTCTGAGCAGAGAGGAACCCGGACGACGCTCCGCCGAAGGGCAGAGTCTCGTTCGGGGAGGTTGACCAACCCGATCCCGTTTATACGGGTTCTACGGGCATTTTTTGGCCGAGCCTACAAGTTCGGGAAACCCATGTTAAACTCGGCCTTGTGCCACATGCAACCCTCGTGGTGGGGTGGCTAGATACAGAATCAAGCCGAGCTTCTCAGCTTGACGGTTGAACTCTCTGCCTCTGAGCAGAGAGGAACCCGGACGACGCTCCGCCGAAGGGCAGAGTCTCGTTCGGGGAGGTTGACCAACCCGATCCCGTTTATACGGGTTCTACGGGCATTTTTTGGCCGAGCCTACAAGTTCGGGAAACCCATGTTAAACTCGGCCTTGTGCCACATGCAACCCTCGTGGTGGGGGTGGCTAGATAGCGAATCGAGTTGAGGCGATAGTAGTTCACTCCAAACCAGACTGACAGTCATACTAACACCTTCCACATCTTGTATTATTATTTCGTGTAATATACCTTCGTTATTTCTACTCTTGTGTTCGTGTTGTTCTTCCTTGGTCCTAACGTGGACCATAACAGAAACAAAATGAGAAAAAGTAGAGATAACAATAAAATAACTTGAATTAAGAAGACAGAAGATGGCAAATGACGTTCCGTTTGCGCTTTTTAAAGATCAACGTTGACTAGAATGTAAGAAGCAAGAAGAGTTCGAAACTCTTAGCATAAAACTTAAGGTTACATCTAGTCAATTCAACTGTATAATGATGATGCTTAGCTGCCAATCATATTCCTTAGGAGAAGGTATTTGTAATACTGTTGTAATCCGACGAGTACGATCGATTATGTATTTCATTTCAGAGATCTGGTAGACTTTGTCGGATACATCTTTTCCAGGATCTTAAAAGCACAATATGCGTTGGGAAAAACCGATAGAATATTGTCGAATTGACTTATCAGCTGGAACAAAGAATTAGCTATCCAAAGACCCAGAAACAACGGCCAGAAATGATAAAACTATAACGACGCCGTGTCGAAGAATTGTTATGAAGTGTTACCATCATCAGTCAGTTATGTGCCATGCGTCATGACTGACGAGGCAGGTTTTTTCCCGCAGTCGGTTGCCATTTCTTTCTGTGGTAGACCAGTTGCCATCTAAGACTATAGAACCCAGTTTGTCCTACTATTTACCCATAGTTGTGGGGAGACGAAGAGGGTTCATACATTTCCCTAGTGTATTAGCATGTAAATGAATGTAATGGATTCAAGTGGAATTCGAACTCGGCTCTCCGATTCCTCAATCAGAGGACTATTTTAAAACACCGGATAATAGTTGTTATAATTGGTACCGTGATAAAGGGAATCCACCGCCAGCAGAGTTATATGGGGTTACCCTGACTGGGGAGACAGCAATGTGACCAGGACATATTTAAGGCGAGAGGGGCAGAAGGAACCGTAGAATAATCTTATGTGCTGGTATCAAAAAGATTAGCATTGATAGGAGCTACCAAGTATCGGATGTTGTGGAGAGCCATGACTGATCACCCCCTGAAGGAAACAGCATATAGATTAAAGCAAACAAAAACAGCTTGAAATTCCTGCGCACATTCTTCTTCTTTATGTGTCGTGTCCCCTCAGAATGTAGACGATCATGCCTCTCCACAACTTCCTGTCCCTTGTAACTCTTAGTAGACTTTCTGTTATTTCTCGTAATCCCTGTTCCGTCATCCATTTTGTCAAGCTGACTAAATTTGTTATCCGTTGTTTTATTCTGTTCCTCTTGCTCTTGTGAGTATCTTTCTTTCTCATTATGTACCCCAGGAATCTCAACTAGCTTTTCCTGATGTCAAGTATTACTTTCCATTTTCTTTCCATTTTCTCCCAAACTTCATCTTTGTTCACATCTTCAGTATCTTTGGTATTTTCAGTATAAATAAATACAACTAATAGTGTAGGCCAATTATTCAAGAGACGCCATTATATTTTATCGTTTGTACTGCCAATAAATTATGTAGAAAAAATCCGGGTTAAGGACAAAATAATTTACTCAAAATTTACTTGTTTGAATGCCTGCATTTGATATTGAATTAGAGAGAATAGATTCGTAAATAATCCCAGTCAATACTTGTGTATTGACCAGAAAGAAATGCGTATGCACCTGCTGTTAAAATATTTGATTAATCGTTTATTAAAAGGATATTTTTTTTACTGTTCTTATACACGGGAAAAGAAAGAAAGCTTGAAATAAAGAGGATTGAAATGATAACATGTTGTCAGCGAAACAGAATAAATAAATAAAATATATATTATCAATAAAAACAGAGAAAACAGACAAAAACAAGCGGTCATGAGATACTATTTAGATCGAATGAAAAAATGAAACTTTTGAATTTGAAAGATGACAAATCGTTTATTTTCGTTCCGTTTTAATGTGTCATTATTTTTATATGGAAGCATTTTTGTCTAATCTTCTGTATATCAATTGAGACTTTATTGACATACTTTGCTGTCAAATTTGCAATAATAATAATAATAATAATAATAATAATAATAATTAACATGCAGACTTCAAAAAAACTATCAAAGTGCAAGAACCTTGAAATCAAAATCTCAAAAACTGGTACATGCGAACACAATCAATTCCAGTTGTAGGTGGAGCACTCGGTTTGATTGGAAAAGATTACGACAGACCCATTGCAGGGATCCCTGGTACCCCAAGGCTTCAATTTTTTTTCAGCACTTCACCCGAGGCAAGGTGGGATTGACACTAGAACGCAAGGGGCTACAGAGAGTCTGAGTAAAGTAAAACACTTGGTATGGGGCGTGAGGAATGGATAAAAAGAAAAACGGAGGAGGATAAAAAGAAGAACAGGGATCAAGGCAGCAGAAGATGTCGATTGGCTTTACATTTAAATTTTTGAATATTATAGTTAAGCAAGTAAGACGAAGGGAGTTCTACTGTCGGGAAATGCGAGCGAAACTGATGATGGAATAGAAGAGGCTGTTTCGCTCGTAACAGGGCGGGGCCGATATGCCAACCTAGTAGCACCCATAGATTCATGCACTTGGGGCACCAGTGAAATAGTTTGTTAGAGTAGATACTACGAAGATATTTATAGAGGGGAGCAACATTGCATCTGTGGGAAAGTGACTTGAGTCGAGATGCCAGATCAGGACCAATCACACTGCATACCCGTCTTTCGAGTTTGTCAAGAACCTCGAGATGAACGGACGGGGCACCAGACCCTACATGGCAACACAAAATGTTGTATTTACAAGTACAGTTCACACCCTACAAAGGAATATATCTATGTAAAATGCATGCGATCTTAGTATTTTTGTTTTTGTTTTGGTATTTGTTTTTTTTTAAATGCTTGGTGGAAAATATCATGGTGACATTTCTGACCTTAGGTCTCTGGTTGGGACCCAGAAAGAAATGCGTATGCACCAGAAATGAAAGGAAATGAAATAATAATAATAATAATAATAATAATAATAATAATAATAGTTATATTTTATATAATATTCTTTACTGCTAGTCATAGGGGATGCTTATGATCTTATATAACGTCATTACACACATCATCCGATGATCGCTTAAGGCATGAAACTGGCAAACCCCATGCAGTGATTATGTTTAACAGTCACCATGAAATATCGATTTCTATGCTCAGACCGGTTATCAATTGTTTAGTAGTGTATATATATATATATATATATGTGTGTGTGTGTGTGTGTGTGTGTGTGTGTGTGAACTTAGTGTAACTCGAAACGAAAAATCGGTAAAATTTGAATTTTGGTCGATTTCGGTACACTCACGTTCGCACAAGACTTTGGGGAAAGGTATATATTCATTTCTTCTTCTTCCCGCTATGAATTAAATAGCACGGTAGGCTGGTTTTTCTAGCCTACGTTGGCAACTAGTATAAGAGAAGGAAAACACTGAATTCAAAATCTGTACGTAGATATGGGGAAGCACAGACAATATCAGATAAAAATATATAGAAATTATTTTGAAAAATACGATAATGTAGCACCAGTCCGAAAGTAGGGATAGGGGGAGACTGATCTTCAATCTGTCTTATCTTCAACTTAGCTAGCCACGATTACTAATGCAAACATACCACGGTATTCCTTACACCAAAAACAAGACATTCTTATTCACCATGCTTTCTACAATCACTATAATACCTCCTTGTCTCTATGTGGCCCTGAGTAGTTCCCATAAGTACAATTTGTTTGGCGGAGGATAAAAATAACAACATATAAAAATGAAGACCCAATGAATATTTACAATGAATACAATTTGTATACTATATAGGAAAGTAATATTTATTTTTTTAAAATACAAAATATATATATATATATATATATATATATATATATATATATATATATGTATATATTGTGACATAAAGCCAAAAGCGGGAATAGCTGAAGACTGGTTTTCAATCTGCCTTAAACGATTTATTCTTTAAATCAGTATTCCTCAAATAAATTTTCAGAAATGTATATTTTATTTATGGAAGATTTTTAAAACTGAGAATTAACTTTCCCACAGATGCAATGTGGCTCCCCTCTATAAATATCTTCGTAGTATCTACTCTAACGAACTATTTCACTGGTGCCTCAAGGAGCCACGATTATTGACCCAAACATTACACATTATTTCTTAAACCAAAACAAAACATTTTTGATTACCATTCCTACTACAGTCACCATAATACCGCTAGTCTCTATGTCGTCCTAACTAGTTCCCATATGTACAATTTGTCTGTGGAGGGTTAGGAAAAAACAACATTTAAAAATGAAACTCCAATTAAAATATATAGAAAGTATTTGATTGCTAAACCATCGACAGTAAACTTGCGTACATGCTCTTACAACATTTCAACTTTACTGGCAGATCTTCTGTTATCACAATGCGGGATACCTAAAAAATAAAAACGATGAAAACAAAAGCAAAAGCGAATGGAAACTGAATTAGATCATCTCGACATGTCTGACAAAATTTTAATTTGACGTTCCAAAATCTTCAACTGTCCCAACTTTAGTCCGAGGAAGTCCGTATAGAGGATGAAACACGTTATACAGTAGTTTATCACTTTGTCATTCAATTAGTACATACATAGGAAATTCGACTGACTTTTCTATACCTAAAATTTAAAATGAATTTTTAAAAATGAAAAGGCATTCTTGAAGATTTTATTTCGGTTTTAATTGAAAGCTAAATGATTAAATTTACTATTTCCAAGAAGCAAAAAAACTCTGGTGTCTTTAAAATAGAAATTATATAGATTGGAATGTCAAATTTTTGGCAGCTTTCACAAAATCGGCCATTTTTGACACATTTGTAAAAAAAAGCTAATTCTCAGTTTTAAAAATCTTCCATAAATAAAATATATATTTCTGAAAATTTATTTGAGGAATATTGATTTAAAGAATAATTAATCTGATTTGAAAAAAATATATATTTATGTTAAATTTAAAACACCAGAGAGAAATGGATTTTTAAAATAAACGGTAGCGGTGATTACGCACTTATCACCGTCGGTTGCTCGTCGGTAGATTACTTGACAAGCGATGATAAAATTCCTCTACAACTTCACTGTTGTTCTACTGAGACTATCTGTTAAAACATAATTTAAGAAAATAACGGATGTGTGTTTTTTTTTATATAATTTTAAGTCATCAGTAATATTAAAAATAGTGGGAAATATTCACCGTAATCTAATTTTAGGATTGTTAAATTTAAATTTACTATAGTCATCACTCTTATTTTCTGATTATATCGTGTATGGTCGCCAATACTTTAACATAGAAGCAAGTTACGTAAAAGATTTTATACATAAAAAAAAAAAAATAAAAAAAAAGATTTGCTTTGTAAATATAGTTTTCACTTAATAACAATATCTCCTAACAAGATTGAAATAATGCAGAATTTTAAATGATTTATAATATTATAAATTATTTAAAAAATGAAAAAATGAAAACAATTCTTGTAAAAAATCCATTACATTTTCAAAAAAATCTTTTTCTTAAGACACTAGTGTCCTTAATAAATTTTATTTATAAAAGCAATTAAATGCTTTTCTAATTAAACAATGTCAACATTTTATTGCATTTTTCATTTTACGATTCGGAGCAGATTTTCGGGAATTGAGCAGTAGTCTGAAAAAAAAAAGTGTTTACATTCTCCAATGAGTCATGATTTTAACTAAAAAATATATTTTGAGAATGAAATTTAATTTCCCGAAATTTCATGAAATTAAGTAAGGGGGGATAACATATGTAAATAAATTTATATATATATAAAAATCTGAAAATTTCTCGGACATTCAGGTCGGTAAATGTTATTTAATACTGTTTATTATAAACAGAGCATTTACTTAAATACTTGTATCTATAAAAAGAACGTTAAACATAAAAATGTCTTTAATAAATAAATTGTCTGACTTTGTCCATTTCTTAATGCATGACGTCATTTGTTTACATTTGATACGCCATGAGCAGTTATGAATGTACGAGATTCATGGAAGATTGAAGTTTATAAGCAGTAAATTCGACCTAGCCAACCGAACGATCCTTTGCGGCCGAGCGGTTAGGCACGTCAGGCTAAATGACAGTTCCGTATAGGATGCAGGTTCAAATCTTGTCAAAGGACGAATATTTTCTATGAAAATTTCTCGGACATTCAGGCCGGTAAACGTTATTTAATACTGTTTATTATAAACAGAGCATTTACTTAAATACTTGTATCTATAAAAAGAACGTTAAACATAAAAATGTCTTTAATATATATATATATATATATATAGTTTTAAGTTATGCTATATTTATAGGGTATAGTGCTCAATATCAGAGATAGAGCGTATGCAAATCTAAAAGTAAACATTAAACTCAACACTCAGTGGCGATAGCCTGTTTCATGCAATCATCAGGTCGCATGAGTTGTGTTTTTCTCGACTATATATATACGGAACACTGGTGCATTGTAGGTAGACTATTGCATTTTCAACAGTCTATTCTAACAATTATTTTGGTGGGAGTGGTTTGTTAATTTGTTTATTATTTACTTTATTTTTTTGATTAATTCATTTTACTTTTTTGCTTATTTATTTTATTTATTCTTTTCAGTTTTCGATTTTTAAGTAACAGTAAAATTTGTTTTCGCGTGTACGTTTTGAGATGAGTTCTGATCCTTTATCTAGTAGTTTGTTTGGGTCTGGGAAGGTAAATATAGCTATCTTTTTCCTCCAAGCAGAGTTTGCAGTTTTTGGATAGATTGTTGGAGGCAGATGTTCTTTTCTTTGTTTTCCACGATATTTTGGTGAGATTTGCTTTTTGTTTTAATTTCCCATATATACTTGGAAAGCATGGTGCTGTTCGTGTATTTATTATTTGTGAGATATGTTTTGTGTGCGTAGTTTCTTTGTATCCAGGATACTTTAATTTCTCCTATGCATATTTTTTTTTGTTATCTGATATTTTTTTCCGTGTCTTGGTATATTGCATTGTTTTGTAAACAATTGATTAAGGGACATTCGTTCTTTATTCTGCAGCTACAAGTGAGTTTAATTTGTTCGGCTGGTTTGTTGATAGTTTTCCTGTTGTGCTTTTTTATTATTTCTGTCATGCTCTTGGTGCATCTGTATTTCATTTTTACTGTATTTTTGTTGAATATTTTGTGGAGGGTGGTTGATTCGGGGAAGCGTTTGTGTAAAAGTTTCATGAATATTTTTTCAACGTTTGTTTTTACGTTTTTGTTGTACGGTGGGTTGAGGCATATGATGTTTCTCTTCCTGTTGGCTTTTTTATCCTCTGTGGTTAGTGTTTATGAGTGTTGACGAGATTCCACTATCTTTTAGGACTGTTTCTTGTTTTTACTACGTTACTGAATTACAATGTTTAAATTTCCCAGCTTACATTTCCCACAAGGCCAAATCTATGTGGACCCTAGTTAGGACCAAACTCTCTACATAGCAGTAATTAATTCGAGACGTGATGAATGGATGTTGAATACTGAGATTCCAAAATACATTCTGCACAGAGACGGAAAAAATCGATATGTCTCCGTTTTTGAGGACGCCTCGGTCGACAGATAACAACCCAAGTTTCATACCGAGAGCGAGTTATCGCCTTGGGAGAGGTCCCCGTGGGTTTGAACTTAATTAGTTATTTTTGGTGCGTCAGGGCCAAGACCAAGAAGGGCTAAATTACCTGATCCCGACAGAGAGAAGTAAAACAACACAAGATAACGATTTAACTGGCTATTGCAACGAGCTTTCGAATTTCGGTGTGACATTTCCAGTCCTCTGTTACAGCACGTAAATATTTCAAATTTCGTACATGCTTGACTTTGTTATCCCCAATTCGTATTTGGGTTGTCCCTTTTGCTGACAACTATACCTTCTGTCTTCTTAAAATTGATGTTTAATGATTTATTCTCACTTTCCTTTACTATATTCTGTAGGGCTTCATGTGATTTCCTCTCTGTTTCTGCTATCGACAGTATGACATCAACATGTTTTATTTGTTAAGACTACTAAAACTTCTATTTCTAACACAATCGCCTCACTGTAAAGTGTCAATTAATCCGGTGAGATGATACATCATTGTCTTACGATCCTATTTCCGTAGGGATTCAATATCTGACAACCTTTTCCGTTTTAACCTGTTGTGTAATCATTAAAATATATCAGCGTTCGAGATTTGCATTATTTGAAGCAATCGTTTTTGTAAAGAACAAAAAAAAAAAAATGATTAAATAATTTAATGTCTTTCTTTTTGTGTTCTGCTTTCGGATTCAATTTAATTTACTCCCTGTCTATGATCATCGTTTCTGCCTACATTTTTTTAAAAAATTGCACCAGAGCGATAACCTAAATTCCTCTTTCTATTGAATGATCATTACAACGTGCAATCTGCAGAGAAAGCTATTGCGAATTTTAGCTTTATAGCTTGAAGAGGTTATTGATTAATGATTATTCAATTTCGAGAACGAAGATTAATTTTAAGAGTTTGATTTGTAAAATTCCGAAAATGTTCAGCAATAAATCTCTATTTGAGTTAAAACTATATGACCGGGGTCGATTCAGATATCTTTTTGAAAAAGCATTTCGTTTTTGATTAAATCTTAGGTTGGCATATATATATGTATATATATATATATATATATATATATATATATATATATGGCACACACACAAACATACATACATATATATATATTTACGATTAATACAGATACAAAATTTTTCACATAGGTAATTGATGTTACATATATCATCCCGAATCTAGAGGTTCGTGGACAGAGCCCCTAGAAATCGCTCCCTTCACTCGTCAGTGTATATCAGCAATAATATATATTATATATATATTACAAAGACACACAGATATATATATATATATATATATATATATATATATATATATATATATATATATATATATATATATATATTACACACAGAGAAATATATACATATAAATATGCATATGTACATATAAAAAGCAGTCACGTCGGTTAGCGGCTCTGTTTGAGGAGAGGTGAATCGAATTGCACGCTAATAATACCCTTCTGAAAGTTATAAATCCTCTTCTTCCCCTTTCAGCTATGAATAAATAGCAGGAAAGACAGGGTTCTATAGCCTTGGATGGCAACTGGTCTCGAAGGACAACTCTGAATTCAAAATCTGCGGAGAGTCATTTAACCGGGTATTGAACTCATACTCTTTGGGTCCTGTGACTGGATCTAATCAACGCCTTTATGACATCTGGGTATGATTTTCTGGGTGTTATAAACCTGTTTTCAGCAACCTTTTTTACCAGTGCTCATATTGCAATTTTGCTGTTATCATTGCATGTTTTTTAGGTTAAGTCAGTGGAGAACTTTCAGAGGGAAAATTAACAGGAGATAACTGATAACGGATATCCAGCAAACATGGCACGTGGAACTAGAACAGTCTACCTCAGTGAGCGAAATAAAGGGTTCAGTTCGACATTCCAACCACTTGAAGAAGGCCAGAGCGTACAACGCCCGAAACGTTGTGATAAATATGGTGACAAAATGAGGACAGTAGTCCGAATAATGTAAATAATACCTCATCTGAGAAATATAGACACACACACACACACACACACGCACACACACACACATATATATATATGTATTATTTTCTTTTTTAAAAATATGATTCCATCGCGACACAAATTTCTGTTTCAAAACTGAAACTAAAATTGTAAATTTAATTATAAAATTTAAACTTAAAATTCAGAGATTCCGTCCATTATCAAGCGATGTTAGGAATAACTTTCTAAGAAATTTACTTAATTTTTAAGCGGAGACAATCATAATAGTTGTTAAGATTATGCTCTACTGTTTCTATAGAGGACTGTTTTTTTAAATAAAAATTATTACTAAGAACAGCAGATTGTAAATCTTACTGTTTCTTCTTATATATATATATATATAAGGCAGGATGTGTGTGTGTGTGTAACGAATACACGGCCGCAATTTTCGACGGGTGTTCACCAAAATTTGCATGTATATGCTCCAAGTTAGTGGAAAGGCCAAGACCGACTTTGCATTTCCCAACTCACATCGATAGTGGAAATAATCGATTTTTTCCGGCTTCTTCGGCACTTTTCATGTAGTTTGCGGCCATTTTCTACTGGCCAGAGTGAGAGCCTATAGCTGGCTGCCACGAATAGGCAGGAAGATTCTATTGGCCGGCGTGAGAGACAACAGCTGACTGGCACGAATATTAACTAGCATGCTAGCATGCAAAAAAAAAAAAAAAAATCTTTAGCTGCATTCGTCACAAGTGGGAAAAATTTAAATCTGCATGGCACTTTACTCCAATTGGCTCATTCGCTTGCTTAAACTCAACGTTGATTCTGATTCCGCAGAACTGGTTTCGGTGTGAAAAAGTATTTGTTGTTAACATTCTTTTTTCATTCGCTTTTTCCAGTTACGAGTCCTTTTTTAAAGCTGATTGTTTTGTGTTCATTTTGTTTAGTTCTTTTTTCGTAACAGATTAAATGTTTAGTATAGAGCTTAGAAAAAAAATTGGCAGTGTGAGATAGGCAAGGAGTAAGGCATGTAGCAACATCAGCACGGCAAAGGGCACTCCTTTAAAGGCAAGGAAGGGCAAGAATATTTTAAGTCAAGTGATAGGGGATTGCTGTATGAGTCGTACAATTTTTGAATCAAGCACGGGCAACGCCGGGCCATGCTGCTAGTACACACACACACACACACGCACACATATATATATATATATATATATATATATATATATATATATATGCTTACAGCCATATCAGGTCGATACGCTGAAGCTAAGCCACGGTGGTTCTGGTCAGTACCTAGATGGGTGACAGTTTGCCAATGCCATGTGCTGTCAGCTCCGATGTGCAAGGAAGTATGAGGGATAACGACTAGGAATGGCAAATCGGAGAAGTCGAGTTCTAGTCTTTTTCGTTACATTCACTTTCGCGAAAGCACTTTTAGGAAAAGTGTAAATCATTCTCTTCAGTCCTCCAACTGTGGTCTCTGTCTTCTACAAATACTTTCCTGGCAATCGCTCCGAGAGGCTGCATTCGCCGGTTCCCAGACTTCATGAGTTCAAGCGCCCTACGCGGCTGGCATCCCTCTCTCACCCCTTCACTGTCGAAACTCCTAAATGTAGCCGTCTCTTCTACTCCAATAGCTTCATGTCTCTCACCTCTCGCCTGTGGAACTCGCTTCCCTATTCCAGTTTCCCTGAGAGCTATAATCTCCAACTATTCAAATGTAATGTCAATCGACATCTCCAGTTGCCTTGATCTATCCACTACCCTTTTTTTCGTCCTCTCTTCAATCATTCCAATCTGCTCTTGCTCCAAATGTTCTGTAAAACCTTGTGTGCTAGTGGGTTCCCGCCTTGGTTGGGGTGAAATGCTTAAAAAAAAAAAAAAATAAATAGCAAGTCAGACTGGGGCTTGGAAACTTACTGCGAGAAATGAATCGAAAAAAAACATGAGGGCACAAACCGAACATGAATCACGCATGCCACCTGATAAATGAAGGAATGACACACACAAATATATATATATATATATATATATATATATATATATATATATTCATGTATCATTCATACAAAAAACAAATATAGAGGTTAATGATTTAAATGGCGAGAATACATCGTCGCAAACAATATAAATAAGATACATCAACCCCGAACCTGTATATGTATGTGATGTGGGTGCCAAAGTTGGGCCCACAGAAGTAAAACACGGAACACGGATCAGATGTAAGAAAGATATATTAACAACAGATTACAGAGATAGTGTAAGCAGAGCTTGCTATAAGTTAGTGTCCAACACTGGTAGTCGTACGAGACTCTCTGTCACTCTCTATCGCTCTCCGTCACTCTCTGTAGAGTGTTATGTCGCCTACTTAATATAGGCCTCGAAGAGTCTATTGTGTAGGTAGTTTCCGGTCTCACAATAGAATGATATGATCCCCGTTTATAAATTCCAATTGCATAAGGTCTTTTTAATTTTTACAAGCTTTCGTCTGTTCCTACAGACATCATTAGGTATGGAAGTAGATTTTGTTCTTGTTTTTACTTCTCATTAATAAGAGGACAGCGAAAATAGAGATGTAATCCGAAAAAATGCTATGAGAAATGTGCTATTGTTTTGGAACGTGCGGTCGCAACGCTGAGTTTGAATTTAAATTTTATGGTTGTGCGTTTTTGTACAAATATAGCAATAAGAGAATTCTTTTTTACTGGTAGATTTTCCGTGAATATGGCATGAACTATATTGTTCAATAATTACAGTAATGTCACACTTATT